>VYXF01007950.1:0-11622 GCA_013397295.1 Polioptila caerulea
AAAATCCCCTCCCTTGCCCTGACCCAGCCCAGGATTCCTTTGCCCTCCAGGGCTGTCAGATTTTCTTGCCCCTTTTCCAGCTCCCCTCCAAGAACTCGGCCCCTGCAGATCCAACCAGGCCATGGAGGAAAATTCCACCCCTGGAAGGGGTTTTCGCTTTCTCCTCGTGCCCAAACACCACTCTCAGAGCAGCTGCTGCCAAGTTACATAATTACAGATATTGGTGCTCCTTCTCCCCTTCCTGGGTTCTGCACAAACGGGATTTGGGGTGTGGAAGGGCCCTGGAGAGCAAGAAACCCAAGGATCGTTCTCCAGAGGGGAGAACAGCTGAAGCTGGGCTGGGGACAAAGAGAATATTATTTTCTGGAGAGGTGAGTTGTTCCAGGATCGTCTGTGGGGGGATCTTTGGATGTGACACAACATAAAAAGGTCCAACCTGGCTCCTCCCAGGCTTCAGCCATCGTGTGTTGCCCGCTAAATTTGAGAAATCAAAGGGAATCTGCTGAATCTGCAACAGTTTCCCCTCAGTGAGGTGACATTATGGAAAAAAAACCCTGGGATTGAGCCTCTCAGGACTTCAAAATTTGGAGTGCCCTTTGCTGTGGGATGTTTGTGTTTATAATTTTATCTCGAGATAGAGCCAGAGCTGTTTCTCTCCCTGCCAAAGGAAACGATAGACAGAAATCATCATCCACCAAAAAGTGAGGCCTGGAGCTGTTTTTTTCTGTGATATGGAACACTTTCATTATTGTTAATTATTTATATTGGTAGGGCTACAAAGTGGTAAAAGCCATTTTTTTCTTTTTTTTTAGGAAAGAAAGAAAGCAAACTTCAAGCATTCCAGTTTCTTTGGCATTTTCACATTAGTCAGTGTTCAGATTTCATGTGAGCCCAGGAATGGAAGTTACACATTTTGCCTTACCCCTCTGCTAAATGGCATTTGTTGCTTCCTGTGGATTTCTAAGGGCAATTTTCCTGTCAGAACCCAGCACCAAACAGGGCAGAGCTGCTGCTTCTTTCAAGAAATGAAATTCTGATTTGTTTTCTTCCTTGCTGTTGCATGGTGGGCTCATCCCCAGCCCACACTCACCTCGTAGCAGCTGCAACACGGCTCCACCCCAGTTCAAGCCACCAAAAAAACAAAATTCCAGAGGTGTTGCAGTCCCACAGGTGACACTGATGCTGCCACCAAAGCTCTGGTGGCTCCTGATCTCTGCTGCTCATTCTGCCCATCTCTGCTTGCAGCGCCAGCATTGATTGGTCCTGAAAATGAAACAAGGCTCAGAATTCCTCCAGGATCACAGGATCATGGAATATCCTGAGCAGGAAGGGACCCACAAGGATGATCCAGTCCCACCCCTGCCCTGCCCAGACCCCCCAACCCCACCCTGGGCATCCCTGGCAGCGCTGCCCAAAGGCTCCTGCAGCTCTGGCAGCCTCGGGGCCGTGCCCATTCCCTGGGCAGTGCCCAGCACCACATGGGGGAAGAACCTTGCCCTAAAATCCACCCTCAATCCCTCCTGGCCCGGCTGCAGCTGCTCCCTGGGTGCTGTCAGGTCACTGTGATGCCTTCAGCTTTCATATTTTTCAGACCCTGGGCTGTTTTGGGGGGCAGTTTTGGGTTTCACATTCAGTGCTCCTGAGCTCTCCTCACACAGCAGGGACACAAAACAATTCCTGCTCCAGCTCGGCACCAAGGACAACTTTGAGGCCCAGAACAAAGCCAAGGGTGAAGGCAGAAGGCAAAGCAAGGAGGATGGAGCTTCCTAAGCTGCAGCTGGAATTGGCCCCTGAACTGCAATGTGCTGCTGGAGCAGAACTTCTCCAAGTGGGAGCCCTGGGGGCCGGGCGTCCATTCTGGGCCCATTTTGGGCTGCCCTTGGCTGTGGCCCAGCCGGGCTCTGGTGCTGCCCAGGTGTGTCCAGGGAGGCCTTGGAATAAATCCCAGCTTTATCCTTTGGGCTCTGCTCCAGCTCAGCCCCTGAAGGCATCCCCAGGAAGCAGAGATGGGAGCCCTCAGGAGGAGCTGATGGGTTCCCCTCAGTCCCCTCTGCTCCAGCTGGACAATCCAAGGTCCCTCAGCTGCTCCTTGCTGGGCTCTTCCAGGCCCTTCCCCATCTTTGGGGCTCTCCCTGTTCCCAAAGCACACACGTGTGCCCACACCTGCCTCAGGAATGACGGCACAGGTCCCTCCACGGGCTGCAGCCCCAGGTCACCCACCCACAGATAGTCTGGCCTTTGTCTTGTCCCCTGTTCCCCGAGCGCCTGGCACACACAAAGCTGCAGACAAACAATGGCATTGCCATGGAAATGCCCGCAGGCAGCCCCGAGTGCTGCCGCTCCATTCCCTGACATCTCCTGCATCCTTGTGCTGAGGATGTGGGGATGTGGGGATGTGGGGATGAGGGGATGTGGGGGTGAGGGAATGTAGGGATGAGGGGATGAGGGGATGTGGGGATGTGGGGATGTGGGGATGAGGGGATGAGGGGATGAGGGGATGAGGGGATGTGGGGATGTGGGGATGAGGGGATGTGTCACCACCCCACGTGTGGCACAGGAACCTCAGCAGGGCTCCAGGGTGAGGGGCTGGGGCATCAAAGGCAGCAAATGCCCAGCGCTGGCACTGCGGGGACATCGCCCGGTGCCCGTGGCTGTGCCCGGCACGGCCTTGGTGCTGGCACTCCTAAAGGGCTGAGGGAGCAGAGGTGTGGGCTCTCTGTGCTGGTTTTACACCTGGGGCTCAGGGAGCAGTGCCAGCACTGCCAGGTGCTGCCCGGGCAGGGCTGGAGGGGCAGGCTCAGGGGCTCACCCTGCATTTGCTGCCCCAAGAACGGTGGGGAGGCCTCGGGGACCTCCTGTTTTATCTGGGATCACCAGGAGAACTCCAGGACAGGGCATGTGAGGGAGGCATCAGCAAAAGAAGTGATGCTGGGAGTTGCTGACTGTGTGGGATCCTGTGGACGAGGAGGGGACGGTGCAGATTCCACTGCCCCAGCCCAGTGAAGGAGTTGCTGTCACTCCCTGAGTTCTTCTGCTGAGAAAAGCACAAGTTGTCCTGCCTGGCAGCCTTGGAACGTCGTGTTACACAACACAGAGGGTTCCACATCCCAGAAAGCAATGCCACAGGTCATTGTTTCACTTTCTGTCTCATTTCAACATGGGATTTGCTAAAATATTCTCTTTTTTTTTTGGTGTATCAGCACTTACAACATCTCTGCTCTTTGACTTCCCACTTCCCTGCAACTGTTGCTCTATATTCCACAGGTGGTTTTCCAGATGTATTTGCTGCAGGAATTGTTCTGTGTTTTAACTAATCTAAAATTTGGGAGACAAATCCCCACATTTTGCTGATACAACACACAAAGTTCTGTTGTGCTTCACCTCACTTTTGGTAGCATGGGGACCATAACTGCCCTGCACTCATTGCAAGTGCCAGTGTCAGGTGAATCAGCTTTCCACTAAAAAAAGAGTTGGATGTTTTCCAGACATTGTAGCCGCTGAAACAAGTCCCAAAATCTGTGTTTTAACAGGATGCAGTGCTGGGGATCACTGTGGTACCTCACAAAGGGAATTAGAGGAGCAAGAATATCCTGGGAGGCACCCACAGGATCATCCTGCCCTGCACAGACACCCCAAAAATCCCAGCCTGTGCCTGCTGAGGGACAGGCCCCTTCCACTGTCCCTGCTGGGCAGTGGAGTGGGAGTGTTTGGGCACAGGGACACACAGGGACACGCCTGGCTGAGCTGGGCTTTGCTGCCAGGCTGGGCCTGCCCAGACTCGCTTCACTTCAGGCTCAGCACCCCCTGCTCCTGCCAGGCCTGCTGGGCTGGCAAATTGGGTGTTAAATGGCACAGCAGAGCCAGCAGGGCTGCAAATGGAAAGGGAATCCTGATTTTCTCGGAAGTTAAGAAGTGAGAGGTTCTGGACATGGGTTGGTGTCAGTAAGAAATGAGGCTGGCAATTGTTTCCATCTGTTGGAATTGTACAATCATGGAATGGTTTGGGCTGGAAGGGACCTTAAATCCCACCCAGTGCCAGCCCTGCCATGGCAGGGACCCCTCCCAGTGTCCCCAATGTCCAGCCTGGCCTGGGACACTGCCAGGGATCCAGGGACAGCCACAGCTGCTCTGGGCACCCTGTGCCAGCCCCTGCCCACACTGCCAGGGAACAATTCCTGCCCCAAATCCCACCCAATCCTACTCTGAAGCCATTCCCTGGCTCCTGTCCCTCCATCCCCTGTCCCCAGCCCCTCTCCAGCTCTCCTGGATCCCTCCAGGCCCTGCCAGGGGCTCTGAGCTCTCTTGTGTTGGCTGGATAATTTTAGGTTGGGGTTTTTTTTTGAGGTTGAGATCCTGAGAGAGGGTTCTGAGTTTTCATTTGAAGTGTGGCAGAAAGGGCTGAGCCTCAGGCCCGGGCACAGGGTGGGCAGAGCAGCTGTGGCTGCCCCTGGATCCCTGGCAGTGTCCCAGGCCAGGCTGGACATTGGGGACACTGGGAGGGGTCCCTGCCCATGCCAGGGGTGGCACTGGGTGGCCTTTGAGATCTTCCCAACCCAAATCATTCTGTGATTCTGTGAGGTTGATTTGTATCCATTCAGATTTTCCTGCCTGCAGCGTTTTCCTTCAAGGCCTTTCTTTTGTTACTTCCCAGAAATAAAATCTCCCCACTGAGCTGGAGCTTTCTGCCTCTCCCAGATGAGCCAGAGCTTTTTCCTGCACTGCCCTCAGGAAACTTCCTGCAAATTCCTGGGCAAGCTCAGGTGCCATCAGGGCACCTCTCCCAGAGATTGGTGATGCCCCTCTGGAGGAGCTGCAGCCCCAGGTGAGCTCTGACCTCAGTCCTGAACCCCAAACTCCCCCAAATCCGTCACATCTGGGGGGGGTTCAGCAAAATCTCCTGGGTTTTATTTTCAGTCTGAAAGCCTGGCTGGGTGGGGTGTTGAAGCCCTCCCCAAAAGACATTTTACTACTGAAATCCCATCCAGGCAGGAACACAAATTACCAGGAATTCCAGAATAGTTTGAGAAAAGCTGTGATTAAATTCTTCAAGCCTCCCGAATTCCCAGGTGATTTAATCCCCCAGGTCGATGATATCAGTGACATCCAACACCTGTAAGCTCCTGATCTTTGTGAGGCAGAGTAACTTTGCACAAATGTTAATTGGAGGAATTAACACCTGCATTAATCACCAGCACAAGCTGAGTTTGAGGCTTCTGATTATATTTTATGGCGTTTGCTGCAGGTTGAACATGAAGGAATAAGTGGACTCTTCAAAAGATTGGAAATTATTCACACTGCACCAGTTTCCTTAATATATTCTTGCAAGGGACGAAATTCCTTTGGTGGCTCCAGTGAGCTCTGTCCACTGATTTGGGGAAAACCACGGGATCCTGTTCATCACATGAAATGTTAAATTTTGAATTATCAATGTGAAATAAAGAAACCAGGACTAAGAATGAGGCCTTCTGTTGCCCCCAGGATGAATTTTCTCTGCCTGGCAGCAACAAAGAAGGTGCTTGATGAATCCACTCGGTGTCATTCCAAGAGAGAATTCCTGAATCTTGTGGAATCAATGATGTGGGATCTGCAACTCTTCTCCAGGTGCGTGGTGCTGGCTGGACTGGATGGTCCTGAAGGTCTCTTCCAACTTTTCCAATCCAAGGATTTCTCATTTATTATTTCCAACATCTCTACAATGACCTTTGGAGGTTTTTTTTGTTTTGTTTTACCTGGGGATTTCTTGGACAAAAGCACTTGAGCATGTTCTGGATCATGGATTCTTTAAATGGAATTAGTCTTCAAATGGAAATCCAAACATTTCCTGTTCCAGCAGAAGTCCTGCACAGGGAATGAACCCTTGGAAGCACCAGGCTCGCTGTGCCTGGAGCACAGAGGGACCTGCAGGTGGGCAACAGCTCCAGGAGAGCTGGAGTGAAGTCACAATTCCAGATGGATTTTCTGAGACCTGTGAATGCTGAAGAAATGCCTGAAATCTACATTTTCTGCCAGACACACTTTTTGAATGGAAAAGGAATGAATGTCCAGGAAAACCTGGTGCAGAAATTGTGAATAAAAGGAGAGACAGAGCCTGGCTGGACATTCTCCACTTTAATAAACTGGAATTTGGGAAGAACCACCATGATCAGGGAAGCAGAAGACTGGTGGGTTCCGCTGGAACAAGGGAGAAATAATTTTTCTTGATTATTTTTTACTTTTCTCATGTATTTCCCAGATTCTGAGCATTTCTGCTGGATATCAGCACAATGAACACCAACATGGCTTTTGCATTTGTGACTTCTGAGGGTGAAGGACTCAAACTCCTCTAAATTAATCTGGGTTAGGGATTCCTCGGAGAAAAAGTGGGTTTAAACTTGCTTAAATTGGATCCACTGGTTCAGGAGATTCCATTTGCACAACACAATTATTAGCAGCAAATTCCTGCCCAGAGAAGAGGACAAACAGCTGGAAAAGCAGGGAGAGGCATCGTGGGGGAGGCTTCACTTTAATTGCAGGGAATTCCATTATCACATCCCCAGCACTGGGAGGGTTGCTTGGAAAGGGCTGAAGTGGCAACTCAGCCAATTTCCCAAAATTGGAGAATCCCCAAATCCCTGGGGTTGGAAAAGCCCTCCCAGCCCACGGAGCCCCAGCTGTGCCCTGTGCCCACCCTGGCACTGAGTGCCACCTCCAGGTGCCACCTGCAGGGATGGGCACTCCAAAGCTCCCTGGGCAGCCCCTGCCAAGGCCTGGCCACCCTTGCCATGGGCAAATTGCTCCTGGGGTCCCCCCTGAGCCTGCCCTGGCCCAGCCTGAGGCCGTTCCCTCTCCTGCTGGCCCTGTCCCTGTTCCCAGAGCCCGACCCCCCCTCCCTGCCCCTCCTGGCAGGAGCTGTGCAGAGCCACAAGGGCCCCCCTGAGCCTCCTTTGCTGCAGCCTCAGCCCCTTCCCAGCTCCCTCAGCCCCTCCTGGGGCTCCAGCCCCTTCCCAGCTCCCTCAGGGATTCTCCATTCCCTTCCCAGCTCCCTCAGGGATTCTCCATTCCCTTCCCAGCTCCCTCAGGGATTCTCCAGCCCCTTCCCAGCTCCCTCAGGGATTCTCCAGCCCCTTCCCAGCTCCCTCAGGGATTCTCCAGCCCCTTCCCCAGCTCTTTGTGCCTCTGCTGCTTCTCGTTTTCTTGCCAGGACCAGGGGCTCTTAAATGTTTGCAGAGGGATCCAACCAAAGCCACCCTCACATTCCCAACCAAAGCCCTGACACAGCAGCAGTGCCAGGCCCTGGTTGTCTCCCAGGTGATGCAAGTGCAGGCTCCTCTTGCCAGAAATGCACAGCATTCAGCCTTGATTTATTTATTTATTTCTCTGGTTTTATTTATTTCTTTTGCACAACACACCAGCAAAGCTTAACATCCCTTTTCTCACCTGAAGCAGGAAACCACAGTAACAGAAATTCAGTAATTTTGGCACAGCCAGTGCCTGTTTACAATCATTGAAGATGTAAAAAAAAAAACCACAGGAAATGATCTGGGGCTCAGAAACATTTCCACTTTTGCATCTCAATGCTGATTTTTCTCTTTTTCCTGCTTTGAGGTGGCTCGAAGGAAGTTCCTGCAAGCAGGGAAGATTCTTCACCCATGGACCACACCCTCAGGATGTCTCCAGCTCCTGATGTCACCTGAGCCGTTTCAAATCCATTTTTGCAGCTTTTTAGGTACATTTACCTCAAAGCTTCTTCCCTTGGGGTTTCCCCAACACACCAATAATCACTGATGCCTTTTCCAGCTGCATTTAATGCCCTCAATGCCCTCCAAGGCTTCCCTAAGTAGGAAGTTTTTCCTTAAATCCAGCCAAAACTGTAATTCTGGGTATTGTTTAAACTCCCTGCTCTCCTCCAAGCATTGAGAGTTTCCTGCTGCCTTCTACCTGTTACATATTTGAAGACTCTCATCATGTTTCTTCTCTGTCCTATTTTCTCGAGATTAAAACAACCAAACCCAGTTCTTTGAGTTTTCCCTCCAGGGTCAGCTTCTTTTCAAGGCTCTCAGCACCTTTTTTGTGCTCTCAGGACTTTCCCTAATTGGCCTCGTGAGGAAGTTGGAGCCCAGGCTGGGGTTCCTCGAGTTCAGTGACCAAAGGGAATCGTTCATTTTGCACTTTCAGGCCTCCCCAGGGCTGAGTGGGAGTGCAGGAATTATTCCACACATCCCAACCAGCCTGTTTGGACATTTCAGGACAATCCTTGCTTTCCCACACAGTTTTGGATTCCCAGGGAGCTTAAGCTCTTCCAAAACCCCCATGGATTTTTGTCCAAGTCTTTTGCCTTGTTGGCTCCTTCCACTTGGGGGTTTATTTTTGTCTAAATCTGAGTTTACACCTGCCCTGAATCCTGCTGTTTTCACACCATTTCTTCAAGGATCAAGATGTTAATCCTGGTAGAACTTTCCAGCTCGATCCTTCATCATCCTCCAAAACACAAGGAAAACAGGGAATGGCACAAACCCCGGGCAGGGCATCTGCAAAAACACTTTCCATAATTTTTCCACACCAACAACAAACCCTCCTGGAGGGTTTTGGATGTTTCCAACAGCTGAGTCCACCTCACAATGGTTTCATTTTAGTTCCCTCAGTAGAGGCTGTGCTGAAAGCCTCGCTGCAGTCAAGATATGCAATATCTATTGTCCATAAGAGCTGCTGCTTGTCAGGGGAGGAAATGAGCCTGGCTGGGCAGGATTTGTTCCTGGCAAATCATTCTTGGCCTCCACTTATCATTTCATTATTTCCCATGCACAAAAAGAAAGCTTTGTTTCGTTATTTATTTCCAGAAATTCCCAGGAATTCAAGTTGGGCTGTTTTCTCCTCTGCCATTCCTTCCCCCCAAGCTGGTTTTTACTCAGGTGACTGCAGGACCTGTCCCTGCCCTCCCCTTTTCCAGGTGTGGGAAGGGATTCCTTGTGGATTCCTCGAGGATTCAGCCACTCCTCCACATCCTCTCAGTTGGTTTCTACCAGGTCTGGCTGGCTGGAAAAACCCCAGCTCGCTGAAATGTTCTGCTCTGCTCTCTCTGCTCTTCGTGGTTACTCAGTGGATCACTCATTGCTCATTCTCATTGCTGAGGAGTGAGGAGAAACAGCCACCAATCATTTTGGCATTCCCTGCGTCACCTCCTCCCATCCTGCAGGAAGAGCACATCAGTTTTTCACCATTTTCTTGCTCTAACTCCTAAAGGACAGCCACACCTGGCTGGAATTTTGTCTTTCCTCTGCTAATTACATGGATTTTATTTGTTTTCACTCTTACAGGCTTCTGCTTTTCTTGCTGTTCCCAGTTTGCTGGAGTGTCTGCTCACACTGGAGGGTTAATGAGCCTCTGATTGGGATTTAATTGAGTTGTGGCCTGAAGATGGGACACAGGAGCTAAAGGTGTGTCTGTGGTGGCTCTGCAGCTTCTCCCAGAGTCTCCCTCTGCCCTCCCGTGCGTTTGGAGCTCACCAGGGAACAAAGGAATGGTTTGGGTTGGAGGGACCTTAAAGCTCACCCAGCCCCACGCCCTGTCATGGACAGGGAACCTTCCACGAGGTTCCACACCCAGCCTGGCCTGGGACACTGCCAGGGATCCAGGGGCACCCACAGCTGCTCTGGGAATTCTGTGCCAGGGCCTGCCCACCTGAACAGGGAACAATTCCTGCCCAAGATCCCATCTAATCTCATTTTGCATCTCTCTGATCTTCTCTTATATTCCACGTAAGCTACAATTTGTTACCATTACTTTTGGGCTCTATCACTGGCCTGCCTCTCTCCTACTTTAAAGCTTTTCTTAGTTCAGCCTGCCTTGGTTCCCTCTTTGTTCCCCAGGCTCTCCAGCAGGTCGGGATAACCCAGCTGAGCCTCCCTGGTGTCTGCATCCCCCAAAGCAGCCCTCAGCTCCCAGGGAGCCACACCAGAGCTTGCTCTGGAAGAACTGGGCCCTCCCAGAGCCCTGGAGCCCTCCACAGTCATTCCCACACCACCACCCAGCTGTACTCCACAGAATCCTGGAGTTCCTGGGGCTGGAAAAGCCCTCCCAGCCCACGGAGCCCCAGCTGTGCCCTGTGCCCACCCTGGCACTGAGTGCCACCTCCAGGTGCCACCTGCAGGGATGGGCACTCCAAAGCTCCCTGGGCAGCCCCTGCCAAGGCCTGGCCACCCTTGCCATGGGCAAATTGCTCCTGGGGTCCCCCCTGAGCCTGCCCTGGCCCAGCCTGAGGCCGTTCCCTCTCCTGCTGGCCCTGTCCCTGTTCCCAGAGCCCGACCCCCCCTCCCTGCCCCTCCTGGCAGGAATTTTGGAGACTCCTGGTCTCACCTGGCAGAGCCATTAAAACTCAGGGGAAGGGTGAGAGGGGCAGAGGAGTCAGAACAACTTTCCTGGGTTTAGGTTTTTTTGGGCAGGACACTTCTGGGAGATCAGGATAAACAGCAGGAAGATGCCCCTTCCTCCCCTTTCCATGGAAAAGAACAATCAGCCATAAACAGGTTTTGTTTCCTCCTGGGTGTGATGGGTTTGGGGTGGGCTGGAATCACCTGCAGTCAAAGGTTCTTTAAATTCTGGTTCCTGAGTTTGAGACAGTGAAGAGTTCAAGTGAGTATTTCAAGAAGTTGCTGCGTTCCTCATTCAGAGCACTTCACATGTGTAGCACCAATTGAATTTATTCCATCTGGGATCATTCAGCACTTCTGCAAATGAGACCACAAAATGTCAATTCAGACACTCAGAAACTGGGAGGGTGAAATTCACGGCCACCTGCAAGAAGTGTGGTTTAACTGACTCGTGCAGCCTCACCCAAGTAAGGAAGGAGGGATTCAATCCCTTCCTAAGGCACATCCCAGCTGGTTTAAACCCAAGAGCTCATCTTTTTCCACGTGATCCCCTGCAAATTCACTGCTCATCTTCTGTCTGCTGAAACAAATGTGGAAAAACTTCTGGAGACAGCAGCCTCCTCCACTATGTCATCCTGACACAGCTCCAGAGTGGCTCCACCCTGAAAAATAAATGTGGCACAGAGCCACATGGAAAAGAAAATAGGCAATTATCTACTTTGCATATGCAGATGCAAAGGAGAGGAAGGAGAAATAACGCTCCTCATTATGTGGTATTGATTTTGCAACCTAGTCCTCATTTAAAGCAGTTTGGATGTGTGCAATTATGCAGCTTTTTAAAAAGTAAACAGCGAAAAGGATCCAAAACTCCTTCCATCGTGTGCAAGCATCACATTGTGGCAGATGGACACGGAGCTGCTGGAGAGAGCCCAGAGGAGGCAGCAGGATGGGCAGAGGATGGAGCAGCCCTTTGGAAGGGGCTTCCCTTCAGCAGCTGGATGGGGATGTGTGGGGAGCAGGACAAATGTGGCTGGGCATTGGCAGCTGCAGGGCTGCAGATGTGTGCCCTGATGAGAGGTGAGTGCTGCCTGAATTGCTGCTCTGCTCCAGAGGCACCTGTTGAAATAAAATACAGCCCAGGAGCAGCAGAGGCTGTGCTGGTGTGGAGATGCTCAGGAGCACGTGGCTGTCTGGGCGTGTGGTCAGCACAAAATTATGGGATTTGGTTTTTTTTTTTTTTCCCAGGTAATCTGAGGGTGCTGTTGGGTTCCCACCA
>VYXF01007950.1:19133-44335 GCA_013397295.1 Polioptila caerulea
GAAGCCTGGGGGCGAGGGAAAAGGGATAAAAGCAAGGATTCTCTCCAGCCCCCTTCCCCCCCCCCGCCCCGTGTGCCAGGGCAGTGCCAAGGATGGGGTTTTGCCCGCACCAGTTGAGCGGGGCCGATAGGCTGGGCCCTATCGCCCCCGGGAAGGGGCGCTGGGGGTGGCAGCAGCCGTTGCCGCTGTTTTTTGGCAGCGCGGTGATAACAGAGCTCGGTTAAATGATGCTCTTCCCATTCGGCAGGAGCTGAGTCAATACGTGGGGGAAGGGGGGCGGGAGGAGGGGGGGAGAGAATGGGGGATGTGTGTGCGTAAAAATAATAATAAAATAAGGCCGTCTCCGTGCGGATGGGAGGTTTATTTGGTAAATAACAGCTGAGACCGGCCCTTCTCTCGTACCTTCTATAGCCTTTGTTTATCTGCCACTTTCCAGCTTAAAATGCGGGGCTGGTGTTGGAATGTAGCAGCACTTGCGCTGGGCTGGAACCCTCTGATCCAGCCCGGCGTGGACACTCTGGGATTTGCCCCTCATTCCCACCAGCACCATCTCCCATGGAGCAGCAGCAGCTCAGCAGCGTGGCCGTGGTTTTTTGGGAATTACGGGAGCACGTCTGGTGTGCCGCATGCACTAGTACATTTCCATTCATTTTACATGGACCATCCACATGTCGGGGCTGGCTCTTTTCTTTTTTTTTTCATATATTTTTCCCCGTGGCTTAGCTGCAGAAGCTGTAGTAGAGACATCTCACCTGGGTCCTCTAGTGGAGAAACTCAGCAGCAGGGAGAAAAGCCGGGTGACATTGCTGCACCAGCTCACCCGAGCAAAAATCCGCTGCTTTTCCACTTGTCAGCACATCATTTTAGTCCGATTTTTTAAATTTTTGTTCCTTTCCACACCTCTCCCCATGGCTGGATGAGGCAGAGATGCTTTTTGTAGCCGTGCTGTTGGTGCGGGAGATGCTTTAAGCCGGGCGGGATGCAGGGCAGGACAGCAAGTGGAGCAAATCTGCCATAATACTGAGGCAGGAATAAACTGACTCCTCTGAAAGGATGCCACGGAGTGCTCTCTGCTGGAAAGGCTCTCTGGTTTCTAGGATCTGACCACGGAGATGCAGGGATAAGCTTTTAGCTGTAAGATGCTTCTAATGAGCATCAGTGCACTCGGGATTTAACATCTGCAACCTTTGCCTCTTTGAAGTTGGGCTCTCCAGCATGTTCTTTCCACATGGATGTACCTTTAAGGGTTTGGTTTTTTTTTAGCTCTGTGATTATGTCCAAACATTTCAGTTTGTGCTGGTGTTTTTAACCCACCCGTTGTTGTAAGTCAAAAATTTAGAGTCTGGCTGTAGGTGCTTCTATTTTTGTGCTGTTTTCAGCACACCAGATCTGGGTGCTTTTTCCCAATATTTTGCTGCTCCTGCCTTTCTTGTGTCATGAGAACACTTGGAAATATTTCCTCGAGTGGTTTTATGCTCCGTGGTGCTGCTGGATCTTGGCTGGGGGGGTTTGCTCTAATGACCCCTGTAAGCTGTGCATAATCCTGGCTGTAATACTGAATTAATTGAGGCAAAATATGGGGATAATAAGCCAGTCTGACATAGTGGAATGATTCCATAACTCCTTCCTGTAGAAGAATAAATGACATTGCTTTTCCACGCTGGTGACAGCACCTGGGCAGGTGTTCCCTGTCAGTCCCTCTGTGGTGGCTGCGTGTCCTGGTGCTGTCTGAGCAAGTGCTGACTCTTCTTTTGGTGTCTGTGATGTCCTTCCTCACCTGTGGCAGCTCCCCTGTCCTCCAAAAAATAAAAACAAACCCTTGTCCCTTGGCTTTCCTGTGCTTTAGGGCTTGTCCTGAACTTCTCGGAGCTCTCTGGCGGCTCAGTGCAAACTTCAGCCTGGAGACTTTGCTGCCTCTCTTCAGAGGCAAACTTGGTGCTTCTGTGGGGCTTTCCCCACCCACAACTTTCTTTTAATAGTTCCCTTGGCATTCTCAGGGATCCAGGCAGAATAAGTCCCTCCAGTTCATTTGTGTTTCTTTAAACCCTGTTGCTGCCTAGCCCTGCTCGTGTCCCAGTCAGGGATCCTTTCCTGCTTGTGGTTTCTGTTTGGAGGGTCCCAGGGCAGCACATCCCATCCATCCTGCCTGATGCTCTCCTCAGGCTTGGCAGGCTCCAGAGCCTCTTCAGCTCTCCTTTTGTGCCTTAAAAATGCAACACCCAAGAGCTTTGGGAATGGGAGAACTTTCACTTTGCACTGATTTCAATTTCCAGCCTTTGTCACTGGTTGTCTGCGTGTACTTCCCACAAAAAGTCAGGATTTTAGTCTGGAGTCAAAGCTGAGCAGCTCTTCTCTGTCCTGATGTGTGAGAGGTGATGGACTAAAACCACTGCATTTTTATGCACTAAAACACAGAATATTTTATGTACTCTGTATCTATAGAGAGTTTTTCATCAGCAGAACCCTCACTTAGCGACTCCTAGGAAAACAATAATAAAAGCCCCAAACCCTCCCCAAATTAAACAATCCCCCCTACTCTGTGGTGTATTTGGAGGGTGAGAGCTTTGTGTTGCTGCCTGTGAGTTTATGGACGAGCTGCTTTGGGCAGAGGAAGGTGTGAGCACATTGAGGTGAGAGGATTCATTTTGCCCATTGTGCTGCAGCCTGGAAAGAACAAATGCTGAGGGGAGCTTGGTGGCAGATTTGTTCTCAGCAGTGGCTGGGTGTCTGCAAACCAAACCTTGCCTGCCCACAGCAGCCCCAGCCGAGCCATGCTGGGGGGAAAGGTGCAAAATGAAGGCACAGCTGCCCACGGCCTGAATTCCCTGTTCTGAGTTTCTGAGGGTTCCTGAGTTTCTCCCAGCTCTGGCTCTGAGTGAGGGGATGGTGGTAGAGCAGCACCTTCAGCAGGGAAGGGCAGTGAATTCCCAGGAGGGAATCTGCAGGAATTGTGGCTGGGCTCTGCAGGGAGCTCGGGAACTCCCTGGGAAGGAAGCGAGGGGGAAAGGGAAGGAAGGAAGGAAGAGCTGGGAATGGTTTCCTGCTGCTCTGAGGCTGTTTGTGCAGTGACTGTGGGGTGGCAGGGCCAGACCTCAGAGGGGACTGGGACCTTCCACGGGAATCCCACAGTCCTTGAGCTTGGAAAAGGCCTGGAAAAGGAGCCCAGCCTTTGGCTGATCCCCACCTTGTCTGGGACACCCGTCCTGAGCAGCACCCCTTTGTAGCTGGAACTGAGGGGGCACTTTGTAAATAACTCAGAGCATTTCATGAAAAGTGAGAACATTTATCCATGTTTTATTAGCAGCATGCTCATTTTCTGTGACAAAGTTCAAACCCACTGTGTCATCATCTAAAACCCAACCACCTTTTTTTTCAGCCAACACCTGGACTGGGAGACCCATCCAGCCATTTCTGGAATCCCAGAGTGGTTTGGCTTGGAAGGGGTCTTCAAAATCACCTTGTTCCACATGGCAGGGACACCTTCCACTATCCCAGGTTGCTCCAAACCCTCCCCAACCTGACTTTGGACACCTCCTAATAATAATAATAACAACAACAATCCTGCAGTGAATGTGGGCTCTCATTTCTCCAGCCATGTTCTCACAACACAACTTGTCTTCAGCTGCTGTTTGTTGCTTTTGGAGTGGGTTGCTGTGTTTCCAAAATTCCCTACCTGCCCTGTGGAGATTGTTGGCTATTTTGGGAAAGCCAAAGTAAATGGGCAGTAGTGTTGCTTGACATCTTGACTATTCCACTTAATTGCTGTGTAGGCAGCTGCAGCAATTGGGCTTTTGATGTCTCAGTTGCCAGGAAGGAGGGGGAGAGAATGATGCAGGAAGATACTGGGTTTATTTATTTTATTTATTTTCTTTTATTTCCTTTCTGATGAACCACTTGCTCTTGCAGTGAAATTGTGCATCTTCCCCACCCCTCTTCCCAACTGAGCAGGTTAAAATTAAACAAAAGTTTTTTCCTCTGTTCCCACTGGCATTTTTAGTAGGCTGGAACTGGCTCTTCAGTCTGGCAGGGAGGGATCCTGGAGTCGGGGGTGGTGCTGGAAAGGAGACCAAAGCCTTGGAACTAAAAGACAGGATCAGAAAACAGCAAGATCCAGCACTGACTCTGCTGGAGGAGTCACCTTTTTGTTTTCTGCCTTGAGCATTCCATAAGAAGAGCTGGATTTTGGAGAGTGTGGTGCAGACAGCATTTGGGAACGATACCCTCTTGCCTGATATTTGACATTTGCAGTCTTGGAAGAGCAGGAATTTTTGCCAAGTGTGGGATACGTGCCTGGGTCTGAGGGGACAGAGAGCATTATTCTCTTCTGCAGAATAGTTGAAGCCTAATTTCAGTTTCTTGCAGGCCCCTGGTGGGATTTCAGTGGGGTTTGGCCAGCCCCTCTTCAGGGGCCAGCAGTGGGGGTTAACCCTTGAGTTAAAACTTCTCTGCCTGCCCCTGGTTCCTCCTCAGCAAGGAGCTCTTGGCTGGGTTTTGTTCCCGATGTGTTCTGGCTGTGACCAGGGAGGTGTTGGTAACTTCAGCAGGTTCTGTCCCTGAACTCTGGGGAGAGAAGGCAGGAGAAGCCTTTGTACTCACAGCATTAACCTGTGCCTTGCTGGAAAGCCCTGGAACGTCACTGACTCCTGTAAAAGGTGTCCTTGTAGCACTGAGGGGAAGCTGCTCCCTCAGCTCATGTGTGTCTGTGTTTTCTGTCTCCTAATCTTCATCAATTCCATACTTGGCAGTGATGGAAGCTCTGGGTTTCTCCAGTTCCTGTGTCCCAGAACCATAATTGCCACACAAAATTTGCTTTGGCAGTTGTTGATCAAGTAATTTGTAATTTATCTTCATTTTTTTTTTTCTTTGCCCAGAGAAGCTGTGGCTGCCCCTGGATCCCTGGAAGTGTCCAAGGCCAGGTTGGAGCACCCTGGGGCAGTGGAAGGTGTCCCTGACCATGGCAGAGGTGGCTCTGGATGGGCTTTAAGGTCTTTCCAGCCCAAACCATTCCATGATTCTGTGATTTGTCAGGCTCCATCCATGGCAGGCTGATAATTCCTGGAGCCACNGCTGTGGCTGCCCCTGGATCCCTGGAAGTGTCCAAGGCCAGGTTGGAGCACCCTGGGGCTGTGGAAGGTGTCCCTGACCGTGGCAGAGGTGGCTCTGGATGGGCTTTAAGGTCTTTCCAGCCCAAACCATTCCATGATTCTGTGATTTGTCAGGCTGATAATTCCTGGAGCCACAGCCACCCACACCTCCCTGGCTGCAAATCTGGGATGAAGGAAGAGCTGTTTATGTGGAAGCAGTTGCTGGGTAGAGTTTTTGTGTCCCACCCAATGTGTCCCTTACCTGAGGGCAGCAGGTTATTCCCTGGAAAAATTCCTGCCCTGTGAAACAGCAGGAATACCCCCAGTGTGCCCTGAGGAGCTGATAAAAAGGTGAAAGCAGGGAAAAATAAAAACACAGAAAGAGATGCAAAATATAACTAATTATGGAGAAGTGGAACAGGAAAAATTGGAAGTAAATACATGGAAAGTAAGGCAGGATGTGAAGGATCTGTCCTGTGGAGCTCTGGTGCAAATATTGGTGCTGAAAATGAGATCCTACAGAAAATTCATCACCCCTGGTGAGGAGAAAGGCAGGAAGGAAGTGGCTGGTGTAAAGAGAGGGTCATGAACCCATGAAATAGGATGGAGGAACTGCAGAACTGTTGTTCTGCTATTTTTTTAATCCTGGTTTGTCCACTTGCAAGCCAATCCTTGTGTTCAGTCCTGCAAATATCCTAAGGAACAATAAAAAGCCAGGTCCATGCAGAGGATGGATACAGGCAGGGAATGTGTTCAGGGGTGTTGGGGTTTTAGAAAAAGAAATCAGTGTTTTAATACAGATACTCTGCAGCAAGCTTTGTAATTAGCATTAATTGTTTTATAACCAACAGAATTTTATTGAACTCTGGTTTTGTTGTCTTGAAATCTCCAAGAAGGATCAGAAACAGCCCCCAGCTGACTGGAAAGCTTGGAGAGCTTCAAATTTTTGGATTATGTATGATCCTGAACTTCTGTCTCAGCTACCAATAAATCCTGGGGATGCTTTTTATTCTTTCAGAGATTGTGGGCAGCCAGAAATGTGATGGGAATTTGGGGAGGTCCTAAAGAAGCCTAATTAGTCTGGTTTTCTTTTTTTTTTTTTTTTTTTTTTTTTTTTTTTTTTTTTTTTTTTTTTTTTTTGGTTCTTCCTAGAAATTTGAAGAAGAATTTCCTCCTGGTATCTTGCCACTTCTTCTTTCTCATTTGCCAAGTAACTTCTGCCCTCTCCCAGCCAAAACCCTGCTCAAATGGGATGAGCCAGCACATTTTTTAGGCTGGGATTATCCAGTTCCTGCTGAGTGGTGATCACCACCAGCTGCATCACATCCTTGAACCTCCAGCTGAAGGAAAGGGCATCTTCAGTAGTGGCAGAGATTTTGCAGCATTTTTGACATTTGCTTCTGAAAAGCTTCTGATTTTTTGACATTTGCTTCTGATAACCTTGCCCAGAGAACTGAAGTGGTCCCAAATCCACCCCAGAAATAAAATTCTTGGCTCTTGGGGCTTTTTTGAGCCATTCTCTTGCTGCTGCTCTGGTGACCAAGTACCTGATCTCCTTCATTGCTGCCACGGCAGTGAAAGGTTTGTGCTGCTGGAATTTGGGCTGCCAGAGGAAGGGATCTGAGCCTTGGGACTCAGTGTCCTTCTGCACCTTCCAGTGCAGTCTGACCTGGCAGGGCAGTCTTCCCTGGTGCTGTGTGATGCCAGAACCTTCCAGTTTTAGCCAGCCCTTCCCATGTGAGTGAAAACCTCTGGTTTTTCTGGTGCCCCTGAGTTTGCTGTTGGCCACGTGGCTTCTGGGTTGTCACTGCCCCTTTTGCTTTCAGTTCCTGTGGAAAAGAACTGTGTCCTGTGGAGGGGTGGGTGTCACCTCTCTGTGGTTTCCTTGCTGAGGGCTGGGGCTTGTGGTGACAAACTGAGCTCAGGAGGGCCCTGCTGGAGCTGCAGCCCAGGCAGGAAAGGTTCTGCTGATTTCCCAATTCCTTGGCAGTTTCTGCTCTCTTCACAGAATTCCTGAGGCTGGAAAAGCCCTCCCAGCCCACGGAGCCCCAGATGTGCCCTGTGCCCACCCTGGCACTGAGTGCCACCTCCAGGTGCCACCTGCAGGGATGGGCACTCCAAAGCTCCCTGGGCAGCCCCTGCCAAGGCCTGGCCACCCTTGCCATGGGCAAATTGCTCCTGGGGTCCCCCCTGAGCCTGCCCTGGCCCAGCCTGAGGCCGTTCCCTCTCCTGCTGGCCCTGTCCCTGTTCCCAGAGCCCGACCCCCCCTCCCTGCCCCTCCTGGCAGGAGCTGTGCAGAGCCACAAGGGCCCCCCTGAGCCTCCTTTGCTGCAGCCTCAGCCCCTTCCCAGCTCCCTCAGCCCCTCCTGGGGCTCCAGCCCCTTCCCAGCTCCCTCAGGGATTCTCCAGCCCCTTCCCAGCTCCCTCAGGGATTCTCCAGCCCCTTCCCAGCTCCCTCAGGGATTCTCCAGCCCCTTCCCAGCTCCTCACAGAATTCCAGGATCCCTGAGACTGGAGAATCCCTCCCAGCCCATGGAGTGCCAGTCTTGCCCCATCCCCACCTTGTCCCCAGCCCAGAGCCCTGAGTGCCACCTCCAGGCCTTCCTTGGGGACTCCAAACCTCCCTGGGCAGCCCCTGCCAGTTCCTTTCCATGAAGAAATTCCTCCAGATGACATTTGTCACCCATGGAAGCATAAGCCAGTTCTTTGGGTTGAAAAGGAAGGAGTTAACTCCTTATTTTCTTTAAATTGATAATTGATGGATTGATCTGGGTATGATGCTATGTCATGTCTGGGTAGGCCTGGAGAAGACAGAAGTTCTTTCTGGTATCTCTGTATTTTAACGGATAAAAGGAGACTTTGTATCTCCTTCCCTCTGTCCCCAGCTTACTCCCCCTTTGCCCTGTAGGTGTTTGGAGTTTGGGGAAGAACAGTGGAAACAAATCAGTTCCTTATTCCTGCTGGAGTGCTGGGGCCTGGCTCTTGGCAAAGGGAACCAGCCAAGTGTGAATGTCACAGGCAGTGGCGTGAAGTGGCTCGGGGAGGCTGATGCAGAGTCTAAAAAATTCCATCTTTTCTTCCTTTGCAAGGCTGGAGCTTCTCTTGTGTGCACTGACTGCCCTTCCTGTGCCTTCTCCCCCTCCTCCTTTTGGGACTTGGTGGGGCACTGGAATAGGTGTATTTGCTTGGGATGAGGGGGAGAAATGATTAAAATCCCCCAAAATGACAGCTCAGTGATGTCCTGCTCCAACAGTGTCAGTCCCAGTGCCCTTGAGCTCCAGTTGGCCTCACATCACTCCAGTTTCTGCTCTGTAATTGTCCCCTGCACATCCCATTTCTGACTGGCAAACGCAGTGAGTTCTCTGTGTCTCTTGCTCTGGGGTTATTTATTTTTCTCATGTCTCCCTCAGCAGTTGTGTAGAAAAGAATCCAGAAGAATTTATGCTGGAACAAGCTGCTTTGCAGTAGAAGGAAGACCAGAGCTGGAGTGATTCCTGACCAAAACAAAAGTTCCTTACGTGTTCCTAACAACTCCTTTGAGTGAGTGACTTGATCCTTGTGCCTCAGCTGGGATTTTTTTTTGGTACTGGTGGTTTATGGAGTTGGCTCCTGAGTTCTCCAGAGCAGCAGGAGGTTGCTGTGGTGACAGTGCAGAGTGTGACTAACAGGTTTAGTCAGGCTGGCTCAGGTAACCTGGAAATGTGGCCCTTCCCTGCTGCAGCCCCTTGAGTTGAGGGCTGGCCTGGCATCTCCAGCAGCTCAAGTAATTTATTGGATGCTCCAGGTCAACTTCTGCCTTCCCTGTCTGTCCCAGAGGGGTTCCTGGCACATTCCTCTGCCCCAGCTCCTGGTTTTCAGGGAAAAGCCTGGAACTGCTGCCCTGGATGGTGAGAGCTGTGTTGAGCAGCTGCCAAGGATAGCCCCTGCTTCCTCAAGGGCATGTGCTACATAATTTATGTATCACTTACTCCATGAAGAGCTTCAGTGCTCCTTTTTTTGTGTTCTGGAGTGCTGCAGTAAATGGAACAAAGCTTTTCCTTTTTTTTTTTGGTTTTTTTTTTCCCTGAGGCTGCCTTGTGGAGCAGTGGACAGGTAGGAACTCACTGGTGTGTCCATGGCCAGGAGTGTGAGGAGTCTGGAAAACACACTCAGGGGGTTGGACATGGTACAGACCCCACTCAAGGCATGAGATTTCTGTTATTTATTAATTTTTCTGTGGCAGGGTTAATATTTAATATTTTCCATGATCCTGGCAATCTGGATGGATTTCTTCCCCACACAACAGAGCTGTTCAGTAGCTGAAGGGCTGCAGGCCTGAGTTTCCCCTTTCCTGCTTGAAGGTGGAGAGAGAAGGAAAGAATCTGAAAATTCCTTGGAAATCTGTGAGCAAAGCACTTCATTTGCTAGCAGTGGACACTGCTGTGGGATAGGTGGGCATCTACATCTCCAAATGAACCCTTAAAACCCCAGGATTGGTGAGGAGAAGAGGAAAATCAGCTCAGAAACTTCCCATCTGCAGAAAAGCTGATGGAGCTGAGAGCAAATAGTGGCTTCAGAGCTGGAGCAGTTGGACTCTGGCATGTTTCAAACCCCCATTTTATTAGAAAAGCACTGTGGAGAAAGTTTTCCTTTAGAACAATCGTACAAATTTCTCTTCAAAATCCCACCCTGGGTCTGCTTCACATTATGAAATCTCTCTTCAGGGACTTGCTTGGCATTTTTTTTTCCCCTTAAGGAACGGGCTGGGTGTTGGAGAGACATATGCATTGTTTCACCAGAGCTGCAGCCTCTATTTCCAGACAAGAGGGAGGCACATTGTTTTGTGTCTTTGATATGATCCAGCCAGAAAACAGCCTCAGGGAAGAAAATTCCCAGTCCTTGGCAGCAGCACTGTCTTTCTGCCTTTTTTATTTTTTTTCTTCTCCCCTCCCTCTGTCAGTGCCACAATGTTCAGTGTTCTAATAACTCAGGATTAAACTCACATGGGGCATCTCAAAAGTCCTTTGTAAGACTTGAGGTCAGAACTTGCTGAAAGTTCAGAGGGACGAGTCTCATTTTCCTAATGAAGAAAAGTTCCAGGGTTATTTTGGAATTAGGTCTAAGAAACTGGTACAAGAAGCTACTTCAGTGCTGTAATTTAGTGACAGTGCAGCAAATTTGTGGTGGCTGCTGAAAACTTTCCACCTTCCAGCTCAGGCAAACTGAGCCCTGCAAAAAAAACCCAAAAAACCAAAAACCCCTCAGGTGTTGGTGACAAAGGGCAGGGTTCAGCTCTCTGAAATTTGATTATTTCAGGTGCGTGAAATGTATCTTCCTATGGAAAACGCTGCAGGAACTTCATGTGTTGTTTATTTTGGTTGGAATGAGCCCCTTGGAGCTGAAGTGACTTAATTGAGGAATGTCACAATTTATTTGAGGGCAGCTCCATCTAATGCTGACACACTTGTCTGAGTGTCTGGATCCTGGAATTACAGAAGGTTTGGGTTCCCAGGGACCTTAAAACCCATCCAGTCCCACCTCCCTTTATCCCAGGTGGCTCCAAGCCCCATCCAGCCTGGCCTTGGACATTCCCAGGGATTCCCAGCTTCCCTGTTAATATCCTGTTTATAGAAACACTCTGGGTACTTCTGGGAATACATCAAATTCATTTTAACAGATATTTTTGTGATTTTTTTTTTTTTTTCATATTGCTCTATAGGATATTTGTGACAAGTCACTGATAAATTACAGGGAAGATGGTGGAGGGTGAACTCAAGTTAAAATCAAACATTTTTTAGTAATGAAAAGGACAACAGAACATTAAAAATATTATTACCACTTCCTTACCTGGCTGATCTTCTGATTGTCTGCATAGCAGATTTTCTTTTTGTCATATTTCAGTAAAATCTCTTCTTCCCTTTCCCTTCAAATATTTATAGTTTTGGTATAAACAAAACGTAGTTGGAAAAATTAGTGGAATATAGCAAAAGACACAACACTATTAAAGTGTTGCTCCAAAGTGCTTAAAACTAAGAATAGTCCATTAAACTTGGCTCTGATTGCGTCATCTGATGTGCAGTGTTTATAATTTTGGGTTGGATTAAGCTATTAGACCATTTAACTACTCCTGTATTTGCGGGTGGGGAGAAATGTGAATTCTTCTGTGGAAGAATTGAAAATACATCTGTGGTTTGAGGCTTCTGAGGAATGATAAATTTAGCCCAGTGCTGTAATCAGTCCGTTTTGTGCCATGGCTCCTTAGTCTCTCATTATTGGCTGTAATTCCAGCAGAAGGAATATCTCTATTCTCAAGTGGGTTTGTGGTGCTGGGGGGGAACCCTTATTATTTTTATATATCTTTTTTTTAAAAATTTTTCTCCTGAAAAACAGCTGGACCATACAAATGACACACTGGTGGATTTCTCCTTAAGGCTGAAGTTGTGGCTTGCTGGGAGCTATTTTTAAAATCTGTGAGGAGTTGCACGTTTTTACCTCAGCACCACTGCTGCCCTCAACACAACGTGTGCATTTTCAGCCTTAACTCTCTTGGAATTTGAAATGGTTTTATTGACCCTTTAAACAAAACCTCTATATAGCAGGGATGCTAAACAAGAAACCAACCAAATATTAGAATATGCTATCAGGCTGTTTGTATTAATCATTAATCATTAATTAATGGGGAAATGGAAGCTTCAGCCTTGTGCCAGAGAATGAACTGGGAGGGGATTCCTGGAGCTGATGCCTGTGGGACTTGAGAGACTTTATGGCCAGAAAAACCAAGTGTTGGTTTCCTGGTGCTTTTCCCAGTGGGTGGGAAAGAGGAGTGGAGTCAGACCCCATTCCTCACCTTCTGTAATAATCTCATTATTCTGCTGAGGGTTTGTCTTCTGATCTTTAGACTAAACCTGTTCTTTGCTTTGGTCTTCCCTTCCCATGGCCGCTGGGTGTGGGAAATGGAAGAATCCCGTGTCCAGCTCTCTCTAAATCCCCTGGCAGCTTTTGGGTTGGTAGAGGGTGGGCAGGCCCTGGCACAGAATTCCCAGAGCAGCTGTGGCTGCCCCTGGATCCCTGGCAGTGTCCCAGGCCAGGCTGGACATTGGGGCTGGAGCAGCCTGGGACAGTGGGAGGGGTCCTCATGGCAGGGCTGGGAATGGATGATACTTGAGGTCCATTCCAGCCCAAACCATTCCATGATTCTGTGGTACCTCCCAAGGCATAAACAGGAGATGGGAGCACATCCAAAATCCATGAGGGACCACCACGCAGGTCCTCAGTGTCCCTTCCTCTGCCACCAAGTCTTTGTTGTCCCCTTCCTTCCACTTGCAGCACTTCAGTCCTGCTTGCCCAAGTGAGTTTTGTTTGCTGACATGTTTGGGAGTTGTCAGGTGGGATTGGGAATTTGGGAAGAGCGCGACAGGGAAGGCTTTGCCTCCGTACCTTCTACCTCTCTGTGCTGGGATGGGACTGGATGCTGGGAAGGGCATTTCCTGGCATCCTTCCAGCTGTGACTGCCGCCAGATTCCACCCAGTGTTCCCACCTGTGCTCCCTCAGAACCCCAGGTGTGGGTATCCAAAGGGATAAAACCCTAAAATGCGATACCAGGCAGAGTTCTGCTTCTGCCACTTGCTGGAACGAGATGTTTTCTCCCCTTGGATCACATGGATGTGGACGGAGAGCTTTCCAAGTGAAAAATAACCCTGTGATTATCTGTACCCCAGACAGGAGCAAACTCGCCTCAAAACCTGCGGAATAACCTTGATTCTCCAGCTGATTGGAAATGGATGTGTTTTTTGACAGCGCTGTGACCTCACTTTGATTTTTCTAGCAGCCAGCTGGTGTCTCAAGAGCATTCCTGTGGTGCCAGGATCTCCCAGGATTTCGGGGGTACAGTGCAGGAAAGGCTGAGCCAGGTTTGGGCTCCACAGCCATTGTTATTTGTTGGATTATTTTTATTTTATTTTCCTAAGATTGCTTGAAAGAGGAAGATCTGGTTAAGTGGCTTGAGAAGGAGACTTGTGAGACACCGGAGTAATGAAAAAAACAAAAGTATTTTTGTTTCTTGCTATGTTGTGGGGAATTTGGGTCACTCAATCCTCCCGAATCGCTGCGTCTCTGAAGGTACCTGTAACCATTGAAGTTGACTTGTAAAAGGCTTTTACCACTCAGCCCTACAAATATTGAATGATGTCTGTTTTGGATTGCAGGAAATATAAAGGGGGAAAAATCTGTGGTGTTCAGTGATTTGTTTTACTACACTTCAAATTTTTTCTCATTACTTCATGAAATTCCTCTCTAATTCAATCTTTGTCTTTTGTCTTTGCTGCCTTGCAGGGTTGGTACAGTAGGCCTCACTAAACTTAGCTGCAACTAAGAATTTCTCCTACATCAACTGAGTTAAGGCTGATGCTCTTGTGGAATGTGGATTAAAAGTGCGTGCTAAGTTCCCAAATTTGAGAAGCGGAGAAAAGTAAATGTACCACTGCCACCAGCATCAGGACAGCAAACCAAGGGACAAAGAATTTGACCCGCTGTGTTGATTTTGGTTAAAACTGGTTCACGTGGTGCTTAAGAGACGTTGGCTGGGGGGCGAGAAGTGGACGTCAGCGAAGGCTTTTTGGTTACAAAATGAGGGCTTCTTTGGAGCCAGCAGACATTGCCATTGTGGCCCTGTACTTCGTGCTTGTAATGTGCATAGGTTTCTTTGCCATGTGGAAAAGCAATCGGAGCACCGTGAGTGGCTACTTTTTGGCAGGGCGTTCTATGACCTGGGTAGCTATCGGGGCCTCGTTGTTTGTGAGCAATATTGGAAGTGAACATTTCATTGGGCTCGCAGGATCTGGAGCGGCGAGCGGATTCGCCGTAGGCGCGTGGGAGTTCAACGCCTTAATGCTTTTGCAGCTTTTGGGATGGGTCTTCGTGCCAGTCTACATCCGGTCGGGAGTGTACACCATGCCCGAATACTTGTCCAAGCGGTTCGGAGGGCATAGGATTCAAATCTATTTTGCAGCGTTGTCTCTAATTCTTTATATCTTCACCAAACTCTCGGTTGACTTGTATTCAGGGGCGCTTTTTATCCAAGAGTCCCTAGGGTGGAACCTCTACCTGTCGGTGATCCTGCTGATCGGAATGACGGCGCTGCTGACGGTGACCGGGGGGCTGGTGGCCGTCATCTACACGGACACCCTCCAGGCTCTGCTTATGATCGTCGGGGCCCTCACACTCATGATCATAAGCCTGATGGAGGTCGGTGGGTTTGAAGAAGTGAAAAGGAGGTACATGTTGGCAACACCGAACATCACCTCCATCCTCCTAACCTACAACATCTCCAACACCAACTCCTGCAACACCAGCCCAAAGCCCGACTCTCTGAAAATGCTGCGCGAGCCGACGGACGAAGACATTCCCTGGCCTGGCTTTCTGCTGGGACAGACCCCGGCCTCGGTGTGGTACTGGTGCGCCGACCAAGTCATAGTGCAGAGGGTTCTGGCCGCCAAAAACATCGCTCACGCCAAAGGCTCCACCCTCATGGCCGGCTTCCTGAAGCTGCTGCCCATGTTCATCATCGTGGTGCCGGGGATGATCTCCCGCATCCTCTTTGTGGATGACATTGCCTGCATCAACCCCGAGCACTGCTTCCAGGTGTGCGGCAGCAGGGCCGGCTGCTCCAACATCGCCTACCCGCGCCTGGTGATGAACCTGGTGCCCGTGGGGCTGCGCGGGCTCATGATGGCCGTGATGATCGCCGCCCTGATGAGCGACCTGGACTCCATCTTCAACAGCGCCAGCACCATCTTCACGCTCGACGTCTACAAGCTCCTGCGGAAGAGCGCGACTTCCCGGGAGCTCATGATCGTGGGCAGGGTCTTCGTGGCCTTCATGGTGGTGATCAGCATCGCCTGGGTGCCCATCATCGTGGAGATGCAGGGCGGGCAGATGTACCTGTACATCCAGGAGGTGGCGGATTACCTGACCCCGCCGGTGGCCGCCCTGTTCCTCATGGCCATCTTCTGGAAGCGCTGCAACGAGCAGGGGGCTTTCTACGGCGGCATGGCCGGCTTTGTCCTGGGCGCCATCCGCCTCATCCTGGCCTTCTTCTACCGCGCTCCCGAGTGCGACCAGCCGGACACCAGGCCCGGCTTCATCAAGAACATCCATTACATGTACGTGGCCACGGCCCTGTTCTGGATCACCGGGGTCGTGACGGTCGTGGTGAGCCTGCTCACGCCGCCGCCCACCAAGGAGCAGGTCCGGACCACCACGTTCTGGGCCCTGAGGAAGCGCGGCGCGCCGGAGAGCGCCGGCAAGGGGGAGCTGTACCAGGCGCAGGAGAAGAGCATCCTCAAGTGCAACGAGAGCTCCAACCACATCATCCCCAACGGGAAGTCGGAGGAGAACATTAAAAACGTGAAGCCGGAGGACATCAACCTCCTGGTGACGTGCAGGGATGACAGCAACCCGGTGATCTCGGTGAGCCACTCCGAGGTGGAGACGCCCGTGGATTGTTATTCCAACGGACAGGCGGCCCTGATGGGGGAGAAAAAGCACGAGGAGGAGGAGGGGACTGACGACAGGGCGAGACATTTGAAATTCATAGATTGGTTCTGTGGCTTTAAAAGTAAAAACGTAAACAATAGAGTGGTCCGGGAGGTCGAGGAGGAGACTGTTTGTTTACAAATGCTGGAAGAGACTCCAAAAGTTAAACTATTACTAAATACTGGACTGGTCTGTGTCTGTTCGCTTGGAATCTTCATGTTTGTCTACTTCTCTTTGTGAGTGAATAGTGAACTTTTAAGGGTATGGCTTAAACATACAGAAGTTGATACAGGTCTCTGGAGATTTTTGGTTTTTCTTTTCTTTTCTTATCATACAACATAACCACAACCCAGGCATTGTTTACGCTATAATTGTAAGATCAACTCAGCTTTAGCCTATTTCGAGACCATTTGAGATGTGTTGTCGTCCCTCTGCTGAAAGCAGAACCTGTCCTGTGGTGGCTTTTTCTTTTTTCCCTTTTGTGTTGGTTTTTTTTTTGGTTGTTTCTTTTTTTTTTTTCCCCTCCATTTGCAGCACTAACCTTTGTTTTTCTGTGTATAAATATACCAAAGGCAGGCAGGTGGCTGTGTTTGAAGTCAGGCAGTTACAGCTCAGTCAGCATTAAGTGAAGATAACAGGTAATCAGTTACCAGTGTGTAAAATCTGAGTGATTAAAGCTGTGTCAAAAGATTTTTAAATGCAGAGCTGTGATGCACATTTATAAAATAAGTGTATTACCTTGGCCAACTTAGCACTTTTTAATTGCACTCCCTGCTTTCTTTCTTTGTTCTTTTTTTCAGTTTCTCATTTATTCTTCTGGCAACAACAGGAAGGTGTTTTGTCTCATTTTATAGCACTTAAAACATTATAGCTCTTAGCAGCTTTCTGCCTTTTTTTTAATTCTTTGTAAGGAAATTTTTGTCCTGTGGTTTTTATCCACTGTAAATTCCATTACTGAAAAGTTTCTGTATTTGAAAAAAAAAAAAAAAAAAGAAAAAAACTAAAACACAAATAAGCCTGGAGATGACAAACTGTCAGTGGAGGAGGAGGAAAAAGAAATATTCTTTCTGTGGGGTTTGTAGTATATTGAAATTGAAGAATCCCAGAATTTTTAGGGTGGGTTTGTGATGTCCCTGGGCAGCTGTTCCAGGACTCTGCCACCTCCATGAAAAGAAATTTTTCCTCATGTTTGGGTGGAATTTCTTGAGTTTCAGTAAATGGCCAAAAAAGATTCATTCAGCCTGTCTGGCCTCTGAACCTTTTAGGATTAGCTCCTTTTTAGGGAAAAATCTGTTTGTAGGTTCTACCACGTGGGAAAAAGGGAAACATGAGGCTTTGCCTGTCTTGAAAATCGGGATTTCACCCTGCAGATGGGTTTTCCTCTGCTGGAAAGGAAAACTCTGTCTGGGAGGAATCCCGGGGAACAACTGGGAAGGCAAGGAAGGGGAAGTGGGAGAGAGAGAGAGAGAGAGGTGAAAGTGTGAAAGTGTTCCTTGTTTTCCAGAGTCTTTTTGCCCCATATATTCTTCCACTTCCCCTTCCACCCTGTCAAACTTTGTTTTTTTGGAGGAATCCCAGAATTCCTGAGCTTGGAAAAGCCCTCCCTGGTCCTTAAATTCCAGCGGTGCCCAATCGCCACCTGGTCACCGAGCCCAGAGTGCCACATTCCTTGGACACCTCCAGGGCTGGGCACTCCACTGCTCCCAAGGGCAGCCCCTTCCCATCAGTGTGAAGAGATTCCAAACAAACTTTGTGTGAAGAAATCCCCTCCCTCCCTCCCTCCTTCCTCAGAACCATCCCGAGGGATTCGGTGTCAGGCGATGGGGAGCGCGCGCAGCCCCAATCTGTGTCGCCAATTGAGGTCTGCCCTGTCCTCAGGATTTTTCCAAAAACCTGAATTCCTCCCTGGCAGTCACACCTATTTGTAGGTCTCCAGAGCCAGAGGATCTTTCCTCCTGAAGGATGGATGGGTGCTCATCCAGGGCTGAGCAGTTCCCAGGTGTGTGCTGCAGGTTGGTGCTCTCATCCTTCCCCAAGCCAAGCTTTTGGGAGCAGAGCCCAAAGTGTTCAACTCCTTCCCTCTCCAGGGCAGAGTGGTCATATCCAGGCTTTCCATGGAAATAATTCCTCCAGTTATCTTTGCTGCTGAGCTCGTTCAGGAGAGCACGAGCTGGGCCAAAATCAGGCTGAGGGACCAGTGTGAGCGTTCACCAAAACCAGTTCAGGGGTCCAGCAACGTTTCCTTGGCACACAAACAGGAACCATTTCCTGGGGGGGGGAAACCATTTTGTAGAGATGAAATTTGGGTCAATCCTGCCTTTGACTGCTGGAGAAAGTTTCCTTTTCCAGTGGTGCCATCCACATGGCTTTTGGTAGATCATTTGCAACACATATTTTCAGATAAAAGGATTCACTTCTATTTTTTGGGCTGTTTTTGTTTGTTTTGGTGGTGCTTTAATGTTGAATCTCATTCACTCCATAACTTTGACCAGAGGCTGAGCTGCCCCACTTTTCTCCACTTGGTTTAGTTGTTGCTGCTGGGAAGTAGAACTACTCCAAAGTGGAAAACTTGGAGTGGTGTTGCAATATTTGTAGAGAGGAATCACCATACCTGGTGTTGATGTCACTACCAGTGGGACAGGACACGTTTTCTTAAGATTTGTGTGGCCACAGCTTGATTTGGGAAAACATTTTAAATCCTATTTAAGAGTGAAAATAGGTGATGTGGGAAATTAATGGCATCTCAATTTGCTTCATTAAGTGGGGCTGAGCCGCGAAGGATGGTTCGACGCCAAGAGAAGGGAAATATTTCCATACAGGATAAAATCTCTTAGGGTTTGATCGTAGTGGGATGAAAAAACAACAACTTGGAGAGGGTAAAAGATCATTCTCAGCCCAACCATCTCCTCTGGAGAAGGATCAAAAGGGAAGGATCCCAGGCAAGGAGACTCGTGTCCGTGCGGAGCTCGGCACGACGTCGGAGCAGCTGCTGGCGCTGGGATTTTCCAGGCTGCTCCTCCTCGTCCCTCCACGTGCAGTGCTTTGCCCCCACCTGGGAAGCCAGGTTAGCTCAGGGACCCTCCTGCTCGGCTCCATCCCCCCTGTGCTGTTCCCCAGGGTGCCTTACGCGGGCGGGCAGCCGAAGGCACGGCGCTTCCCACGGCTTCTCCCTGCTCCTTCCATCGGCCTGCCCCTCCCCGAGTCATCTCCTCCTCAAAGAGGGCACTGGGAACGGGGAGCAGGCAGAATTCCAGTGGCCTGCTCGGCAGAATTCCAGTGTCCTGCTCGCTCACATCCGTGGGGAGCCCAGCCTTGGCTGTGGGAGGGAGTCCAGTCCTTCAGGATCGCGCCGCAGAGCCCGAGGTGCTCCAGCTCCCTCTTCATTTCTTCCCCCTTTTTGCTACCCTAACGAGCTGCCACGTTAATCACGCTGCTAATTAGCAGGCAGGATCATCATGGATTATTAATCTGCCTCCCCACCCCATCTTCAGACCTGGTATTGTGAAGCTTTTAAGCGAATTCTTCCTCCAGTGCTTTTTTTCTCTTCAGGTGTTTTCGTGTGCTCCTCTTCAGCCTCGTTGTGTCCTAAAGGTCCTGGAAGTTGCTGATGTTCTTTGCTGCAGAAAACCACTTAATTCAAGGCCTTTCTTATTGAATAAAGAGATTTTTAAGGTTCCAAGCAAGCTGCCTGCTGGCCTGAAGGACCTTGTGTAGGAGAAGGGATTTTTTTATAGCGTAAACAAGCCTTTGCTGAGGGGGAAACTTGAGGGATTTGGGGTGAAACCCCCAATTTTTGGTCCAGCAGAACCACAGAGTGTTTCCCACAAGGGACAGTGAGTTCCCTGAATTTTATTGCCTGGCCTCCTCCCCCTGGGTGGGGCTGGTTGTGCTTCTGTCTTGCAGCAATGGGTTTATTTATTATTGCCTTGAATAAGGTGTGACAAGTCTTGGAAAATAGTTTGGAATGACAGCTTTTTTTTTTTTTTTCTTCTTGTGATTTCCCTTAACTTATTTTTTCTGGTAAGGTATTTGAATTTTGCTCTTGGAAATGGTAGAAGCCTTATATTTTAAAAAGAAATAAAAAAGAAGAGGCTTCTTGAGAGTTTAATAGTACATTTTGGGAGACTGTTTATATTTAAGTTTTTTTAAATGGCTAATTTGATGCTATTCTCTGCCAAAGTTTAAAGATTTTTTGTTGTTTAATTTTTTTTTTTTTTTAAATAATTTTTCCTGCTTAGCTTTTAGGAAAGGAAACAGTATGAGATTGTAAGAAATAAAAATGGCCTTCAGTATATTCCTTATATTGTGTATTTTTTACTTCTCCATTTGTGTGTTCCCTGATCCCAGAAGGGCCAGGATGAGACTTCTGATGAGAGTCATGAGCCCTGTAACCAAGGAGAAAAAAAAAGAATTTATTTCCACGAGGTTACAGTGGAGGGGGCAGAGCCACCCAGGGAGCTCTGCCAGCACTTAAAAGATGCTTACGACTTTAAAACAGCTTTATTTTTTTTATATATCTATTTTTTTAAATCCTGAGATAGAGGAGGTGTTGGGAATTGCTCCCTTTCAGAGGACAGGAGACATGGAAGAAGCTGGAGTTTCCAAGCTCCAGCTTTCTCAAGGAAATCTTTGGATTTAGCATGTACAGAGAAGCAAAATTACTCATCTGTTAATTTGGTATTCTGTATGTTCTGTGCCCTTAAATGTAATTGTTTTGAAAATAAAACTAACCTTGTTATGTGATGTTAAAAGCAGACTTCTGTGCAATGTTTTAATTTGTTTTTGTTTGTTTTTTTTAAAAGAAAATGTTTGTATATAATTAAATGGTTTAATGTGCTTTAATTGGCCTAAGGTAAAGAGTAGTCCTAGAATGTAAAACATATATAATTAGAATTTCTGATTTCACTGTGAGATCTCTGAACTCTTGGGTTTTTTTTGGTTTTTTTTTTTTGCAAAGTGATATTGTTTTGTTTACAAAACACTTTTCTCTTTGATTTCTCTCCTGGTGTTGGTTTCAAGGCATTTGCTTCACTTCTGTTCCAATCTTGAACTCATGGTATAGTGACATCTGGTGACACTTGGCATTCTCAGTTCCACTGTGTAAAGTCAGACACTTTGAGCAAAACTGGCGGTGAAATGACAATTCTGTGTCTAGGAATACACGCTTTTCAAATGAGGTGGTTATAAAAATAGTTGCTGTGCAAAATGTTAGTAGTCTTCTTCAAGAAGAAAGCAAAATTTTCTAATCTCACTCGAGCAGTCTCTTCATTCATCATCTTCTTTTTTAAAGCACAGTGTCAAAGTGATGCTGCTTTACCTTGTATCTCTGAGGAAAAAAAAAAAAAAAATAATGTTTTTTTAGATATCTGTGAAGTATTTCTGGGTTTTGTTGCTGTTGTATTTTTCTGCAGATTTTATATAAAATACCAGTTAATGAACTGCCTTTTTTCTGTTGGTTTTTTTTTAAAACTCTCGAAAATACATTTCAGACCAAAACCAAATGATATCATATAGCATTTGAAACCTGCCTTTTTCCTTGTCCCTTGGTTGTTTTTTTGGAAATAAGCCAAATGGGCATGTAGATAAGATCACTATAATGGATCCAGGTCTCTTTTGGTAAAGTGTTATTTAAAGGTCTGTTAAGATCTTATAAGACAATATACTGGAAAAAAAAAAAAAAAACCTTTACTGTAGTAGGAATATAGATTTTAGAAGTGTTAATGAGATTAATACAGCTTAATTATATTGTAAGTTGCTACTGTCCTTAATGACAAGCTTTTTTGTCATAGAAACGATGTATGATAAATTAATTTTGGTCTAGTGTATAGAATTATCATATTGCTATCAATCTTTGAAGTAAATCTGATGCAAAATTTTCATAGTTAGCATTGCTGGCCCTGTGTATACTGTTCTTTGTATACTGTATGCATATTATTTTGCCTCCTGCATTAGTCTTCAAACTAAAACTCTTATTAGAGAGTATTTGGATACTTTCAGACTGTGTTTCTTGCAGTTTACATTCCTTTACCATGGCATTTTGTCCTGTCTCAAAGTATTGTATGGAAATGTTTCAAACTTCTGTACAAAGTTTCAATAAAAATAGAGAAAAAAAAGCAACAACAACAACCACAAAAAAATAACCAAACCCACCGACCCACCAGAGCAGAGAGTTGCGGAGCTGTTTTGGAATATTTTAGGTAAAGATGGTTCCTGCTTTTGCTGGTTATTCCAAAGGCAAAGCCAAATTGGCTTCTCTGAAACTGCAGAAGGAGAACTCCAGCACCCCAAATCCTGAGTTTTGGGAGGTGGGACTGGGCTGGGCTCAGGGCACAAACCCCCCTCCCTTTAGCCAAGGAATCTGCTTGGATATTTTGCAAAATCCCTTTTTTTTTTTGGTGTTTTATCTTCAAATCTCCTGTTCAGCTGCTGCTTGAGCAGTTCTTGAGTGGGACCAGCACCTTCTTCTTGATTCTGGAGTGAAAACATCAGCAGAGCCCTGAATCTCCCATTTCCTTCTCATCCCTGTCCCCCCATAAGGACGTGAGGATCTTGGGAATCATCAATTCCTTGGCCAGTGTTGGTTCAGCAAGGAGAGGGGCAGGCCTGCTGTTAAATTAGGGATTCACATTCTATGGGGATGGGATGTTGGCAAAAACTCTGGCAAGGCTATTAAACCCAGAATTCACCCCAATTTTTCATTTATTCTCTTCTTTTGCTGCTGTGTTGTAGAAGAAAAATGGAAATTTTGCTGTTGCTTGTTTCAAGGGGCGGATAAGAACCATTTTTTTGAGAGGAAACTTTGCATTTGGGATAAAAACAAGCATTTTCCTGCCTTACAAACGTGGTTTGGATTTGTGATTTCCAGGAGGGAGCGTTTTCATGAGTTAACTATTAATTAACTGGTTCTGTAATTAGTTTATGAAGTGTTTACTCAGTGAGCAGCTTTCCAGGTCAGTGATTCTCCAAGAGGTTCAAGCAGCCTCTTTGTCACCAGCTGGTTCTGTTTGTGGTGGCCAAACCTCCCTCCCCAATTTCCTGCTCTTGGGCATTTCGGGTTCCTCGGGGGGTTCTGGGCAGGATTTGTGTGGAAAATCCCACGGAGATGGTGCCAATGAGGAGTTTTTCCTGCAGGGAATTGCCCTCCTGGGATGTGGCTGCCTCAGTTTCCCCAGGGATGTTCTGGTGCTGGGAAAGGGAAGGAGCCAGGAGGTTTCACCTCTGGACTTTCTCTCTTCATTTTCATCAGGTTCTACTCAGGGATTGGCTTTGTGGGTGTTTTGGGCTTTATTTTTGGTGGTGAGAGAAGATAATTCAGTGTATGGTGTTCATAACCTTTGCCAGCAGTGATATTTTAATATTTAATATTTATGAGCCCTGTTTGTGAGGTACCTTGGTGCATCCCAGGGTGTTTCTGGCAGAATTTGAGCAAGGAGTTGGCAAGATTCCCTCTTCACTCTGTGCAAACATTGTGACTTCCACCTCAAACCTTCTTCTGCTCCAGAGCCAGGGATGTTTGTGTTCTGCAAAAGCCAGGAGGGTTTTAAAATGATGCTTGTGGTCCTCAAAATGTGCTCAAAACGGGGAAGGTTTTTCACTCTTCTTGCTCAGCTTTGTCTTTGTCCTGACTCCTTGTCCTTGGGCAGCAGTGAGGGTGTGCAGGATGGGCCTCAGAGCTGATCCAGGAAAATTCCTCTCCTTAGGCCAGTCTGGGAAGGGGCAAGAGGCCACTGGGCCCTGGGCTGGCTCAGGGATTGTGTGTCCAGCAGGAGCAGGGCAGGGCTTGTCCCTCTGTGCTGGCACTGAGAGGGCCCTGCAGGGCTGTGTCCAGTTGTGGCCCCTGCAGGAGAGCCCTGGAGGGGCTGGAGAGTGTCCAGGGCAGGGCAGGGAGCTGGGAAGGGGCTGAGGCTGCAGCAAAGGAGGCTCAGGGGGGCCCTTGTGGCTCTGCACAGCTCCTGCCAGGAGGGGCAGGGAGGGGGGGTCGGGCTCTGGGAACAGGGACAGGGCCAGCAGGAGAGGGAACGGCCTCAGGCTGGGCCAGGGCAGGCTCAGGGGGGACCCCAGGAGCAATTTGCCCATGGCAAGGGTGGCCAGGCCTTGGCAGGGGCTGCCCAGGGAGCTTTGGAGTGCCCATCCCTGCAGGTGGCACCTGGAGGTGGCACTCGGTGCCAGGGTGGGCACAGGGCACAGCTGGGGCTTGATGATCTTGGAGACCTTTTCCAACCCCAGGGATTTGGGGATTCTCTAATTCTGGGAAATTGCCTGATTTGCCATCCCAGCTCCTTCCAGAGCTGGCACAGGGACCCCAGGGCACGTCCCAGCCCAGGTGGTGTCATGCCCCATCTGCAAAACTGGGGAAGAAGGAGGAGGAAGGAGGGGATATTCCCTCCTTGTCTTTTTTTTGTTTTGTTTTCTTTGGATTTAATTATTTTTCCTTTCCACTCTTAATTAAGCTTAATGAACATACAAAGTAAACTTGATGAAATACATCCACATCCAAAAGTCGTGGCAGGAACACAACTTGGAGTTCCTGGGGAGCTCTTCCTCAGCAAGTTTCTGATCAGGAGAATTTTGCAGTGTTACACTGCAGCCCTTATTGCAGGGCATTGTGGTTGGAAGAAGAGTTAAGAGTTTCTGGAGTTTGAAGGAAAATGTTGAATTAATTCTGAGGTTTACCTGATTCTGCCTGGAAGGTTGAGGACTCCCCATCCCTGGCAATGTCCAGGCTGGACATTGGGGCTGGAGCAGCCTGGGACAGTGGGAGGGGTCCCTGTCATGGCAGGGGGGGCTCTGGATGATCCCAAAAATCCCTTCCAACCCAAAGCCTTCTGTGACATGGGGGCCAGTTGTTATTTAAACTGTTCCTAGTAATAAACCATTGAAGTTACCCTAAATCCTGGAGGATTTGGTTGCTGTTTATTTCAGATTTAAAGGACACTTCTTTTTAGACATATTCCAGACTTTCAGCTCTCTAAAATGAAATTCAGTGCTGGAATTGATGCTTTAATTTAGCTGTGAGTTGGTATTTATAGAGTACTTGTATTCCTTAGATTTTAGTTTAATTTCTTCGATTTTGATCTTAAAAGTTGAGTTAAAAGTCTAAAAAAGCCATCATAGAATTTCGATTCTTTGAAGAAGAAAGGTGGATTTGGGAGCAGAAGAGTTCAGGCATCACTTGGAGTTTAAAAGTTGCTGCTTCCCCTGCATCCAGGTCTGTGGGCTTGGTGTTCACATCTGGTTCTTTGGCTTACACACATTTCAAATGCTAAAATCTGTTTTGAGGATGGGGTGATCGTTTTAATTCGGAATCAATTTTGATCACTCTCCCCCACGTTGTTTTTGGTGACTTTGGAACTTTCCATTTGCCATTTCTGGAACAGTCTCTGCTGCTTCTGTGTTCACTTGGGGTGGGATGGCAACGTGGGAGGCTTGGCATGGTCAGGAGCACCTGGGGTCTCCCTTTTCTCCCTTCTTGGGGAAATTGTTGTGTTGTAGTTACAGAAACCTCTGTCCCTGCATCCAACTGTCCTAAACTGAGCCAGGGCTGGGGCTCCAAGACAAGAAAGGTGTGGAAATGCTGGAAGGAGCCCAGAGGGGCCATGGAGATG
>VYXF01007951.1:4430-21005 GCA_013397295.1 Polioptila caerulea
GGCTGGCTGGCTGAGGCCGTTGAAACAAATACCTCTTTACTTCCCCCCCCGCCCGGCTCCCCCATTTCTTTCCCTTTTTTGTTGCTTGTTCGCTTCGCGTTTGGGGGTCAGTGCGTAAGTCGGGAGGGGCCTGGCCTAAAGCGACGCCTGAGCAGCCCAGCGGGAGCCTAGGGACAGGCCTGGGCAGCAGCCTCCACATTAGGATGTCCCGACATGAAGGTGAGAGACCTACGACCGCGGTGGAGGGCGGGGGGAATGTCCTTGAGCCCTGTACGGCCTCGCTTGCCGCTGTGTGAGGTGGGTCAACATGGCGGCACGGTCGCTGAGAGCGGGGCCTGTGGAGTCGGTCGCGAAAAGTGGCCATGGTGGGAGGAGGAAGGCGGCGGGCAAGCCTTGCTTTGTAGTGTTACGGGAGGGGAGGCCGTGGTTGTGTACTTTATGGGTAGGTTCTGAGTCCTTTTTCTGTCGCCACGAAGCACACACGCCAGGCCTGTGCTTGCTGGGGTTGAAGGGCCTACTGCAGCTTGAAGTGGGCCTGGTCTCTGCCACTGCTCACTAGCCCGCGACTCGGGCCTTGCCTCGCCCCGGACAAGGAGTGTGTCCGAGGCAGATAATAGAGGGTAGGAGACAGAAGAGCTGTTTCTTTTCACTTCTCTTACTTCACTGTTTGAAAGATGAGCCTGAGAGGTGAGCCTGAAGGAATCTGTTTTGAGGGAAAGGAGGAAGATGTGTGTGGGGTGGGCATCAGAGTGGCTTGGTGATGTGCCCTGGGAGTTCTGAACGGCGTGATGTGAAGGGAGAAGGTGGGCTTGGCATGATATGCTCTCTGTGAGGGGAAGTACCCTCCGGTTTCTTAGGTTATGGAGGAGGATGAAAAGAGATTGTGGGGCATAAGGCTCGGGGAGAGCAATGCTTGGACGGAGGCGATGCAAGAAGTGTGGTCTGGCATCCAGAAGTGGATTGGGGTGTGGTCTACTTGGGTATAATGAAGATGGGGGAGGGGGTTGCACGGTAGGTGTAGAAAGAACTTGTGCAAGTAATTGGCTGTGGTGTTGGGATTGGGAGAAAGAATTTGCTTTGTTCAAGTGTATTTGTGTTTTGGTAGCTTTGTTAGGTTGAGAAGTAATATATTCTTTTCAAGTTTTGTATTTAAAAAGAGGAAACATGCCAATCTAGTAGCAGCTTTTGTAGAGGTCATCATCTAAGTATTTTGTGTGATTGTCCTTGTTCTTTGTGGTGGATTTTTCTTTGTTTTGGTCTTTTTGTTGTTGGTTGTTGGTTTTTTTTTTTTGCTATGGGTATATGAAGGGGATATTTAATGATTTAAAAAAGTGAGGAGAATGGAGAGAAAAATGAAAGAAGGGAATTTATGTAGAGAGGAGATATGTGTAAATAAATTTGCTTGGTTTTGTACCTCTTTTTACTGGTAATTGCACTAATAAAAATATTATGTAGAAGTTCTATCTTATATCTTAAAAGGATAATTTTTGGCTCTGGTAGGAACTAAATTTAGCACCCATCTCCATACATAATTTTGATTCTCCTAGAGCTGTGAGAATAATATTTTTTAAAGGAATTGAGATATCTTTATTTAATTTTGATGTTTTGAAATCAATGTGCTGGAAGACTTCAGTTTTTGGGAGTAATACTGACTTCTAGATGGAGGATTGGTATGATGGCTATTTGATGCATAGCTAGAGCATTTTGTTAGTGTGCATGCTTGCCTAAGACCAGATTTGCCCAAATATACTAACCCTTTTTCTAGTAAATGTACTAAATCCTCTTGTTTCTTTTCTGATTAAGATGTGGTATATTGTGTGTGTTTGTTGTTTCTTTTTGGTGGTGTGTGTGGGGTTGGTGTTTTTGTTTGTTATTGGTTTGGGGTTTTTTCTGCTGTTGTTTATTTTTGTTTTTTTTTTTTCCAAAGAGTGTGTGATAATGCAGATAATGAGGCAAATGTGAACAACAAGAAGTAAAATAAAAGTTATTAAAAAGGTTTTGTGGCTTTGTTGGAAAAAGTACTCTGTAAACTGCTGCTGTGATAGATATCCATGGTATGTGATTTAAAGCAGGGTGATAGGATGCAGGCTTGTTAGATTACACTGGTTAAAGCCACAAAAGTAGTACGATATGTTGTGATGTTTTATTAAAAGAGAATTTTAAAAAGTATGATCCTGATTGATAGAGGTTATGTTTTTATTTTTTTTTTCTGGTGTATGTTTTGTTTGTAGTGCAGGGAATAATGTTTTTCTTAGTCTTATCAGCAGAAATTTGAATATGGAAATAATGTTAAGCATGGTTTTGTAAAAAATTGGAAATTGATATGTTGGTGTCCTTTGAAGTTGCAGATTCTTAAAAATGAAAATAGTTATTTTCTAATAAACTGTTCATGGTAATATTACATTGTTTACATAAATATCCTATATTAGGAAGGAAAAAACTCATCAAAGCTGAAAAGATAAAGCTGCAGTAACTATTGTACTTTTGTGATAGATTTTATAGGAACTTGGTTTGTCTTGAGTTTTCTTAATGTTTTTCTTTTATTCCTCATTTAACACGTTGTTAGTTTTATATTAGTTATAAGGTTAGGATAAGTTGCATTGATATAGGATCTGTGGTTGGCTGAAAGTTCTCAATCTGTAAGATGATGGAAGTTGTTCTTGCAAGGATAAGATATAGGAGAAAAGTGATCTTCAGACATGTTAATAAATTGTATAATTGCTCTGTTTTTTTGTCAAAATGACTTGGTTTTGCCAGAATCAGTTTTGTGATGGGGAAGAGTGTATTTGAGAAGATAAATGCTGGAGAACTTGGAATTCCAATGTCTCAGGCCTCTTAAATAAGGATCTGATGGAGGTATAAGCTTACTTTTAATCAGGGTCTCTTGGTGCTTTCTTTACTTTGTGGAGAGAAATTAAGTCCTGTTGTGATAAGAAGTTGGTTGGGAGACAGGAAAAGAGAGAATAAATTTAACCGTTGACCTTTTGCCATTGACTGCTGCATACCTTCAAAAGTAGAATGCATATAGAACTGGAGAAATTATCCAGAGAGTGGAGGATGTGAGGAAGGGGAATAGTGGGATAGAAATGTTTGCAAATAGGACAGTTATTTGAGCTGGAGTGATTAGAAGGTCTTCCAAGAAACTTTAGAAAGAGCTAATGCTCAATAATGAGTGACACAAGGTGAGCGAAATTCATTTGTGTTGAGAGGAAAAGCAATATGGAAAAACTAACCTTTTGTGTACTTTAGTGTTTACTTCACTGATATCAACTTAGGAAAAGTTGTGGGGTATTAGTGTAGATAATCATGCTTGGTTTTACTGCTGCTGTGTTTATTGGTGAGATGTGAAAAAAGTTACTGCATTCAAGAAACTGTTCAGAACAGCAAGATTGTCAAGTTGAGTACTCAGGAGTTGGGATATGCCAGAACTAGATTGAGCAGAGAAACCTAATTCAGCCCTTTTTGAGCCCACACACTGTGAAATTAAATAGCCACATATTATCTTTGTTGTGCTCTGACTTGTAAAGGGAAGGAGACTGTTGTATGTAGGAGAGGACCAGATGAGACATTATGGAAAGAAAGTATTTCTGAGAGTTCAGAAGTGAGTACAAGCAGGTGCTTGACTCATACTTTTTACAGTCTGATTCAAGGTTGGAGCCCTTTTTGAAGATGTCAAAGTACCTTGAGGGTTTTATTCAAGTGATTAGGTTTGTTCTTGCTTGATTGCAGCACATTTTGTATTCATGAATAACCTGTGTGATGGCCTCCATGGTCAGGTTCACCCCTCAATCACGAGCCCACCTGTATGTAGCATCCCTTCCTAGATGCCCTGATCTTTCATGGGTTCATTGGGCTATAAATAGCTCATCCTTCCACTCCCAGTCCAAATCTACCTGTGCTATTTCAGTCTTGGCAGGCTTATCTACCCATTCATTGTTTTGATGTTCTTCAGTGGCAGGACTCCTGGGCACATGAGCATCTACATGACATACCTTCAGAGTCATGTTTTCTACCCGTGCAGCAATGTCCTGCCACAATGCAGCAGCCCAGATAGGTTTAGTCCTGCATTGCCAATTGGTCTTCCATTTCTGTAGCCACCTCCATAGGGAATTAGCCACTATCCCAGAGTCAGTACAGAGATACAGTACAGGCCACTTTTCTGTCTCAGCAATCTCTAGGGCTAGTCGGATGGCTTTCACTTCTGCAAACTGACTTGACTTTATCATAGGTGCCTTATAAGTAAAGACTATTCTTAAAGTAGTTCTGTGACCCTCATGGGTCAAATTAGTATTGGTAGGTGTTGCTATAGACGTTTCAGATAGCTGCCTGAAGGAATGGGATCTGCAGAGCACAAATTACTAGGCTTAGCACATGGCATCATATTAAAGAAATTGTATTTAAATGGTGTTTTCACATATGTGGGTGGGTTTTAGACTATGTAATGGTGTGAGAGTTACTCTTTGTTTCTTATATCCTGGAAGCAGGAATGATTTAAGCAGTGTGGCCAGAAAGATGAATAAGGAGCTCATCTCTGATAGGATTGTTGATAATCATATGTAAAAATATGACAGTCTATTCAGGAATTAAAAAACTCCAACACAGCAGTTTGAAACAATAGTTGGTTGGGGGTACAGAACCCAATAATTCGTTGGGGGTGCTATGACAGATGTTTTCCGAATAACTGTATCAGATCAGCAGCTAATGGCTTCTGCTTGTGATGCTTGTATTGAATTTCATGTTAAACTTGCTCCAAACACATTGTTTCCTTTCCTCAAATGCGCTTTGTTAATTAATGCTTTTGAAAAAAAATGATTTTTTTAACTGTGTAGAATGTGTTAAACCTCTAAACTGCAAGAAGCTGCCTGCATTCTTTTTTTGTGACAGTAAGAACTTGAGTCTCAGCTGTATCATGCAGTTATAGTAGTTTATGCTGCTTCAGTTTCTTTTGGCTCAAATGAGGCAATACCTTTGAATCATTAGATTTATATAGTTCAATAAAAAATAAAAATTCAGGAGGTTAGAGAAGTTGCAAATAACCAGTAGGGTTGGGAATCCTTTTGTTTTCTACCTGTGGTTGTTCTAAGGCCTCTGCAAATGATGCAGAAGAAAAGCAGACCTGTTCGTTAGCTCTACCTTAAAAAGTTTGAGCTATTTTTGTAAAATACATTCTGTGGTCAATATTACAACTGCTACACTAGGACCTTTGCTATACCATACCCCTCTTTGACAGGCTAATGCAGGATTTAAAAAGTTTTGGACATCTTTTGGTATTGTCAGGAGGCTGGTATGAGGTACCAAGCTATTTCTGAATGAGTGTTCTGCAAAGCAACATTACCAATGCTGTAAGGTGGTTACTGCTATGGCGTATGGCAGTACATAGGAGGAAAAAAAATTCATGCTTAGGATCTCCTGCAGGAGCCAGCATGGGCTAAGATGTTGAAAAGTTTCTTTAAAGTAGTACTAGGTATATGCAAGTTCTGTGTTACAGGTAGACTTAGTCTATAGGCTAGAGCACCTCCCCAAATGCTACTTTCTTAAAAATTGCTCTGAAATAAATTGATGGAATATCAAGTTTGTATCTGTGTATGCATAATTTCTTAGGCTAGAGAACTGTGCTGTCTTGATGTGGTAATAGGGTGATAGAGTTGTATGTTTCTGTCATGTATTCTTAAAAATGAACATGAGAATACAGCACATGGGTGAGACCATCTTACGTGCAGCATCAAATCAAAGAATGCTTTAGGTTGGAAAAGGTCTTTAAACTTAAAAATCACGTAGTCCAACCGCCCTTCCATAGGCAGGGACATCTTTCACTAGATCAGACTGCTCAAAGCTTCATCCAGTCTGACCCTGAACATTTCCAAGGATGGAGCAACCTTCTAACTTCTCTGGACAACTTATTCCAGTGTCTCACCACCTGCTTTCAGTTCAAAATTGTCCCTCCTTGTTCTCTCACTACAGGCCTTGGTAAAAGTGTCTCTGTCTTTCTTGTAAGTCCCCTTTAACTATTGAAAGACCATGATAAAGTCTGTCCCAACTCTCTCAGCCTTTCTTCATAGAGGTGTTTCAGCCCTCTGAACACTTTTGTGGCCCTCTTGGACCTCATCTAACAGGTGCATGTCTGTCCTTTACTGGGGACCCTAGAGCTGGACAAAGTACTCCAGGTGGGGTCTCACAAGAGCAGAGCAGAGGGGGAGAATCATTTCCCTTAACCCACTGGCCAGGCTTCTTTTAATGCAGCCCAGGATACAGTTGGCTTTTTAAGCTACAAGCACATGCTACTAGCTCATGTCCAATTTTTTATCCACTAGTACCCTCAACTCCTCTGCAGTACTGCTCTCAATCCATTTATTTCCCAGCCTGTATTGATCCTGGGGGTTGCTCTGACCCAGGTGCAGGACCTTGCATTTTGCGTTGTTGGACTTCATGAGGATTCCGTAGGCCAGCTCCTCAAGCATCTCAAGGTCTCTCTGGATGGCATCCCTTCCCTCTAGGGAATCAACTGCACCACTCAGCTTGGTGTCATCTGTAAACTTACTGAGGGTGCACTCATCCCAGTATCAATGTTATTAATGAAGATATTAAGCAATATTGGTCCCCATAAAGATCTCTGAGGGACACCACTTGTTACTGGTTTTCACTTGGACATTGAATCACATTTTATGTGCATCTCAAGTTGTTAAAGAAGATAATAACTACTGGAGGTCCATTTCTTGTGAGGGTGAGCATTTCCTCACAGGCATTTGATAATTTCAGATTGCTCATAAATCTACTGAGCAAAAATGAGTCTTTTGACTGGCTATCGTGGTTTAGGAATGGTACTCCCCAATTTAGTACTCCCACTAAAACCACACTGCTGCTGGATACCCCCTCCCTTTTCCCCCTGCTCCCTCTGGAGGTGGCTGGAGGGGAGAATTGGGGGTACAAAAGGCAAAGACCATGGGTTGAGATAAGAACAATTTACTGGAAACAGCAATGAGATAAGAAAGGAACAGTAACAATCCTAATAACAAAAATATACGAAAGAGAGAGTGATTTACATGCAAAAAAAATAAGAGCTTACCACGGAGCTCAAAACAATAAACAGTGCCTGACAGCTTTCTCCCCCATCACAGTTTTTTTGACTGGAAGGAAGGAACCCTTTCTCCTTGGAAGCCTCAGAGTCCTGGCCACACCCCCTCCCGGCTGCTGCAAAAAAATTAACCCTGTCCTGGCTGAAACCAGGACAATGACATTTTAATTAAGCTCAATAGAAAACAAGCGCTTATAGACTAACTTTTCTAAATATAAAGTTGGAACTGTTTGCTCTTCAGTGTTTCAACTGTCATATGCCTTTCCCTTAGATACTNTGCACTCATCCCAGTATCAATGTTATTAATGAAGATATTAAGCAATATTGGTCCCCATAAAGATCTCTGAGGGACACCACTTGTTACTGGTTTTCACTTGGACATTGAATCACATTTTATGTGCATCTCAAGTTGTTAAAGAAGATAATAACTACTGGAGGTCCATTTCTTGTGAGGGTGAGCATTTCCTCACAGGCATTTGATAATTTCAGATTGCTCATAAATCTACTGAGCAAAAATGAGTCTTTTGAATGGCTATCGTGGTTTAGGAATGGTACTCCCCAATTTAGTACTCCCACTAAAACCACACTGCTGCTGGATACCCCCTCCCTTTTCCCCCTGCTCCCTCTGGAGGTGGCTGGAGGGGAGAATTGGGGGTACAAAAGGCAAAGACCATGGGTTGAGATAAGAACAATTTACTGGAAACAGCAATGAGATAAGAAAGGAACAGTAACAATCCTAATAACAAAAATATACGAAAGAGAGAGTGATTTACATGCAAAAAAAATAAGAGCTTACCACGGAGCTCAAAACAATAAACAGTGCCTGACAGCTTTCTCCCCCATCACAGTTTTTTTGACTGGAAGGAAGGAACCCTTTCTCCTTGGAAGCCTCAGAGTCCTGGCCACACCCCCTCCCGGCTGCTGCAAAAAAATTAACCCTGTCCTGGCTGAAACCAGGACAATGACATTTTAATTAAGCTCAATAGAAAACAAGCGCTTATAGACTAACTTTTCTAAATATAAAGTTGGAACTGTTTGCTCTTCAGTGTTTCAACTGTCATATGCCTTTCCCTTAGATACTTCTATACTGTTACTTCGTGGATTTTTTCTGTATTTTTAGCGTGTCCCCTCTTTGTTATCTAGGTTTTCTTCCTGAGCCTCTGATTTCCTTTCTACTTCCTAGTAGTCAATACATGTACAAACATACTATGCTTGCAGCAAGAGAACACTGGACCTTTCTTTTGAACTAACTTACAGCATTGTTTTTCCTCTTAGCTTTTATATGCAGATCAGAGACACATGCTTTTCCTGTTTTGTGACATTATTGTGATCTCTGGACTGCTATTTTCATATCCTAGCTTCTCTAGGCAGTTTTTACCATATTGCTCAGTTGTGAACCTCAATCAAATCTATATTGTCTCCTGTTATTTTTCAGGACTACTTGGTCTTATTTTGCTACCTAGCAGATTTTTAAGTCCAAATTGCTAACTTGTATCTCAGTTGTTATTCCATTTCTTTAGCTAAATACTAGATTTTAAAAATCTTGCTTCTATGCATAAGTGAACAAGACTAAAATATACTGACTTAAAGATCAAGGGGAATCTTAGATAATTGTGATTTTTTTTTTTTTAATGTGACTGTATCATATAAAAAGCATAATTGACAGAGTAGCTGTTTCTTGATTTCTTTATTTCAGTGTTTTAATTTTTTAGTTTTTAAAACTTGATGTGTATGTTTTGTTCAGTTAGTCAGTTACTAAATTTAGGATCCCATACTAAGCCTTTTGAAAGGGATTTATGATGAGAATAAAATCACAGTGACTATTTTAAGGGAACTACTTTGGAGTCATTGTCCCTCAAATAAAAATGCTCTAAGTAGTGGTCTTAATGTGTTTTCAGTTTCTAGATATGCAGAAATTGATGTTTGTTGGCTTTTTATGTGATTTTTCTGTTTTTTAGAAATGAAATTGAATTCTCTCTTCTTGTGATGAAATTTCTTAATATGATTTGGAGGCTAATGAAATTGCATTTCTGTTTTTGTTTTTTTTGTTTTTTTTTTTTTTAAAGTATGTTGATCTACTGCTGTCTGGTGTTGACAGAATTAGGAATTTGCTTTTTCCCAGCTGTAGGCAGTGATGTATCTTCTAGCTGCATTAGACTAAAAATGAAGCTGCATAATGTTTTTGTTGTGGATCAGATTTTTATTTTCAGAGGATGGGTTTTCACACATACTCTAATTTAAAAAGCATACTAGTTTCACTTAAATGTTAATTTTTAGTGAAAAAGAATGAATTATTAAAAATTCCTCATCAGAGTTAGTGGAGGGCGATGATGGTTGGAAACCTCTTGTGGGGGAGTGAGGTACTTATCTGCTAGCCTGACTTGCAGTCTTGGGAGGCTTGTTGCCTATCAGGGACCTGAATTTGGACAATGGCAGAAAGAGCAAGGACTCATCTATCCCTTTTTGCTCATACATGTGGATGCCAATGGTAATGCTAGGGTGATCTTGAGTGTATCAAAAGTCTTTATGGAGATGTGGGGAGCCCAGAACACTGTCTGAGCATGCAGGGATGGAGTTAGGAAAGCTTGAGATCAGCTGGAATTGCAACTAGAGAGGGATATGGAGGACAGCAGGAAGGGTTACATAGCCAGCAAAAGGCCCGGTTTTCTTCTCAATGAACATGTAAAAGGCTGAGGTAATTGGGTACTAGATGCCACTTTGTCTTAGTGTCATAGTTTAATTATGGGCCATTCACTTGAGAGTTGAACTTGATAATCCTTTTGGGTCCCTTCCAACTTAGAATATTGTGTGATTCTGTGAAGAATCATCAATGTTCTATAAGATTAGCCTTAAATTAAGAGAAAGGGGAAACTCCAGCTGGCAACTAAGTACCACACAGCAGCTTGCTCATTCTCCCCCTGCAGTGGGATGGAGAGGAGAACTGGGGACAAAAAAAGGTAAAACTTGTGGGTTGAGATAAGAACAGGTTAATAATTGAAATAAAATATAATAATTAACTGTAATGAAAAGGAGAGAGGGGGGAATAAAACCCAAGCAACACAAGTGATGCACAATACCATTGCTTACCACCTGCTGACCAATGCCCAACTAGTCCTCGAGCAGTGAATAGCTACTCCCAGCTCTATGTTATGGAATATCCCTTTGGCTAGTTCAGGTCAGCTGTCTTGGCTGTGCTCCCTCCCAACTTTTTGTGCACCTGCTCACTGGCAGAGCATGAGCCACTGCAAAGTCCTTGACTCAGGGTGAGCACTGTTGAGCAACAGCCAAAATATCTGTGTGTTATCAGCATTATTTTCATATTGAATCCGAAACAGAGCACTGTACCAGCTACTAAGAAGAAAATGGACTCTTTTCCAGCTGAAACCAGGACTCTTGGTTTTCACTGGTAAGATCTGCATTCTGGCCTCTCAGGTACCAGAACCTAGTGACAGTCTACAGGAGTAAAATATTGGCCACAGTAGACAAGGATTAAGTTAGGTACCGCTTAAGCCAATTGCAGTTACAAGTCTATGGGACCAGATGAGATGCCCCTGAGGGTGCTGAGGAAATTGGCTCATGTTGTTGTGAGCCCACTGTCTTCTCTGAAAGCCCATGGTGATTGGTGGATGATTTGGGGAGGAAAAAACCCAAACATTATTTCAATTTTCAAGAAGTAGGATCTGGGAAACTACAGGCTGGTTAGCCTTGCCTCAGTCCTTGGAAAAGTTAAGGAACAAATCCTCCTGGAAGTCATGTCTAAGAATATAAAGTGCAAGAAGGTGATTGTGAGCAGCCAGCATAGGTTTATCAGGGATAAGTTGTGCCTGGTCGCCCTTCCTTCATGACTGGCTGTGTGGACAAGGGGAAAAATGGTATATGTTGACTTTAGAAACACTTGACATGGTCTGCATACCTCACAAATTTGGTGAAGTGGATGATAAGGTGGGTGGAAAACTAGCTGCATTGTGTAATGGTTTAAACAAAACCCAACAAAATGCTTGAGACCCTCCTTCCCTTCCCCCATGACAGTGGAGGGGAAAACAAAGAAAACAAGACTGCGAGAGGTTTAAAACAGAAATCACAATTTTACTTAGATGAAACTTGCAAACAACACATCAATACAGAGGAAAATGGTTTACCTGCAGAACCAGCAAAGGCAAAATGCCACCTGCCCCCCCCACCCAGGGCAAAAACAAAAGTACCATGTGACTCTGGAGAACAAAGTACTGTGTCAAACAAATTTCCACATTTTAACACCACCTGCAGACAGACAAAACAATGAGGAACAGGGGCAAAACAAAGCCTGGAAGGTATGAAAGGATTTACTCTGCAAAAATGCTGATGTGGGTTCCTGCATGGCAGTGGCTGGCAAAAGCTGCAAGCAGCCGGCACTGGGAGTGGTGGTGTACAACAAGGCTATTCCTCTCCTGGTGCCTGTCAGCCACGTGGTCCTAATTCCTGGTCCCACATGCCCTCTACTGCCTATGCAGCAGCAAAAATGGCTGACTTTCTGTTTCTGTCTGTGGGTCATAGAGACAGTCAACTAAAGATGACGTAAAGGGTTGTAGAATACACAATTTGGACTCTGCCTCCTATCCCTGTAACTAGAACATATTCCACCCCTTATTCTATACCATCTATGTTATGCTCAAATTAATACCTTTTAAACTATATGCATATATATATATAAATATACACAGGCACAGGTATTATTTCAGTAGTCACTGACCATCCCTCAAGATTTGGGTCAAGTTCATTTTGTCCTTGACTGGTGTTTATGGTATACAGTGGCAGTATATCTCAGTTTGAGACAAGTTTAGGAGGAAACATCCTGAAATGAACGTCTCCTCTAAAGAAGGCAGGTTTCGGCACTCCTTCCCCCACCACTGATACAAAAGGAATTTCTTGGAGGAAAGTGAGAAATACTGTTTATTTAACACACACACAGAGTGCACGCAGGCACAGTAAAATAAGAATAATGTTAAATATTAAAACCTTCTTGCTGCAGAGAAAGCTGGTGGATTCAGAGGTCTTTCTGTAGGTATGCCTTGGCTCCTCCCAAGGTCTGGAGCCGGGATGCGTCCCGGGGCCTCCCCACCGGCTCCCGACTATGGTCTGTTGACGGACCAGAGCAAAGCTGAACAGTNGAAATACTGTTTATTTAACACACACACAGAGTGCACGCAGGCACAGTAAAATAAGAATAATGTTAAATATTAAAACCTTCTTGCTGCAGAGAAAGCTGGTGGATTCAGAGGTCTTTCTGTAGGTATGCCTTGGCTCCTCCCAAGGTCTGGAGCCGGGATGCGTCCCGGGGCCTCCCCACCGGCTCCCGACTATGGTCTGTTGACGGACCAGAGCAAAGCTGAACAGTTCCAGAAGAAGCCACAGAAGTCAACAGAGAAGCTGTATTCAGTCCTGGGAAAACTTCTTGCCTCAGCTAACAAATAAGAAGCTACCTAAAAGCAAAGCAATTAACTCTCCCTCTCTCTCCTGAGAAAGAATAGGGGAGGATGTGTGTTTGAACACAAATCAAAGAAAGAATTCCCCTGGCTTCCCCCCCTCTCCCAGACCTAGCTTAAAGTTACAGGACCCATGTCTGGGCATAAAGCAGATGATAGGGGATATGGTATCATAAAGTCACCCCAAGACACAGTATCATTCAACAACCAGTATTATATAGGCAATTCAACATTACGGAGGGTTCTCACTGAAAATCAAATCCCTTTGAGGTACACATCGTGTTTCCCCCTCCTGCATTACCCACCAAGTGCAGCCTGGTCCTTGAGCAAAAAGAATCCTGCAGATGGGTTTGCCTTTGCTTGAGGCAGGACTAATCCAAAATCTTTCCTAACTTATTTCTCATACAGGGACTTTATCTGCATTTGCTGTATGCAGGGGTTCTGATTGGGCAGAGCCAGCTCAACTGGTAGAGTCTCTAGTGTTAACTAACCTGGTGGCTTTCACTAAATGCAGTTGGGGTTTAACAGGCCTTGGATCCTTTGTATCCCCAACTCCAGAACCCCAGGACTTGTCCTTGATTCTCCTCTGATACTTTCTGCCAGAGGCTCCAGGAAGGACCATTCTCCCCAGCTGCAGTGTAGAGCATGTTCTTCACATCCTGTCCTGACTGGTCCAAGGGCTATTGCATGAGCGATCTCCTGTTTAATTTGTTCCAAAAGTTGTTGTTGTTCAGGGCCCCATTTGAAATTATTTTTGTTCTGTGTCATAAGATAGAGAGGGCTTACAGTCAGACTTTTCTTCAAAACTTCCTCTGCTATGTTCCCCCATATGATGACATCATCAATACTGCAAGTGTTCTGGAGCCTCACCCTTTTCCAGTGCAGCCTGGATTAGTTCATGGCAAATAGTGGGTCTGTGTTTCTACACCTGGGGCAGTCAATTCCAGGTGTATTGCACACCTCTTCAGGTGAAAGCAAACTGTGGCCTGCACTCTGCTGCTAAAGGAATGGAGAAAAACGCATTAGCAATGTCAATGGTGGCACCACTTTGCTGCCGTGGACTCGAGCTCATACTGAAGTTTGAGCATGTCCAGCACAGCAGCACTTAGTGGTGGTGTAACTTTGTTCAGGCCATAATAGTCTACTGTCAGTCTCGATTGAACTTATGCACAGGCCATATAGGACTATTAAAGGTCGAGTGAGTCTTGCAGACCACTCCCTGGCTCTCCAGTTCACAAATCATCTTATGGATAGGAATCATGGAATCTCAATTGGTGCAGTATTGCTGACAATGCACTGTTGCACTAGGAATTGGAACCCGTCATTCGTCAATCCTCAGCAGCCCCACAGCAGAAAGGTATTTTGAGAGACCAGGCAAGGTCTAGTTTCTTCTGTCTGCACAGCAGCTATCCCAAAAGCCTAAGGGTATCTTTTTGTGTCTTTGAAATACCCGATTTGGAGGTAATCTATGCCAAGGATGCATGGGGTCTCTGGACCAGTCACAATGGGGTGTTTTAGACACTCCTTCCCAGTCAAGCTCACTTCAGCTTCCAGTAAAGTTGGCTGATGGAATCCCTTGTCACCCCAGAGATGGAGATAAATTCTGTCCCTACCTGTCTTGATGGCATCAGGGTACATTGTGTGCTGGTGTTAACTAGAACCTTATACACTTGTGGGTCTGGTGTGCCAGGCCATCGGATCCACAAAGTCCAATAGATCCAATTATCACTTTACCTGTCGAGAGGCAAGGCCTCTCTAGTTCTAGTTATGGTACTCATTGCTCCCTCCCTGTAAATATGACCTGGAGGTCCCTTCCAGAGGATCGGACATGACATCATCCCTTCTCTTCTGCCTAGGGGCGTGTCTATGGGAGACTGGAGCAGCATTTATCCTTGATGAGTTTCCTATGGTAGTTGTTCCTCCTTTCAACTCATGTACCCTTGCTGCTGGGGCAGAGGTGGGTTTTCCATCCCATCTCCTTGTGTCTTCTCCATGTTCGTGCAAGTAAACCCACAGATTCTCTCTCTCCCTGGCCTGAGAGTGCCTGCTCCTAATAGCAGAGACTCTGGTCTGTATTGGCGAGACAGGGAAAGTTTCTTCCTTAAACTCCTCTCTGAGGTTTTGGTGGCCCTCTTCAATTTTCTCTTTCCAGTTCTGGACATGCTTGGCCAGTTCTCTTTCCACAGCTGAGACATGGGCCTGTAATGAGGTGGCAATAGTGTCTTCATATATCCAGAGTTTGATAGCCAAAGTACACATTCTGTCTTCTCCTTCCTTCCATTGCAGCAATGCTAAGTAGTGGGATTATATCTTTGGCCCGAGCCATACAAATTTCTGCCACATCTGTGATGTACACTGGATGCAGTCCAGACTTTTAGGGAATTGCACATCATCTGAAAAAATTATCTCCACCACAGCTACTTCTCTTGGGCACCAGATACCTTGTTCCATAGTGCTCCACTGGCCTTGCTGCACATAGAGGTCTTCTCTGCAAAGATGTATCCTTCATTTGACAGGAGTTGCCTCCAGAGGCTGAGATTTTCTTGCTTTTTTCCAATCCTCTGGTCGATAACCACATCCCAGGAGAGGGATCCCAGTTGCCTGGCTTCACCACCATCTAACTTTTTATCATTGGCTGTTGCATCCCAGATTCGGAGCAGCCAGGTCAATATGGACTCACCTGTCTGACGGGTGAACTCTTTACGCAGCTCACGCAGGGACATAGATTGAATGATTGTATCTTCCACTGGTTATGAAGGTTCTTCCTCCCCTTTGTCACTCACTATGTGAACTGATTTGGTCTTGGATTTCCTCTTTGAATGGTGGCAACTGCTAGTGGCTTGGGCTGTCCTGGTTCAGCTGCAGGTCTTAAAGAGACAGTCCACTAAAGATGATGTAGAGGGGGCATAGAATACACAATTTGGACTCTGCCTCCTGTCCCTGTAACTAGGACAGGCTGCTAGACTTGGAGGGTTGTGATCAGCAATGCAAAGTCCAACTGGTGGCAAAGTGGTATTTCTTAGAGATGGATACTGGGGTCAATTCTGTTTAATGTCTATGAACAACTGGATAACACAACTTTGTCCCATCTCTACAAGTTTGCAGATAAGACCAAATAGTGGAAAGCAGTCAATATGTTATAAGGCTGAGCTGTTATTCAGAAAGACTTCAGTAGGCTGGAGAAATGGTCTGGTAGGCACCTCATGCAATTCAACAAGGACAAATGCCAAATCCTGCACCTGGGGAGGTAAACACCCCACACAAGTTCAGGCTGAGCACCAACTAGCTAGAAAGCAGCTTTGCAGAAAAGGACATGAGGGTCCTGGAGGATAAACTGAATATGAGACAGCAGTATGCCCTTCTAGTGAAGGTCTAGCAAATACTGGGCTGTTTCAGCAAGAGTGTAGTAGTAGCTTGAGGGAAGAGATGGTTTCTATTAAGCTGTGGTGGTTTGACCCTGACTGGATGTCAGGCATCCACCACTATATCACTCCCCTCAGTTGGGCAGGGGAAAGAAAATATAACAAAAGGTTCATGCCTTGAGATAAGGAGAGAGAGAGATCACTCACCAATTATCATCATGGGCAAAACAAACTTGACTTGGGAAAATTACTGAATTACCAGTCAAAATCAGAGCAGGATAATGAGAAGTAAAACATCTTAAAAACACCTTTCCTCTATCTCTCTTTCCTTCCCATGCTCTACCTCCTCCCCCCCACCCCAGTGGCACAGGGAGGTAGGAACTGGGGATTACCGTCACTTCATCACAGGTGGTTTTTGCTGCTGCTTCTTCTTCAGGGAGAGGAGCCCTTCCCTTTCTCCAGCTTAGGGTCTTTTCCATGGGAGACAGTCCTCCACAAACTTCTCCAATGTGAGTCTTTCCCATGGGCTACAGTTCTTCATGAACTGCTCCAGCATGGGTCCCTTTTCATGGGAGGCAGTCCTTCAGGCACAGCCTGCTCCAATGCCCCATGTGGTCCCAAATCCTACCAGGAAACCTGCTCTAGTGTGGGCTCCTCTCTCCATGGGTCTGCAGGTCCC
>VYXF01007953.1:0-13487 GCA_013397295.1 Polioptila caerulea
CAGGGAAAGCAAACCTCGTGGTTTACTTTCCTGAGATAGGAACAGTTTTAGTAGCTGAAGAAAAGTAAGATATTATGATAACAAATTGTATGATTACAATTATGATAATAATTGTAATTAAAAGTAGAGAGAGGAATAAAACTCAAGACAGACAAGCGATGCACATACAACTGCTCACCACCCACTGACTGATGTCCAGCCCATCCCTGAGCAGCGATCAGTGGCTCTCAACCTGCTCCCTGCTCCATTTAACACTGAGCATGACATTCTCTGATACGGGATATCCTTTTGGTCAGTTCAGGTCACCCCCTGGCCATGGTCCCTCACAGCTTCCTGTGCATTTGCTTCTTGGCAGAGTGCAAAACATGGAAAAGTCCCTGACTTAGGGCAAGCACCTCTTATCAACAAACAAAAACATCAGTGTATTATCAACATTACCCTCACACTGAATCCAAAACACAGCACTGTACCAGCTCCTGAGAAAAAAATTATTTACAGTATACCAGCCAAAACCATGACAGATGAGACAAAAAAACATCCTCAGCCGAAATAGTACTTGGTGGCTCCAAGCAAGTTCCACATCATAGGGAACACTAAAGGTCAGATAAAAACAATCTCACTATCAGGGTGGCTGGAACTAGACGATCTTTACGGTCATTCCATTCTACTACTCAATAACTACCCCCTTTGCAGTATTTGTGCTGTTCTTGTAATGCAGCCACAGGAAATAAGAGCTCTGAACCCAGGTGTGAGCTCCAAACTCTCTAACAGGCTGTCTCATCGTGTCAAGACACAGAACATCTTTCAGTGTAGAAAGAACATATCTTTAAAAATACTCATTATTTTACTGGAAATGTAAATAACACAAACTAGGTGTTAGTATATTTAAAACATAGCAAGCTTATAAGAGTTTAAGACTTTCATGGAAACATCATTCTGCTTCCAAAACAAAGCAAAAGAGTAAACAATTTGTAGGCATCCTGAAGGAACAGCTGGAGTTTTCAGCATACTTTTTTATAGTTTAAATGTAATGTCTGATTGGTTCTCATGCTGCAAAGGAAAACCCAGACAAAATTAATGAGTTTCACCATTTTAACCAATGAAATTAATGGGATTCTTGTGCCAGGCTCTAGATTACATCTAGTTTTCCTGAAGAAGTGGATGCCCCATCCCTGGAAGTGTTCGAGGCCAGGTTGGATAAGGCTCTGAACAATCTGGTCTAGTGAAAGGTGAAGGTCCCTGTCCACGGCAGGAGGATTGAAACAAGATTATCTTTAGGGTCCTTTCAACCCAAGCTACTCTGTGATTCTATATCAGTACTTTGATTGCTATGAAATCATAAACACTTTCTCCCCAAAACTGATAGCCATTGGAGGTCACTACGAACACCTGTGCTCACATCTCTCAAATATGAACTAGGTCTGGTGAATCCTTCCTCATCCCCATTCATAACATGGGCCAGCTGACCTTCCAAGGTCAGGTTGAGGAAAATGGAAATTTTAGGCAAACAAGTTTCTCAGTTCTGTCTCCCGTTAGAAACACTGCCAGAATCCCCACACAGCAACAGTTAGGAGCTTTTCTACCTAGGAGACCTTAGAGGAACTTTCAGAAGAGCTGTAGCTACTTAATAATCAGTCACACCCACACATTTCTTAGATTTGAACATCATAAATATTCCACTAAACCTCTAGCCACCTGGATGCTATAACTGAACCTCATGTCCATGTAATAGCTAAAAATCAGAGGCATTTTGAGGTTACCCTTCCTGGTACATTCAGCACCTCCGCTTGAAACTGGAACCATCACATGCAAATACTGAGAAGGGAAAGTACAATTGCTATATAAACAGAGTTTGAATTTGGCTTGAGAAATGCCTGGGAGAATGGACTGTAACATGGTCGAACTCAAGGACCAATTCTTTGCCTAATGGTGTAAAGATTTTCAAAGCTGGAAAAAAAAAAAAAAAAAAAAGAAAAAGTTTGCTTCTCTGAACTGCAGGAGAGGAGATTCTTGTTCAGGGCAGTTTAGGACTTTCTGGAAATAGGTATTCCCAGAGAATTCCTTTGTTTAAGTTTCCTTTATATATCAATGTACCAAATGTGTATTGCTTTCCAGGAATCCCAGACATTACAAAGAGAGGAAAGTACAGTTGGAAACTTGGGAATGACAGAATTGATGTGTTTCCACATTTCAAAGAACACAACAATGAGTCAGCCCTAGATAATCACCGAAGCCTTGACTCCAGTGTGCTGTGAATAATCCACAGTCAGAAATCAAGGAGTATGGAATGCTTTTCTCTATAGTGGTAGGAGCGTTGCTAAGAGTGGGGGTGAAGGAGAGAACATGACAAGGACTCTCTTGCATCTCAGTGAGTCTTGACTGTTGGAGTGGCCTATTGACACTGCTGGCAGCTGATACAGATTGAAGTGCTTTGTCAGCCACTCCGTCTTGCCTGATGGGGACTTCAGCTCTACTCAGCACTGCTAAGGCAGCAGCAAGACTGTGATGCCTCGTTTTGGTCACAGCACTTCAAGAAAGATGGGAGCCAAATGGAGAGAGTCCAGAAAGGTAATAAGAATGAAGAGAAGTGTAGAAAACATAACCTGAGGTATCAACTTTCCCTAGGAAAGAGAAAACAGAAAATACAGTTCATGAACTGTCTTCAAAAATGTAAGCAATTACTGCAAATAGAGAATATACCCTCTGGGGTAGGAAAAGCAGTAACAGATTTAAACTGAATCAAGGCTACTCTACATTTTCCTCAGGGTATAGAGCAGTTACACCTTCTGGTTTTAGTCGGACATGAATCATTGCACTGCCTAAATGTAATCTCAATATTTTATTCTTAATTATCCTATGTGCATTTTTCTCTACTGCCCTGGGAAAGTAATACATACAGTCAAAATACTGCTAACAGGAGCAGTGTTTACCAGTACCTTTTTTACTGTATACCTCAGTTTAAAGCATTCCTATCTACCTCATACTTCATAGGTGAGACCCACTCACCTGATAAGCTATTTGAAAAGTGCAAGTGTCAATAGCATCATTTTATTAATGCATAATGATATTGTGTATATATATTAACAGCATATCTCAATATATGTTTAATAGTGTTTTTTATATATTATTAAAAGAACCAATAAAAAAATGAGAAATATTAGCCCCCAAAGTGTGACCCTGATTTCACTAGAAATTTTTCAGTCTGGCATCTTTTAGTGATCTATAATTACACAAACTGACAAAATGGTTGTTAGGATTGTATTCTAATAACTGAGGAAAGAGACAGGGTCAGTAGAGTCATGCAGGCATCTCAACAGACCAACATCAATAACCTACTTTTCCAAAAGAGAAATGTAGTCAATAAAACATAAAAGAAAAGCATTTTAAAAATTTAAAAGCTTTCCCAAATACAGAAAGTCCATATTATGACAGCAACTGGCCACTCCAGGATGCACATTACCAAAGCATGAAAGCACTGCTGAGATGACTGAAGTCACTCTGCTTTTAGTCTTGTGTCTCCCAGCACACCCAAGGCACACATTAATGGCTTAATGTGTTATTGCCTAATTAAATGATTGAATGCCTTGCATGTAAAAGACAATCCTTTAAGTGGTAGGTTCTGGCATGCCTTGCCCTGAAAACACATTAAAAGCACTTGCCATCTGAAACGGAAAGAGATGAGGGCACAAACATTTGGGTCTACATTACACAAAATGAACCCAATAAAAAGTGTCAAAATTTAATGACAGTGACAGTGAGTGCACAAAATCATGAATTTGCTTTCAATCTGTCAGAATGGAATGAGGAAACAAACAAACAAAAAAAAAGCCTGGATTCATATGCAAACCAGGTGGCAAATGCCTTCTAAATCTCTTGCATGCAGTATCTGTGATATTTTGTGGACATGCATGCCAACACAGAGGTAAAGCCTAACCTTTGTACCAAGCATTTCAAGGTGCATATTTTCACTAACAAAATCATTGCTGTTTGTGTTTTGACTACACCTTCTACACAAAACATCAAAAATACACTATAGCTATACCCTAGTGAAATTGTCTTGTGCTTTAAGGGTGGATTTGCATCATCCAGAGATTTTTAAGGCTAAGAAAACTGCATTTGCTCCCCTTTTAAGTCCAGAAAACCTGAATTCAGCCCACACTACAAAAGATTTCTAACTAAGAGGTATTGCTTAAGACTGGGCTCAATCACAAAGAAAAAGGGCTAAATGGCCCAGTTCACCACCTAGCTTCCACAATTCTTGTATTTTAGTGGCAAAACTGAAATGGGATTGCTCAAAGCAGAGCACAGCCCTAGCTCTTGTCAACTTCACAAAAAATACCACTCAGTTGCTGTCTTTGGCCCATTGGAAACTTCAAAAAACCACACACAGTGCTAAAAGATAAGTCAGAGGAACCCTTGAACCTGATCCACTAAAACTCACAGAAGAAGCAGAAACCCAGCCAGTGGAAAATATTTTTCTTTGAAGCAAAGCTGAGAAGAGACAGGGCCCAAGGTAACAGTGCATGTGTTTAGGTCAGACACTTAAAGCATATGCAGGCTTTATTTTAGAGTTTTTTCTAAAGACAAGAGCCTGAGGATGGCATTGACTTTAGGCAGAGAACCACCTGAGGTCCCTGGTCTCTATAGAGTTGGCCATGTACAGCTGTGGATGTCCCAGAAGCCAGCAGGCTGAGCAGCAGGATGCCAGGCAGCAGCACTGCAAGGAAAAGCACATTTCTGCCAGCGTGAAGCTGAGCTTCACAGCCAAAAATTGCCTTCTGGTCTACTCTGCTTTTGAAGACAAGACCAAAAGACATTTCTGCCTATCTGGACTCCCAGTTTGGACGTAAGAAACAGGATGCCTCCGTTCAGTTGCTTCCTCAGGCAGAGGGAGCTCAGCATGTCACACCTCAAGAGAAGCTCCTGACTGGAGACAGGCCTGAAGAAGACCCTTCTCTCCATCTAAGCCCATTTCATCAACAAAGTTAACATTGTGGTTGTTTTGCATTCTTGTTTCATTTAGTAGAATGATCTGTTACAGGAGATGGCTTGTTGCTAAATGAGCAGAGGAATATTACAAATTCCTAAGCCCGAAATGCAGCACGGGCACCCACATCCCAGCACCCCACAACATCAGAGAAAGGCTTGGGTTGGAAGGGATCTTAAAAGTCATTGATTTCAACTCCCCTACCTTCCACTAGGCCAGGTTACACAAAGCCCCATTCAGTTTGGCCTTGAACCACTCCAGGGATGGGCCATCCATGATAGTATCTCAAATGTCAGATTTGGGGTGTTCGATGTGAAGAAACACTTATATTAATGATTCTGTAGCTGTAGGATATTCTTTAAAGCTCTGGGTTTGACATGTAAAAGCTACTTTTGAACAGTTTCAGTTATGACTGCTATGAACTATGACCCAAAGTTTCAGTCAGAGTAGTGAGGGCCAGGAATATGTGCTGTGTTATACTCCTGAAAGGCCTGGTATGATCTGGGCATGACAGGAATGCCCTAACATGACTCACCTTCACTGATTATGATCATCAGTGAAAGCTGCTGAATTTGGTAAGTGTGAGCTATTTCGGAGACTATAGATATGTAAAGAATTGATTGCCAATCTTTGTATTCTCCTTGAGTTTGAACTATTGAAACAATGGTCTGCTCTCTCAACGACCTGCTGAGTTTACAGGGGAGGTAAAATATGTGAGACGGTCACATTTTCATGATGGAAAATAAGAATGGGAGAAATTTAAAGGAAGTAGAGGGTTTTTTTCCATTTTCCTGATCCCTTATTTTAAAATCAGATATTCCCAAAGCATTCATGATAGATTTTTGTCTGGTCTGTTTTCAGAACCCTGCATTATCTTCTCCCAGAACAGTCACATGTGCTAGTTTGTGCTTACATTTACTCTAAGAAATACTGCAGTAGAATACTACTACTTGAAGTTTGATGCAGTTTAAATTCACAATTTCTTATCATGTCTTATCAACAGCATGCAGAAAATAGTTTCTCCTGGTTTTGCAACTTTTTCATCTATTTGAAGACCAGCTCCCATTTCCATTTGTTGTAGATTAAATAATTCCAAATTCTTCAATATTTAGTCATAAAAGTTAATTCTCTCATTACCAGGCCCATTTTCAATGAACATCTAAACTTTTGATGTCTCTCTAGCAGTTTATTAAACATTTCAGCAGAGTCTTCCTCACACCAAGGACAGTAAACGACTACTTCACAGTATGCAAATAATTCCCATCACTTTCTTTTTCCACTAGATCTCTATGCTGTGGTCCAGCAGAATAAGTATTATCTTTTAGTCCTTTTTTACCATGCTTCTCATCCTTACTTAGTCTTTTGTTTCCAAATGTGGAGTTTTACCTCTTTCTATCCCTGACTTCCTCTGGTATTCTGTATTTCATGACAATTAAATTTATCCTGTTCGTGGTTTCCTTTGTTGTTTTTTTTTTGTCCAGAGCACTTTTCCAATTCATTAAAATAATTTTGAATCAACACTGTTCTTCCTTATTCTGAACATCCTTTCTAGCTTAATACTGCTGGCAAACACCACCACACCACTTCCATCAGTACTGAAAATACTGAGTAGTGCCAGCCCATGAGATGTGAATACAAAGGTTCTCAGCAAGTCAGTAGCTGGAGAATTAAAATGTCCTTATGCTTTCCCATAGACATTAAGGGCCTTTTGCTTTGATCATCCAAGGTCACAATCATGATCCGTCAACCCACGAGGTTCAACAATGTTCCTATTTGCAATCTGATGTTTGTTCAGCTTATCAAATTTCAGTTATTCTTCTAAGGACTGCAGAACTAGTCCTTATGCTGGGTGGATTGGCTCCTCTTTCACTGATTTGCCCAAACAGTAGACTATTTTTCAGTATTATTAAAAACACAATCTCCTTAGCTGACCCCAGCAGGAAACAAAAACAGAAGTCTGTTTCCATAAAAGCAGCTCTAAGACACTACATCATACTCAGGCCTCTCATTGGTTTTGTACCACTTAGCTTTGTTCCTGGCATAATATTTAAACTAGATGGCTGGGCAACAGGCCCTTTAGAACTGCAAGTCAACCCTAATAAACTTAGACTAGTGATACAAAACAAATTGAGTTTGACTGCTGTAGTGCATGCTGTTGGCATAATTTTGTTCAGGGAAATCAGAAGTCTGGTGGATTGGTCAAGGTCATTGCTATGATGATGCTCCCTTCCTTTATGCCCCTGCTGTTTAAGGGGTACGTGCTGAGATAATGAATCAGATTATGTATCTTGATGACACTTTTGATTATGCTCCTTCCTCAGAAAGGTCATCAGATTTTGGCAGGTGGCTGGCAATCAGCTTTGGAAAGGCAGCAAATTTCAGAGACACAAGCTGTCCCTTTTTGGTAATGCAGTGACCTAACAACAGCAACATACACACTTGAGGCCAGAAGGCTTGATTATTGTAATTCTGTCCAAGCAGGACCTTTCCTGTGCCTGCAGCTTGCAGGGGGGTCAGAAACGTGTACCTGCACTGGAGTAGGCACCACAACCTTACTCAGAACTATAATTTCCTACGGCAATCCTTTCACCTCAGTCAATGGATCTGCTCCCCAGTCACCTCCCAGTGGCAGAGTTTGGGAAGCAAAATCCCACAGTAGAAAGCTGTCCCTGTCCCCACATATTCCTGTTACTTCTCCAGGACCTGACACACATACAGGAACCCAGGATGCGAGTGTACCTGTGGCTGGGCTATGTGGCAGAAGTACAGCCACTTGGTTCAGGAGGGTCGTGCTGAAAAGGTGCTGCCCCCCATTTGTGCAGCTCCTCTGAGCCCCTACCAGCTGAAGCAGCACAGCTCTGCAGCCTCTCCCAGCCTCAGCACCCACGGGTGCCACAGTGAGCTGTGTTCCCTGTGGTACAGGTAATGCATGTGCCACAGGGCACTCAGTGAAAAACCCACGGGTTCGGGGAGCAGCCACTGTGGGGAGGGAATGCAGCCACAGCTAGAAGGTGCCTCGTGTTTGGGTACTGTTTCACTCTAAGCAACATCTTCAACATCTCATCACTAGATGGCGGCGACCTTCACGAATTTCTAATCAATGAGCACTTTATTCTCAAAAGTGCTTGCCAAACCCCTGCTTTCTCTCTTTCAAAACCACTAGAACCGCTTTCTCTTCCACATAACAATTTTCTGCATAAAGCCTTTGCAAACAACAAAGTAGGTCTGTTTTTCAGTGCAGATATTCTGAAAAATAAAAATATGTTTCACTAAAACTGCATTATGCCTTTGAAATAAAACCTATCTGGCTGAACAGAGCGCAAATATCCTATTCTGAGCTTATATCCAATTTGTTTTCATACTCAAGTCTGTAGTGAGGGAATGCTTGTGGTCTTCATATAGATCAATCAATCAATCAATCACACAGTTCACCTATGCTATTTTCCTAGGACTAGCCCACCAGAAAAAAATTCTGTGAAGTCATCCTTTTTCATTCAAGCTACCATTAATTTTCCCAGATGTTTACAAAAGTCATTTCACTCAATGTGTAGGGAAAAAAGAACACAAAACACAAAGAAAGCACTCCTATATATTTCTGAGGAGATGTCTTTCACATCTCCTCAGAAAGTCCTTTGGGCCTGTCTAGCAGACCTGCCAAGTACTACACCTGTGATATTCACTCCCTTGGGCCAGTTTTAAATTCCCTCCTGCCCTCTCTTGCAAGTCACATGAGTATTGTCATCTATCCCCCTCACCAAAATCTTGCATTGCCACTGGCATTTCAATGATCTATCAGGCAGAGGTATGTCACATATAGGAACCCAGTGCTGAGAAGCAGCTCTAGCACTGCAGAAGCCCAGAATTTGATGCCCCTCAGCACACACAGTCTGAAGTACCCATTTGGAAGATGCGCGCATCCCAGCTGCAGGTTTGTACCACAAATCCTCCATCCCATCATCTGACCTAGCACAGAAAAAGCACATCCACTTGATGAGGAAGCAGTCATGAGCCTCAGGAACTGAGTAACAACTGCTGGGCATTTTGTCTTTTTCAATGCTGTACTAAAGCTGGGGCACAGTGACACAGAACAAATCTCCTCAAGTGACAAAGGGACTGAGCAGACCCCCAGCTTTAACCATAGTATTGAGATCACATCACATCTGCAGCCAATTCAAAGTTTAGCCCTGGATACCAACTTAATGATATCAGCAAGGGTGCAAAGGTAGTTTACTCTGGTCCTGAATCTCAGAGCAGAAAGTAAACCTGCTTAGAGGAAACTCTACCTAACTCTGCATGTCAGTTTAGAACAGATCTTACAGTGCTGACCACAAGTTCACATTGGAAATATATGTTAAGATCTAAACCTAAGACTAATAAACTGAAAGAAATCATGTTTGTTAAAATAAATATCTGTTCTACTTCTGAGATTTTTAGCATATAATTATGCAAAATGTACACAATAAGAATAAAGATAAGCTTTTCAAAAGTAATTATTTTCACTACATACATACAGCCTTGTAATGTCACAACTATTTAATGTTTAATTAAGTTCTAGTAATAAATGCATCTAATCCAAGTTCTCCCTTATTTGATCCAATAAAACCAGCTTACTATCATATTTTGTAGTTTAAGGATAGAATCCTTTCATTGGTGCTTGTGACAAAACCAAATTTGAAGCTGAAGACTGAGATTTTGAGACTTTTCCTCAAAGTTTGTCACCTAAGAAGCCTCTTCAACTTCAATGTTTACATAAGATCAGTTGCAAACAATTATATATATGAGAGACCTTTGCAAGCTGGAGGACAGGCTTGGCCATGGATGGCTGATAATGTGGGCATAGCCCAGGAACACATGGAGTAAAGAGCACAAAAAACAAGGCAAGTGTGCAGTGATCCTTCTTCCCTAGAGTCCATCAGCTGATCTGACACAGATGTGGGCAACTGGTGGGCCATGGACACAGCTCACTTTCAGTCAGAGGGAAAGATTACCACTGTCTTCCTAACGTTTCAGTCTCTGGAATTTTACAAGGTAGTGTAATATGATATTTCAAATCTCAATTTGTGAGGCTTTCCTCTCTCTCCACTTCACTGTAAGCATCCAAGAGACTGCCTAGTCTGGGAACATAGTCCCCTTGTTTGTTGGCAGAATAAATCTCCTTCTGAGAACCCCATTTTCATCTTTTTATTGACTACAGAGACTCTTTATATGGGCATCTCTCTGAGGAGCCTGAATTTGGAAGAACTTGTTTAAGTCCTTTCTGATAGTGCATTTTGCCTTCAATCTCTGCAAATAAGCAGGTAAAATTTATGCATTCTCTTGTACTTTAAAGAAAAACCTAATGAATTTCAAGGGAAAATATTTACTTACACTGAGCAGGGAAAAAAGGTGGGAATGATATCTGCAAGCTTCCTGTAAGATATGATGTTGCTCTTCCAGAACAACAGTAATGTTCAAGATATATTTATTAGGAGCAGCCCAAAGTAGATAGATTTGAGTTTATCAGAAATATTTTAGTTGCTCAAGCTATCATTAAATCAGACCAAACCCTATCAGACAATTGGAGGCCCAAGGTTTAGTCCCAACTCTTCTGAACTGACCCCAATTGCCAAGAGTCCCTTGCCTCAAAACCAAAATGCCACAGTCAGAAATTGTGAGACACTTACCCTTGCAGCTTGTTTTAAACCATGTAGCACTTCAGACTGAAGAATGATCTCAAACACAAACACTTTTATAATTGAAAAAAATATACTGATTTGTATTTTAAAGTGCAAAGAAAATTTTCCATCTTAAAAAGCTAATACTGCTCAATTTTGCTCTGTTTAAACAAAAATTTCAGCATCTATGTTTTATTCTCTTCAGAGTGAATTGTTTGACTCAAGACTGGAGTCTATTAATAAGTGGCAAGATCTGTAACTTTGGAAGGCCAACATCCTCAGTCATGTAAATTCTGCTCCCAAACAAACCAGAAAGAAGCACAGCCATGCTGACTATAAATTTCAACACAGCTTATATCCAATCATAACCTGAGTACTTTTTAAAATTAGCATTGTAATCTAAACCTTATGATATTATCAAGCATATATACTAAAATTGGAGCAATACAGAGAATATAACAATATTTTCTACCTGAAAGGAAGTTATAGCCAGGTGGAGGTCAGCCTCTTCTCCTAGGCAACCAGTGACAGGATAAGAGGACATAGTTTCAAACTGGGCCAGACATGGTTCAAGTTGGACTTGAGGAAGAATTTGTTCACAGAAAGGGTTGTTAAACATGGGAAGGGACTGTCCTGGGAGGTGAGGAAGTCACCATCCCTGGTAGTGTTTAGGAAACAACTGGAGATGGCACTGGGTGCCATGGTCTAGTTGACAAGGTGGTGATTGCTCAAGGTGTTGGATGATCAATGATCTTGGATCTTGTTTCCAACCTAGTAATTCTGTGATTCTGTGAAATTATTACACACCCCAAAATAATCTAAAACTATTATCTTTTGGATCAGAGTACAGGCTTCAAAGTTTCTCTGACTTCTTCACACACCTAAATTCCTGAAGCTCCATTCTGAAAAAGGTACTGACAAAACCCAATCAAAAGTGCTGCATAGCACAGCCCACAGGTTTACCAAGGTCTGATTGCAATACCACCGTTAGCCAAGGATGACCATGTTCCAATTCCTAGTGCTGTTTCATAAATTATAAATGGATGCCATGCCCACAATGATAAAATTGATGACTCAGAAGCTGAGTCAAACACACAGTACCCTATGGCTTTTAAGAAAAGGATATGTTCCAGTCAAATCAGAAAGAGACGGAAAATCCTTCTGCAAGACTCAACTGCGATTGCTTTTCAAACCAGCTGTCAAGTGACCTTCTGGTGAAATAGACTTAACCAGTTCAAATCCCCCCTTTCTTTACACATACAATGTCCCACAACATTCCCTGGAAAAATGAAGTAAACCAAATGTTTGGGTTTCAGGTAAGACTGTAAAACTCAAAACATTTGGTTATCTTTTGGTAAAAGCTTCTTCCCTGAGTTTCTCTCACAGAACTTTATTTTCCTTGAGTTGGTCGCAATATCTCAGATTCCAAATACTTTAATATACTTAAAACTCAACTTTTCTGAGTTTAAATATCACCAATATATTTCTCAGTCTATTTAATAGGAAATTTGCATTTGTTTTCAGCAATATAGCTTCACAAGAGTACATTAGTACTTTCAATAGTGAAGACTAGGAACTGTTGAAAAGTTTCCTACCTAAACTAAGGTAACTAGGAAAGCAAAACACTGGGAAAAGAAAAGCTTGAAAAAATGAATTTCCTTTCCACATTTTTTTGTAAAAAACTAAATTATTAATCTTTGAATGGATTATTTACTGTCTAGTGAAAGCCCCTGTGTGGTTTTATCCTCCTATCTGTAACTGCAATTTAATTTACATTACAATCTGCCATGATTCATGGCTCTGGTCTTGAGAAAGAAACTCTTATGATGTATCAGAATATTATCTCTTAATTGGGAATTTAGCCTATGGGAAATAATGACAGCAGGAAATAATGGAGGTTATACTGGAGCTACTGTGAGTAGCTGTGAGGCATAGTATGGGATTTTTCAACACAAATTTTTCAAAATTCGGTTCTAAGTCTTCTCATGGAAGATGTCCTCTTGCTACCTTCACTGCTGCTGTAGGAGACTTAAGGATCACAATTGCCTCAAGCACTGCCAAGGCCACAGAATGAATTTGCCATAAGATAATCTGTCACAGTGGGAACTTGAGACAAGAAATAACTGGGTCATAAGCTTGAGACAAAAAAAAATCACTGAGATATGAACTCCTATTTGCTTTGACTAAACTGTTTTGGTGCCACTGCAAATTCAAGATGTTTATTTTCATCTGTTGTCGTCATAACACTTGAAGTCACCAAGAATACCCAGTTTGCATGATGAAGTTAAAATAAACCGGATAATAAGTTCTTACTATATCAAATCCCAGTCTGAAAGCTTTAAATCCCTCTATATAGTTACTTGTTTCATCCAAATAGGTGCTGACACCCCATACCTCATAACTGACAATGACTTACTCAAAAATTTTACCAGGTACATGATGTGAATGAAAAAATCCTGTTCCTTTAACAGTAAATGGAACCTGCGTCGAAAAGCTGATCTGGGCAACAATATGAGAGTTTAATTCATTTATTTGACAAAATAGAATGCAAAATAAAGAGCAGGGGTGAGGGGGGATTGGGAATAATCCATTGGTAAACACACAGTTTAAAAAAAATAAAATAAGAGGAAGTCTCCAGACATTTCAACTTTTGATTTGTATGAAAACTCTTGAAATCTTTTTTTAATATATGCAGAAAGCTTCTAGAAACATAGTGCAAATGTGACACTACATTCTCCATTTCTCCCTCCAGTTACTCATTTAATATTCAACTTTAAAACAAGGACAGGAAAGACGTTCAAAAGCCTTATAATAAATTCCATCTATTCCTTTTCTTTTTTTTTTTT
>VYXF01007953.1:13504-63568 GCA_013397295.1 Polioptila caerulea
AACAAAGACAGGAAAGAAGTTCAAAGGCCTTATAGTAAATTCCATCTATTCCTTTTTTTTTTTTTTTTTTTTCTGGGTTTTTTTTTAAATTGTGCCTATGCATACAGCTTTTACCATATACTTTTTTTCTTGCTTTTAAAATGTCATGCTGGTCAAATGCACCAGAAATTAAAACCATGAGAATTTGCCTCAGATGTAATTTGAATTCTGTCACACTGGAGCACTCAAAACTTAGCCAGTATGAAGTTATACAACTGAATAACATAAATATCAGAGGTTTTCATGTCACTCCGTGAATGCCTACTCTGGCATATCAGGACATATCTATCCTCTAGAAATACCCATATTGAAGTATTAGAAAAGCAAATGCAGGTTAACAAGTAACCAAGCATATGGATGATACAGGGCATTGAGTTCCTTCAGATTGTTAGGTTATGCAGGAAAACAGAGGGTGAGTCAGAAAAACTTTCCACAATGCATCTGTCATGTTTCTTTGGGAACATATCCAAAATTCCTTAAAATATACTTAGTCATGCCAAAGTGTTTCTAGAGAACACCAATAGTTTAACAGAAAGGCAATAGGTTTTAGCTTTGTATGTTTGAGGGCACATTTTTAACCTATCTCCATTATTTACTATTTCTGCAGTACTAGACTGCATGACTTTCACCCATGTGCCCCTGACTGGGAGCTGGTTTTCACCAGTTTTGCAAACCTCTAGCACAAAAGCAATCGATGCCTTCTTCCCCATTCCAACAAAACTGAAATCCAGGGGACTTTCCCTAAATAGCATCTGGGAATCTGGCACTAAGAATTCTAACAAGATCACACTGGATGCTGGGGAAGAACAGAACTTCTAGGTCTAACCATAGAATCTCCCTTCTGTGAGTGCTACAGTACAAGGCCTGAATTTGAGTCTGCTCCAGCATAAAGCTGGATAACTGCCCTTGCATCAGCAGCTGTCTGGTATGAAGTTCCTGGGAAGGGTAAAGGAGATATTATTCCCTCTCTTGAGCGATAGCTTCACAAGAACAGTTGTAACTACTCTAAATGCACTGACACATCATAAAAAATTATTTTGTACATCTATAACATAAACAATCCATACAAGAATTCAAAATAAAAAAAACCCTGTTCATAAAAAACACACATAAGAGAACTTTCAGCCTAACAAATCCTTCTGATTCCACCATTTTCTAAGACATTTTGAAAACCAGACAGGCAATGCAGTCTACCTTACAGTAGGATTCCTTTGAGACCTAGAGCAGTGTGAAATGAAAAACAGTTTTATGTATGATTCTAGGATAATACCATAGCAATATTTACTACTCAGACTGAAAACTCAAAGAAGTGATCTCTAACATGTCCTTGGTCCACACCAAGAGAAAAAAAAAATCCAACCAACATGAATCATTTAAAGTCCCGGATTTTGAACATGTATTGTCCTATACAGGATAGCCTCTGGTACTCCAAGCACTGCTAGAACCAGTCTGTGAGCATCATGACTGACTGTTTAGCTAACATTCCTGCAAATTTCAGGCACAGAAACTGAATGAATGTAAACAAGCTGCATGCTCATCCCCTCAACTACTTTGCCCATCCAAGTGTTCACGGAGGGCCTGGTCTACCTCTGACAATTATATGATATTTTCTCATTGTCTGCCAATTCCAGATCTAAAAACCTAGTCACCATCCATTTTCTGAGCATTTATGGATGACCTTCTTTCACTTACAAGGATCAGTTTATCTCTCATTCCCATCATCCTACTGAGAGCCATGAGGGAAGCTGGGAGCCTCTTCTTCTTGGAGTCATTCTCAGCACCTGCTGCAGCCCAAGCACACTGTCCCTTCCTGTTCCTCACCTTCAGCAGTGCTAAGCAGCAAATAATCTGTCACTTGTAAAGTAGATTAGAGGAAAAGTATGTGTTTTATGTAAATTTCAGGGAAAAGTCTTCAGAACTAATTGCTGGAAGTGATTGGGAATACTGATGGAATTTGATTGCTGTAGAGATTTTTTTTCCTGTTCTACAACAGGGAAAACCTTGAGGACTTGGGCTTAGTACAATATTTTGCATATCAAATAGGTACCAAATTGCTATCACTAAAACATTCTGCAGTCCAGCCAAGTAGAAATCTTTCCATTAAATATGAAATAAGAAACCAGCTTAACCTGAGTAAAACAAAGGCTTCTTCTTCAGCTTTCTTAAGTCCTTCTTAACATAAAATATTGACAAATTTAAGACATGTAAGTTCCTCTAAACATTTCACTGTGTGTGTTTTATACTAGATGTCAACTTCCTATAGCACTAAAAAGTTACCATATCATTCAGACTTTCATGAGTGGCAGGAAATGTCACCATTGTGCCTGCAACTACATGCTGAGGGCAGCCAGACTAAGAGCTCTTGGTTCCCTTTTTTTGGTTTGGTTTGATCAGAGTTGACACTTTCAGTAAGGATAAACAAAACAGCTCTATAACTGTTCTCACACTTTGTTGATCGATAGTTTTCTCTTGCTGTTTTGCAGCAGACCAATTATTCTCTTGGTGTCTCTGTTGTTCCCAGTACATTCTGGATGTCTCTAGCTAGTTATATCTCATTTTGTTCCTTTGGCATTTCTGATGTTATCTTCATTTTCTTATGCTATCCTTTTATAACCTCCTTTAAAATAAGACTCAGCCTGAATTGTGTGTTCCCTTCTGCAGGTCAGAGTAGAGTTTTCATTGTCCCAGTTTTTAAATGAATCTCCTTCTTTTTTTTTTTTTCTTTCTGTCTCTGCCCATCATGACCATTTTTTTTTCAATTCTGTTGTGTATAGCTATTCAATTCTGTGTTTTTTAGAAATCCTGACTGTGCCACCATGTTCTAACAGCTTCCCTTTTACTCCATCTTCCTCTGCAACACCTTTCCTTTATCTTACTTGTTTTGCAAAGGTATACTCAAAAAATATTTGGAGTTTACTTGGTTTTTTTCTTAGACCTAATCTTTTAATCATCTAAATGTATTGAGCTTTTTAGGAGGGTTTTTTTCCTTTCCCTTTACTGAGGTCATGACAAAACCTGGACTGTTCATTTGCTTTACAGGTAGGAAGTAATTTTTTCCCTCCAGCTTGCATCTTAGTTCACATTACTGAGACAAACTGTGCTCCAAAAGCTATTTTTCCAGCCATAGGTATATAGATATTTCTAAGTGCTGAGTGTAATACTTATCATTGCTGGACAAAATATCACACAGTGTCAGTCCTTTAAGGGCTTACCTTGTTTCTTGATGTCTGTTGTGCAAGGGCTGTAAATGTGCACCCTGGAGGGGTGGTGAGGTCAGAGGGTCCACTTATGGCATTTTTTATGAATCATGCAAGTCATACAGCCTTCTGCCTTCTGTTTGGAGGAAGTGCTCCCCAGAGGAGCTGTGTCTGCTGGACAATACTGGGAACAGACAGTTGTGGTCCAACAAGGACCTGCTCGGTACCATACTTTGAGCAACTAAGTGCAAACAAAAGTTTCTGGATTGTCATTACCTAGAAAGGATGTGTCACTCAGGGAACTCAGACATTCAAAGGTTTCTTCAGATCTTGACCAAATAGCAGTGGGTGGTTCACCACCGGATTCATTCATCTGGTTATCCTTTCCTTGGAGTGGACATGCAGCCTCAGTTGTGAACTTCCCATGCCAAGCAACACTAATCACTTCTGAAATCTGCCTGTCCAACTCTGCCATTGCTTAGCTACCACCTTGCCCTAAAGAACAGCAGGAGCTGGGAGGACAGAGAATGCCACTGCTACTAGAACTTATTTTTGCCAATAAGGTCTCATCTCCTAACTGTTCCTCTGTTCCTGTTCCTCTACCAAGTATTTGTATTGCCACTATTATCTGCTTTGGCACAGAAATACACACTTTAGTCCCAAGTTCTTTCTCTTGCAGAATGCTGTAGCTGATTCAAATGCTGTCAGTGGCATAAATAGCACATTGGTCCATGTCAAAGATGCCTATTATGTTGGAGCTTCTTTTGCACTCAAGAAGTCATAGATGGTTTTGATTCTTTAATAATAATAATAATAATAACACAACCTCCCTACATACAGAGACACGATGTCTTGATCTTCTTAACAAATTTACTGTTTTGTGGCAGTATTATTGATGTGTCATGTCATTTCTGCTGCTTGTAATATATTCCTCAGAGCCATCATAACTTTGTCTTTTCCTGCACAAAGTACTCCAGTGTCACTATGGGGCACAGTCATAGAAATTGAAGGATGCCATGGTACAGGGAACAGTTTAAATGGGAATTTCCTCCTCTTGAAGGTCACACTTCTACACAAAGCCAGTAGAAGTACTCTTTACAAAAACTGCAGAAAACTAATGACAAAAAAAGCCCATATGGATCAAGCCTTGAAGAGTAATCTTGAAAGGGATGGGTTTTCAGAGAGGAAAGTAAGATACATGTTATTTGGAAATCATATGTTTCAATTATTAGTTACAGTCACAAAATCTCAGTCAGTAGTTTCATACTTTCAAGATTTTCCAGCTGTTTGTTTGCTCGTTTTTTTAGGGGTTTTTTTCCCCAGTTCATTTTAATACATGCAAACAAAAAAAAAAATCCTGTATGAGTGTATTATGTATAAGGAAACATAATTTCAATGAAAGTCTAAAAAAATCATCCAAAAATCCCACAAAATGGGAGAAGAAAGATTTTGAAACATTACTGCAGCTATCTCCACATCCATCTCCCTTTCCAGGAAAACTAGCAAAGTATGAGGCTCTTAAATGCAAAATTATATTTTCCCCTATTGTTTTTTATTTGCAGATAAGATAAGCATCTGCAATTTTTCATGGAGTTGTGAATGAAAGCATGCAATCAAAGTCTCAACAGTTGTTAAAATGGGTGACTGATCTGCACCTGGCCAATTTGTTTTAAAGAAACAAATTTTAAAACAAATACACTTGAGATATAGAAAATGGCTTTAACCTGCTTGCTGTAAGAATATTGTCCTAAAGCTTTTCTAGCAGAGTATTAAATACTGTGGTTTTCCATTTTGAATAAAAGCAAAAATTCATGCAAGTTATTGTTGTAAAACAATGAATAATTTTTGCATACCTCACAAGTTTCAAAGGACAAAAAAAAATCCACCTTAGCAAGATATTTATGTGCTAGATAGCCTACCTAAAGTAATCCAACCCAGTGTGATTGTAATATGACAATATAGAAAATGAACACCATGAAAAAGTAGTGATGTGAAGCTCCACAGTGACCTAGCAGTAGAGATGGGAGCAGAAACAGGCATCCTGGGCTTTTTCTCACAATGCAGTCCATGGGGAAAAGCAGACAGCAACTTCACCAAATCTTAAGTACTTCAAGACTATGAATAAAAGAATCACAACATAAATGAGGCTTTGATTATAGAGTGACTTAAGAATCTTTGTAAATGTTATATGTGGCTCAAGACATCTTTTCAGGTTAACACTGAGGCACACTCCACTGACTGGTGGTAACCACAGCAAGGAGTAATGTTTAATGACCTGTTAGAGAGCATTCATAGAATGCAATACTAATTAAACTTCACTGCATTCTGATTCCTTAACTATTAACCTGTAACATATTACCATGATGGGAAAGATTTAACATTCCTGTCATTCAAAAATACAGAAACTTCCAGGTTTCCTGTGGATTTTAATGAGCAGTCAAACATAATTCTGAAAACAAAGTTAATGACCCCTTAAAAATTCTCCCCAAAATTCGCAGCAAGATATTTTGCATTTGTATGTCAAGCAGGTAGGCATTTAAGTATCTGTGCACAGCTGCCCACTTTCGTTTATCCCTACCAGCCTCTGCAGTATTTAAAGGACCACCATACCATACCATCAGGTATTTGAAGTACAAGGTTTTGAACATCAAGTAACTTGCTCTGTGTTTTGGCATCTATTTGATCCCACTGTATTTGCAAATGAAGAAAAGTACTCACTGAAAAGCATATGCAAAAAGGAGCTGAGTGCATATCTGGAGTTAAATAGATCCTTAGATTTGTCTGCCCAAGACTTACTTCCCTGTTTTGACCACCTGCTCCCTGGAGAAGGCACATTTCTCAAACAGGATCTTCCACAGCTGCCTGAAACTCCACTTCAGAAGGAAACACATGTGGAAGAGGGCTGGGCAAGGTGGTGCTTGTGCATCATCAGCTACCATGACAAAACTGCACACTTTTTGTGTACCTTTGAGGAGGGTCATTGCCTGTCCCTCACCCCAGCCTCCTGAAGGTGCCATGAGGATGGGAGGTGGGCTGCTCCACTGAAAAAAACACTAACACTAACAACACATAGGTGTGGAGAAGACTGAAAAACAGCAGAGTTTGTAGCCAGCTGGAAAAGGCACAATGTGACAGGTCAGGAAAGGAGGTCCCAGTTAATTTGGATAAGGCCAACAGCAGAAATTCCTGCTGAGAGGAACCCTGGCAGTGCTGGAGAAAGATGCTCCCTGAGAGAAGCAGTGGCTAAACGAGAGTACAAATACAAATGTACTGCCCTGCTTTGCTTGCCCAAACTGGATGGACACAAGATCTACCACGAAAAAGCTGGATAGCTGCATGAAGGATGATCCAGGAGATACTCAATTTGGAAAGCACTGCTACTGCATGGAGTTACTATGCCCTAAAATTTAGGAGGCATCCAGAAGATGAGTACTCTGTAGGTTATCCCCTTAGCTCCTCCTACAGCAGATGGACAGAGACAGGCATCTCTAGAAAATTATTATTTTCATCCCAAAACTAACAGGTGACATAAACTACTTTCTTAACATGCCAATTTCTCCACAATACATGCAAGAAATTCTGGGCAATTAGCTCAGAGGTAGACCTCTAAAGTGGAGTGAGATGAACTCCACACATCATTATCTACAAAAGCAATCCTGCCTATAATTATCAATAATCTATCATCACAAATCATAAATTTTATTTTTTTTTCTAAAAAGAAATGCAGTGTATTTAAAGACCAAAATGCAACTAGACAGCATGTAAATCAGCAGGTCTTCCCCAAAACAGGTATTTAATTCAGTCTCTGATGTTCATGCATTTGTCTCATGCTGTATTTGCCACAAAACAAATGCAGAAAAAGAGAACAATCTGGGTAGCACAGTGCCATCTCAAATCCCTGACCTCACTCCTCTTCCTGTACAATTCAAAAGCCAAAGGAAGGGGGAAAAAAGCTCCAGCAAAAAACATTTTCTCATGATGTTGCTATGGCTTTATATAGTTCCCCACAGTGACTGACACTGTTTTACAGAGCTGTGCAGAGAAGCAAGAAGAACATATCTGGTCCTGCGTCACCTCAGGCTCAGTCCTCCATTTTCCTTTTCAAGTAACTATCAATTGAGAGTACAGTGCACTTGAACTAATTTCCCCCTTCCAAATACTGGTAATAAAAGGAAACCTACCCTGTCTCATTTTTGACATGAAAATAATAGAAAAATATCACCCTCACCCAGAAAGGGACAGTTGTGTCAAAGGCCTCAGTGTGCTCCTAAATACTTCCTAGTGCTACAGTATCAAAATACATGGTTCATGGGCAAGTGAAAACAGAATTTTATTCTGTGATGTGGATAAGAGATCAGTCAGATACATGCTGTTTACTAGCATTGCACTGAAAGGCAAAGTTTGACTATAAAAGCAGATGGGGAAATATCTGGCAGTGCCATTAGGGTGAATTTTTTTCTCTCTGCCATAAATCAGTAGTAAATAACACACTGTTGTTCTGGAAAGGTAGTTCAGAAAAGCAGTTTAGAAAATCATTTCTTTACTACCCTAAATGAAAGCAACATGAGACATGTACAACTTAGTAGAATTGATTAGTTAAATTGTAGTATGTGATGCTGACTTTTCAGTCGACATTAAACTACTTCTGAAAATAAGATTAGAATCTCAAATCTTTTAATGGGTTTCAGTTATTTTGAAAAATGACTGAGCCCTTCTTGAGTTCATATAATCAAAACTAAGTTCATTTTGGATTCAAAAAGGGAATAGACTCATAAAGGCTCCATTACGAAAATACTGTTGACCATAAAGCATAATCAGCTAAAAGATGAAGGAGCATAAATAGAGGCACTCTGTATTCTGATCAGTAAAATTACCTGGGGAAGAGCGTTTGGAACTGCATTTATTTTTATATTTTTTGGAAGAATTATGGACCAGGTACAGAAGTAGCTTCATCAGAAATTTGTCCTACGACTAAAACACTGAAAATCATGAAATGGTCTTATATTACAATATAACAGCATGATATTAGTTTTGCATTATAAATTATATACATGTGTTTCTATAGGAGTATATGGTGTCCAATTTTAGGTAATATACTCCAAAATAAAGTTTTTTTGCCTGAAAATCTGCTAGAGAATTTATTTCTCTGATGTGAAAGACCAGAAAAAAGACAAATTGAAGAAAAGTGGACAAAGTTTTTCTGATAATACAGAGAATATACAATTCTTTTCTTTTTTTAATGTTTTCTAGATTTGTGGAACCAGAGCAGGAATGACATCTCCCAACATTTTTTCATTCAGAGCACACACAAGAAGGTTGGACAGAAAACATCACCACATGTCATCACACATTGCCCATGCTGTGAGTATCAGTGGTAGCAGCTTTCCATTTAGACTGCTGTATTGTCTAATAAAATATTCAAATTATTGCCAGTGATGCTGACTTTTCCTCAAGTATGGTAGCAGAGCTACCAAACAAACCCTAATGTTGACATAAATGAAAGCCTTCTAGCATCCTGAAATTAATATTAGTGAAAAAATGATTAATTTTTCATAATGCTTCTAAAGTCATAAATCCCACAAAAGGTAGCTGGGTTAGAATTACAAGGAAAAATGCTTTTACAAAAGAGCTTTTGCCTATTTCCCCATCCAACAGGTAGATGTTTCACCGAGATGACAGGGAGAATTGTGATGATGGTAACTTGAGAAGTGCCTTTTATTTGTGGGTTTCTCAGATGACTCCTCCATCCTCAATAAGTTATCTTGGGAGGCATAAGGTGTGTGTCCTAAGAGAATGGGCTGGCTGCAAGGAGCCCTAGAAAAATCTCATCCAACCTCTGTCTCTCTTCCTCTAGAGGGACGTACTCTCCCTTCTTGCAACTCCATGAACACCCCATTTTTGTGGGGCCATATGGGGAACAAGTAGAGACTGCACTAAGGCTGAGTGTATGGGAGGTGCAGGCATGGAATAGAATCAGGGGATTGTTTAGGTTTAAAAGACCTCTGTGATCATCCAGCCCAATTGTTAACCCAGCACTGCCACGTTTACCACCAAACCACATCCACATGTTATTTGAATGCTTCCAGGGATGGGGATTCCACCCCTTTCCTTGGCATCCTGTTTCAATGTCCAATTAGCCTTTCAATGAAGAAATTTCTTCTATTATCTAATAATAACCTCCACATGCCATAGAGATGCTCATGTTCTTCCTGCTGCTTTCTGTGTAACTGGACACTGAGCAGAGGACTGCCTAATATACTGCAATGCAATGTGGGTTATGGTACCTTTACAGGGATGTAAGTGATACCTTCAGTTTTGGCTTTCATTATTTCCAGGTTCGGTACTGCATTAGTGTATAACTCTGAACTTCACACAAAGTGTTAGCCAGTTCTCCTCACAGTTTAGTTAGACAAAACAATCCCTTTCCAGCCCCAGAACCAAGGACATCATTGCAGCTTCAGGCCCAAAAAGTGCAAACAACAGTGGATTGAGGAGAGCAATCTGGGAGGATGGGACTTCATAACCTGAAGCTGTAATTGGACAATTAACCCCAATATGTGAATGGACCAAAACTTATAAAAGTGTGAAAACTCGTGACTCAGAGTCCATCTTGGGTGACTCCACTTTATTCCTTTAACAGTGTCTGTTCCAGGTAGCCATTTAAGGCATCATAAGGAAAAACCCATTATCCCTGCTTTCATCAGGAATAATCAGTGATGAAAGACAACCAGAACTTTCCATCTACCACCCCTTCAGAATGCACAACACATTTGCCAAGTCCTACAGAGCTCTGATTTTATTTATCGCAAACTATTCGTCTTTGCTAATTAGAGAGGCCTCAGTAAAAAAGTCATAGCTGAATAAATTTGATATACTTAGTGAACCCAAATCAAAGCTGTGACACTCTTTTTCTCTGCCCAATATCTATGAAAAAGCAAAGGACTATTCGTTATGAAAAATAAGTTCTATTTTAGGGGATTATTTCTTTCCAGTAAATGTTATTGTTTTTTTAAACTCATGCATTATAAGCGAGCAACAGACAAAAAAATGATTATACACGATTACAGTGGAACTTATTCTCTTACTTCTTAGTTTAAAAGTGGTATTCAAGTGTGGATCATGTGTGGATTCTGTTGTAACTGAGTAAACAAAATGTGAATGACTGAAGTTCCTTTGGACCTGCAGCCTTCTCAAGACACAGAGAAATAGGCTGTCATAAATATGCCTGTGGAATAATATGAAAACCTTCTCTAGTCAGTGTGCATTCAGCAAGAATATTGCATTCATGTTATTTTCATTTTATTAATTTTAATATGGAAATCAGAGCTTCATTACAGTGCAACAAGAAATCCATGATAATATAAAATTTCAAAGCACACAAATAAAATTATGCCTTACCAGCTTTCATTTCCCCACAGCACTCTGCAAACAATACAAACAGAAGTTTTGTTTCGGGATCGGTGTGGCATAACCAATTTTGCTCAGGCAGAGAGCCAAGAAAACACAAGTTCTAATCCCTACCCTCGGGCTCTCAATTCAGCAAGGCACTTATGTCCCTGTGTAACTTTGAGAAAAAGCAGTGTAGTAGCAGTCAATGAGCCTATTTCACCATTCATGCATTTTCCAAGTGCTCAGCTGAGGTGCTAAATTCCTCTTTGCCATTTTTTTCACCTATAAAGGGAGACATGCTCAACTAGGGCACAGTGTTGCTGTGAGGTTCCTCATCTGTATTTCTGATTAACTGATGCAGCTCAAATACCATGGAACACCAATGTTTTGAGGTCTTTAATATGTTTCTTTTTCAAAACATATATTTTATTTTACTAAGATACTGCCTCCTGATTTTAAGTAATGCTAAACATCCCTCTTTTTATTACTACAAGTGCAGCCCACCAGTCTTTGGTGAACCCATCTGAACTCTGCTGCAGTCCTGCTGCTTTGTACACATCATTGCTGCCCTCCTCCTTGGGTTTGGTTTGAAGGGTGGCCTGCCTATGAAGATGAAGCATCATTTTAAATTTGGACCAAGCTTGCCTTCACTGTGCCTCTGCTGCTTTACTTTTGGTGACTACCTGCACCTTTAAGTCTCTATCTCCTACTTTGCACTGGTTTTTGTCCTGGTTCCAAGATTTTCCTCCTTTCTGCACTTGATATCACCTTGGGCCTTTTTAAAGCTATTCACATCCCTACTACTAGGACCAACCTTCCAATTCATCATCCCAACTGCTGTGATCCACTCTTCCAGCTCCCTTGCTGGAGTGATGGATCCCCTCAGTAACAGGCTCTTACAATAAGAGCAGCACCCCATGGAGCACCCCAGCACACCTCTGATCCTTGCCTTAACCCTGACAATAATGCCACAGTACACACCATTTTCTTGCTTCTTCCCAAAGTGTTTCCCCACTTTTCCAAGTTTTCCTAAATGTGCTTATTGGCTTTTAGTCTCCCAGTATCTCTGACATTCTCTTAAAAACCATCAACTGTTCTGACATCAACAAGGCCAAATATGAGCTGAAATATTTGCTTTTCTGTGAAATTCATTATCTTATGCTTTCCTGCACTCCAGCCTAATTTTCCTGTTTCTTCCTGTCTTTCTCTTACATGCAGTTCATTTGTTTACTGAGGTAAGGTGTGTCTTCTTGCTTGCTCGTGACTACAGCAACATCCACAGCATACATCCAAATAGTCATATGTCCAGTCAACCTTTCTAAAGGCCTGTGAAAAGTCAACCCCAGTTTGTGGTGTCCAAATCACATGCTCATCCCTTCTGTTCTTTCCCAAAGGGACTTCATCCATCGGACACTCCCAGGAAATCAGCAGCTACCCATGCCATGCTTTGCTACTATCCCACCACCTCGTGGTTCAATATTTTACTCACACTGAGGAGTATCAGCAGGTTATTCCTCAGTGTCTTTAGAATGTTGTTTTGTGTACATGGCTGCTGTGTATGTTTTATTTTGATAAAGCACAATGCTTTGCAAAAAACTGCAGGTCTATAACAAGATGTAAAAGCCTGTGATATTTGAGAAATAAGGCTGAAACTGATTTAAACATATTCTAATGATGACTTGTTTTCAAAATATTTCTTTTCAACATATGACTGTAAATTATGTAGCTTCATATTCCAATTTTGCTCCAGAAGTGGCAAAACACGATCAGTAGATTCCAGACCTGTTTCGCATATAAATACTGGACTTTTTTCACAGTTTCCCAGCAGGATATTCTTGGGGAACATCTACTTGGAGGTCATTTTCTTCCAGACATCTGCCCTCATTATTGCAGCTAGACCAATATATGTGTCCTGGTGAATCCAAAACTGGGTTTGATGCACCTCTGTTTGAGATAGCCTTACATTTAATTGCAAGTCCTTAGACTTAAGAAATTATGGTAGACTGACTGTAGCCCCTCAGCCCCATGATGTTGTCAGCACGAGGTCTTGGAGGATCTTTTCAGTGGGGTTTTAGGGGCCAGCTGAACATACTGTGATACGTATCTATGTAACTCCATCAATTTCCTGGAATTTTCACTAATATAAAATATAGAAATTAAAATCATCAGTTTCTCTGTTACACAGAGGAGCCTGAGATAACATAGAAGATGCAACTGCTACACATTGACATGGCCTGCATTCATGCCTTACTATGTATAAACAGAGAAAGATAGCCACCTCTCTATTTTTAGCACACTTTCCAGTACAAACTCACTACATTTGCTTCATTATGACACTTCCACCTAACAGTAATAAGCACCTTGCATAGGCTTGCATGGCCTGTGCACCTGGAGCAGCAATAGACAACAAGAGCTTTTAAAGCATTACTTTCTGAAAATAATTCAGCCACTGGGAGGTAGTGGACCAGTGGCTTAGGATCCCTGTTTTTTATAGAAATAAGAAAATATTCACATCCTGCACTGCATTAGGGGCTTCATTAGTTGTCTGTAGGTAATGGAAGGGGATCCTTGCCCCCAGCTCACACTGGTGAGATACATGTGATATGCTGGCTCCAGTGCTGGCCTCCTTGGTGTAAGAACAACAGACTAAGGTGAGTAGAGAAAAGGGCCAGAAAGGTGATGAAGGGCTTGAATGATCTATTATATGAGGAGAGGCTGAGCAGAGCACCACATCAGCAATTTCCTCAGATATAAGTCACAGCATTTCAGCAACAGAAAGATTTCTGGTTTATCTCAGACAAACCTTAGTTCTGCACTGCTGAACAAACTCCTCTCAGAAACACACAAACACCAGAAACTGAAAAGAGACAGGACCCTGCTAAGCTCTACAGATCTAAAAAATCCTTGCAAACTTAATTTTTCCAACTGTGAAGCTGGACATGGGACAGAAATGAGTCATAAAGGTTTAGGTGTTACAACATCAAGTTGCCTTTCTACTGGTTCTCCACAAGGTTGAACTTTATTCCTAGTTTGGGCTCTCCTAGCCCATCTGGAAAAATAGGTCTGTTGGCCTCATGATCAGTTCAGCACTCTCTCATGTAAAAAAAATTTAAGTAGCTACATAGGGTTACTGCCCAGGTCCTCTTGCATCCTGGATCCCCATTGTACCATCCACCTGCCATCTGTTTGAGGACCCTGCACAGTGACCTGATAACCAAACTGGCTTTCAGAAATTCCTCAACAGCAAATATTCAACTCAAAAGTTATTGAACTGCACAGAGGGGAACTTATATTAAATCTTCAAAGCATATAGGATTTAGTGTATTATGTAACATAGCATCCAAGCTCTTCCAGTTCTGGGAACAAGGATGGCATCTCAGCATAACCCTCTGTCTTTAGGTTTATATTTGATACCTCAGAAACAGAATAAAACTACTTGCATTTTATTTTTACCTGTCTTTCCATACATTTCACTCCTGTGCAATCAATAACCTCCAATATGGAATTCTAGTTTCTCTAACCAGGGAAGCAGAGAATAAAGCAGAAAATAAAAAGTGAGATCATAGATGCCTTTAAAAAGTTAAGCTTGAAAACTTGGGAGTGGAGAGGGAATGAATTCCTTCATGAAGGAATAGGGCAGACAATACCATAGACCCTTACTTCAATCCAAAAGCAAGTGAAACATTCTTTTGGCACTGTAAAAAACTGTGAAAAGCTAAAAGGAGAAGAGGTTAATGGATATTAACACCAGGGGAACACCTTTACATTAAAATACACTCCATCAAACCTCATTCTTCACCGCTGCACAGGAGTTTTAAGCTTCTTTTCTTCCTGAAATCATCCTATATGATGCTTCACAAGCCCTAGAATCTCTTGTCTCACCACAGACAAATACAGTACCTGCCTTGTACAAGCAGTTGGAGACAGCAGAGGGACCTGCAGAGCTCTGTCTTCTCACACACATCAGCACCTGACTGGATGGCCTCAGCAGCACAGTGGTACTGGCTTTACCAAATCCTTATGTAAATGCTATTAAAACTGTGTTTCATTGAACAAAAGTTCTGTACTCGATGCACAAGTTGCTATTTATCAGCTTTCAGACTTATCTGTTAAATTGAAGAAGAAGGTAAGAAGGTGGTTGTAATCCATAAAATGAGTAGTTTTGTATATAATTATGATTTTTTTTTACTATATTAATTTAAAATATTTTGGCTAACATCTACCATATTTCATTGAAATATTTATGATAATTTACATTCAGTATTAATCCCAGCTTTCAATACTTAAAATTGTTGAGATATTACTGTCCAATATCCATTTTCAGGATGTGCTCATATTGCATTCATGAAAATATCTGCTGAAACACTCAGGCGTAAGAAATGAAATTCTGTGACAACTTTTATTTTGAAATTAGAAATGGAGGAGTTTATAAAGGCAGACTAAATGAAACTAAGAGCATTTCCCATATTTCTCAATTTTTTTTAGTGTAGTCTTTCAGATAGTGTGGATTTTATCTTTTTCCAAGAATTACAACATAGTATGGGATACCAATATTTCCAAAGCAAGTATCTTTNAGTTAGCCCCCCTCAGACCAATATGTGTGAAAACATGGCAATACTAGTTAGCTTCAATGTAGAGAGAAAAACATACCTTTGTTATGGTATGCTCAGAATGAAGATGATGCAAGTCATTTGCCCTAATCTGCTTTTCTCCTGAGTAGAGGGTCAGCACAACATCCAGTTTCAGCCAAAAGGAAGCAAGGAGATACATATTTTATGCCCTTTAGCTGTTTGTGTCAAGTATTTTTGATTACAAAAATCTAAAAGTTGTTGGAAAAAACATTTTTATTGACAAATGCACATTAATCAGTTAAAAGAGATGAGCAGGTTTTATTCCTCAACAAAGCAAAATGAAGTTGCTGGCATAACATAAAACCCTTCCAATTATGTGAATTCAAACTTATCTGTATTTAACTCTTCAGAGCTTTAGAGAATAAAAATACTAAAAAGCAAAAAATGAACATGGGGAGAAAACCTAACTCTCCCCTTGCTTCTACGGGCCATATGGTGTGCCTGCTGGGCAGCTTGACAGAAATTCAAAGATGTTTCTGATGCTCAGACACGTTTTTTGAAAAACTTGATTAAAGAAAGTTTTGAAGGATAGTGATTTAGAGATTTCCCCCAATTGGTCAATTTCTGACAATAATAATAATAATAATAATAATGTGACATCACATTACAGACTTTCTNTGGAAAAAACATTTTTATTGACAAATGCACATTAATCAGTTAAGAGAGATGAGCAGGTTTTATTCCTCAACAAAGCAAAATGAAGTTACTGGCATAACATGAAACCCTTCCAATTATGTGAGTTCAAACTTATCTGTATTTAATTCTTCAGAGTTTTAGAGAATAAAAAATACTAAAAAGCAAAAAAATGAACATGGGGGGAAAACCTAACTCTCCCCTTGCTTCTACGGGCCATATGGTGTGCCTGCTGGGCAGCTTGACAGAAATTCAAAGATGTTTCTGATGCTCAGACACGTTTTTTGAAAATCCTGATTAAAGAAAGTTTTGAAGGATAGTGATTTAGAGATTTCACCCAATTGGTCAATTTCTGACAATAATAATAATAATAATGTGACATCACATTACAGACTTTCTACAGATAACCCATTCAGTTGCTTTGTTCACTGAAAGATGATTTAAAGATCATGTTCCTTATCTGAACTCACTTCTGTGTGCCAGCAGATCTAGCAGATGCTTCTGCTGAAACGTGCTTAAAGCTTACTTAAAGTACTAAATTGATCTTCAGCCCCACAAGTGTCTTAATATGACCCCAAAGCAGACACACTTTAAGTGTAACTGCAACAAAGGGCCTTTCTAGCAGGCCAGCAAGCAAAACATCCTGCACCTGGTACCTCACAGACTCCCAGCTCTGTACAAGTCAGGAGCCAGCTTTTGCAGAGCTCCATCCTACATCAGAGTATGAGTCAGTGGCATGGAAAAGCTCTCTTGCTATCAATGAACAGCTGAAGGCACTCCAGAAACTCATGCCCACAAACATATCAGAGGAGCCCGAGATGCTCTGCCAAAGTGACTGCAGAGCCCCAGATGACAGCATCTTCCTAGCACATTAGAAATGACAGCATGAATTCAGACTGGCACTAGGCTGTCAACAGTTTAAGGGCCTAGAAAGACCTAGCAGGATTTAAAGGAAATTAAAACATTAAAATGCAGAGATTTGTCTCTTCCTTTGCTAAAAGCAGAGAAGGTAGAAGATCAAAAGAAAGATAATCTCTGTGGAGCTTAAAGGATCACAACACTCCCTTGCCAGCAGGTAACAGAAAGTCAGCAACAGAAGAGAGAGCAAGGAAAAAGGAGAAGAGTGTCTTTATTAAGACAGGCGTTTGTTTCCTTTTCAGCCAAGTCCTGTATGCATGCTGGCTTTCCCTTTCCTCACAGTGGAAGTCAGGCAGAAAACAGAGACTCTCATTGCTTTTCCCTCTTCTTCCTCAGTATTAAAATGAGGGGAGCACTGACAGCATTTCCTTCTCTTCATTTAAGGATCCAACACAAACTAAAACAAGGAAAACCCTGAGTGAGGAGGGTGCCAGTGAGGAGGGGAGCCCACTGTAGTGTTCTGCGAGGCTTTGTCTGCATCAGCCTCCCTGGGAGTGCTAATTCCTGTGCAGCCAGCCAGGTGATGCAATGTCACTGCTGCACAAGGTCAGCACCCACATGACAAGCTACCAAAAAGAAATGGCAAACCCTCATTGCTGCTTTTGACAATCAGTTTCAATGGAGCATAAGACATTAGCTCAGCATCTACTGAGAGAAGCATTATTGCATAAAGTTAGTAGATATTGCACTCTCTTGCAGAATGAAAATCATGGGAAACATAATGTCCCCTGGACATTCAGAAAAGAAATTTAGTTGTCAGATACAGAATCACTAAAGCATGTGACTGCTGCTAGAGCTTAGTAACTGTACAAGATAGATCTTTCTATCTTTGGGTTTCTATGTCATATCCAGTCTGGAATGAGAGCAGCTCTGAGTTATTGCCACCTATAATTGTGCCATGGGCTATCCCTTAGGAACAGCTAGTTTCAAAGCATTGTTATCTGTCAACATTCCCCAGGAAAATAGTCACTTGTGACTTTTTTAAGTTGAAAAAGGAAAAGAGCTCATAGGTTTTAGATTCACACATATTTTTATAACACAAAAGATACGGTTGGATCCACCTTTCCAAACACCTTTAATGTTGTCTTCAGAGGATTTTATACTGTGTCAGTTTTGTGCAGCAACAACCGTCCTCTCCCAGCTACCTGGAAAATGAATACAATTACTTGATCACAGAATTGACACATCCCCTTCCTGTGTTACAAAGCTCAAACAGTCTCTCATATTCTATTCAGTGGTCTTTTGAAAATTCCTTATCCCTTTCAGTGCTGGATCTGTGCCACAAGCTGCGCAGTGATGTTACTAACCTCCTGCTCAAGCCTGCACTTGAGCACATGTTGTTCATATGATGAATTACATAATGAGTAATTTGCTTGTGCACATCTGACCAGGTAGAGACAACCTGTAAAAACACGCAGCACATCCACAGAATGTATGTAATGCCCATAAAAAGACATGTCCCCAAAAATGTGACAGGAAGTTTATAAAAGTCCACAGAGTGTATAAGTTTGCCAGTTTCTACATTGGCTTTTGGATGAGACTTTCAACAGCCTTTAATCACCATATGTGTCCTTTGATTCAGGTCCTCTGCACACAGCTACACCCCTGCTTTCAGAGGCCATTGTTTTGCAAAGACGGAAACATGAAAACATGGGCTTAAACACTCTTTGCTTCTTTGAACAGGACTTTTTCCTTTTGCTGTGCTGCCATCCAAGGCAGCATTTACAAACACAAAAGCTTGAGCTCTAGGGACTCCAGAAATTCAGTGTTCCAAAAAATGAGCTCCATTATTACATGAGAAACTTTGGTCTTATCTTTATGAATAACTGAACATTAATTTTTCTAAGCTGTCATTCAATGGTGAGAGGAATACTGAAAGAGGATAAATGCCCTCTTTCCCCTACTCACACAATGTGAGGTACAAATATGTAACTGGACAGAATTTCTATAAGATGATGTACTGGTGTTGTTCTGGAGTGGGCTGATATCAAAAAGTTGAGTCCCAAACAGTTTTTCAGGAGGATAAAATTTCAGACACATCCAAAATTGAATGTTTATATACCTAGTACCACAAAAAAATTCTGGTGTGTTCTGGATTAGATTAGTGTTGAGACATTGAGGAAGAATCTTCAGCAAAATGTGCTTTCACCATCAATAGAAGACAAAAAATTGGCCAGAATTGAATGGCAAGGTTCCCACTAGTTTAGAGATCTGTATCAACTGGACCTTTGTCTACATCCATTCAAGACAGTACATTTATACTCCAGCCTCAAGACTGATGAGAATGCTGGCCACCAATGTCAAAGTCTCTGATGCACATCTCAAATGTGAGTAAATCAACTCCCACATTCTTATTCTGTTACACTAACCAGAATATTACCTGATTTTAAGTGCTGAAATGCTTTATTAAATTAACAGGCAGTTGAGTCTCATTTAAAATGCTATTCTGGTTTGGAGACCTATTGAAACTATTCAATTCACTTTAAAAACTCATTACAGTAAATCTTCTTATGAACTGACAAGTTATTTTAATGATTTCAGTACAGTTATGTCAGCTTATGAAGTCAAGTGTTAATCAGTAGTCCATTATTCATCTTACATATTTGCAGCTCTGCCTAATAAAACAACTGGAGAGTCCAATGTCATTTTATCCTTTAACATTTATGGGCATGTTTACACTTACTTTGTAAAAAAATTGTCAGTTAAAGCAACATAATGCCACATTTCCAATATGGTTTAAATGCACCATTTTCACAATTCCAATATGGTTAAAAACTTCCATGAAAGACCTTGATGAAAGATTTAAGACAGCTCCAAAGAGACACTGGAGATGAGCTCTCAAGCAGATAAATCAAGACACATTTTGCTAGCTGCTATGAGCTATGAAGTATTTGATGTACTTTATAAACGCTTTGCAGCTGGATGTTCCATTTCCTAGGGTGACTGTAATGACATTTTTGTAACACTCTCTAAGTTTTGTATCTTTGCTGATTGGAAGAAGTATAAACTGTGCTCTTTCTTCAGTGTAAGCAATGTTAGGAAAAAGGCTCTATAATTGTCTGAGGATGGCTGTTTAATGCTTCAGATGTGCTACAAGCCTAGACCATGAAAATGAGTACCCATAACAGTTACAATAATGAGTACCCTTACATTTTTCCTTTTTCTATGGTACTGTGTGGTGGACACACCAATTATTTCTTGCTCCTCTTATTCTGAAATGGCTGGTATGTCTTTGGCTTCATGTGTGGCAGTGGAAAGATAATTTTTTGTAGATGACCTTAACACTAGCAAACATGGATGGCTTAAGGAGCAAAAGAGAAAGGCTGTTCAACTTCAATGTTTTTACTTTTGACAAAAAAAGAGACCTGAAAAACTTTTGCAAAGCTAGCATTTTACTCTGAGTGCACACCTGATTTCCCAGTATTTCCCATCACTTTCACATCTGATTTCAAATTAATTACAGATACTTAAGTGATGGAATGCTCTGGGGAAATTAGGACTAGTGCTTTGAGCGATGATAAGCTAAAATTAAGAGACGATTAAATTATTTTTTAGAGAGGTAAGAAAACTAGTAAAAAAAATAATCCATGTATGGATAAAGAAAAAAATATGGTCTTCACAAAGGCAAAAGTAATTTTTTTTTTTAATTGACTGTTTCATGCTTTATGGTAGTCTTCTCCAGATTCCTAAGGACTTCCAGTTTATATTTCCTCCTCTATGTACATACTCAATATACCCAATGTGCATTGGTCTGATTTTGCAGCATGTATTCTCTTTGGCCGGTGGCATCAGAGATGATGCCAGAAATATTCTGAGAAATCATTTCCTCAAGAATTTACTTCCTTAAACATCTGATTCTTCACAGCTGTGTAGAGTGACTTAAAACTCCCTACAGTTGCAGCGGGTGCTTTTTGTACATTTATACCACTATTATTGTGGGGTAGCCAGCAATCCCAGAAACTTGTGCCCAGCCCCTGTTTCCTCCTCCTCCAGTTTCATAATCTAACCTGGAGGATGCCCAGGCATTTGAACTGTAACCCAGCTGCTATGTCAGCCTTCATTGTTTACCTGCTTTCTGAAATCACCAGAGAAACAGCAAAGTACTAGACAGTGGAGCGTTAGGATCTTGGTTTCCCATTTGTAGCAGCAAATTGGAGGAATTTTGTTTAAGCTCACTGTTTTGTTGATTTTCCTCTGCTTATTTCCAGCCCATTTTGAACCACTAGGAGCTATTAAAGTGGAATCCCTCCATTCTTTCAACTGCTGAAGCCCATTAGGTAGCCCTATTGCCAGCAAAAATTTTACGCTTATTGACTTATTTGTACTGTGTTTCAGAGCCTTAAAGCAGAAAGATGCTGCTCCAACCATCTTTAAGAACAGTTTGGACAAAATGAGCTGAATAACACTGTAAAATAACATTACCCTAAGGCCATCACACTAAGAAAAGTTGAGGAACCAGCTCTCCTCATAAAGCAGAAAATTCCTTTTTCAAAGCAGAACATTGGTATTCAAATAGCTGCTTTCAGAAGGCACCACACACATGAGAGATCTGCTCTTTTTTTCTGGCCACATTTCATAACGAGGAAGGAAGAGTGTGTTTACAACAGGTGACAATACAAAGCCTGAGCACTAGAAGGCAAAGCCTTGTTTACAGAGCTCTTCCTGGATGTCTTAATAAAAATACTCGAAGCTTTTCATTTTATATGCACCACATGGATTCAAGTACACTGATAAGGCAGAGTGCATTGAAAGCTGAGAGCACAATAAACATTGAAGTCTGCTAACCTTACACCTAGCTTGAAAATTAAAAAAAAAATATATAAACAAGCTGTCAGTTTTCAAGGTTTGAAATAGATAGACACAAAAGCATCGAAACTTCAGGCTGCTCTCAACTTTTATCTCTGCAATTTATATGAAGAAGTACAGCATTGTACTAAAATCTACAAAGTTTAAGCAAACATAACAATCAAAAGAGCAAAAGCAGGAAGGTCTATGAAACAGCACTCTGCAGACATTCACCCATAAAATATGGGTCACACTTTGTGACCTTCCTTATCATAATTACTAATAAAAATCCTTTAACATATTTTTCATCTTAAGTATTATTTTTACACTTTTTCAAGCCTATCAGATGACCCGATGTAAGAGTTATTCTAGCACCAGATTTCTAATGTGAATAAATTATCCAGATATGACTTTACTGAAGACTCTTTAAAAAACAACTATATGCAAATCCAGCCGAGGTCACCACAAACTACTTGAAAAACAAGGCTGGAAAATTTAAATATATTTAATACAGAGACAGTGAATATGTAAAAATATGTTTATACTTAATTCACTTAGTTTACCTTCTTGAGTAAAAGGTCAGGGCTTTTTTTCCCAGTGGTAGGGTGCATTAATTAGGTAAGATATGCCAAACCTGCATATATTAATTTTTCTTTTACTACTGGGTTTGCTCACCTTCAATTACACTGTTGTCTGTAATAATTGGGACTTGCTTTTTACTGCAAAATAATTGCTATCACTTGCCTTGTATCTCCAGAGGAAACCATACTCAGTAAAGAATTTAGGTTCCAGCATCAGCAGAAACTTAAAATTTCAAGACAAATGTACAGAGCATCATCCAACCAACTACATCAACAGGGGACAACTTTGTGTGTTACAAGTAGCCTGTAACTTGTGGCTGCATAGACTGCAAATGTGTTCCTTTATAAACTTGGAAATGCTAATTGCAATTGACAATATCTGCTTTTGTGAGTTACAGCAGTACATAAAGTTAACATTGATAAACATGGTATTTACTTATATTATAGTCTAAAATAGGCATCATGAAATTAGTTTGAAGGTCTTACAGTGTTTCACTGTTAGGTAATTATTCCTAATTCACAACTCTGTTAAATGACAGAATAGTACTTGGGCATGAGATGCCTTAGCAGTTCTCTCATGGGAAGCTTGTACTTTCTTTGGTGCACAGCTGTCCCACTCTGGTGCTATCAGTGTGGGAAATGTCTAATGCTAGTGAAATTTAAAGATAACATTTGTTTTCATAGATGTCTGTGCAGCAGAAGCTTCATCAGAGCACCTCATACCTAAATGAAGCATCCTTTCTGCATGAAACCCAAAACAAACCATGCATTTCCATGACAAAGGTGAATTCAACATCAGAAACATTAGAAAACATACTCCACTCCAAACACATTCACTAAATCTTATTCAAATGTGGCAAGAGGAGGAAAATTCTTTCAAAGCTGTAGACAAAGTGGATTCCTTGGCAAACTTGTTATACCTATTGTATGTATTTGGTACAGGACAACAGCACTGTCCAACTACAAGTGAAATATTTCCTCCTAAAGAAAACTGATAATGCAATGTACCAGAACTTGTAATTAAAAAGCTAATATCACCACCACATGTCAGTTTCCCAGTAAAAGAAATGCCAAAACCACATTGCTAGATAGTTTATTTTTCACCAAAACAAAAAGGTTAGTTCGGTTGAATAGACTGTTCTCATATTAGTAAGTACCAACAGATGCTCTTTTATATGCTAACATACATTCCATTCAAATGCACTTGAAAATTTAGTTATATTATCATTCTTCCAAACATAAGCAATATTATTTATCTCAATTCAACTTTAAATGAAATATAAAGCAAATTTTCCCATTGTGAAGATAACTGAAATTGAATGCATGCTACATTTTGTCTAACCAGCATTTACCCACAATTTCTGATTTTTAGGATTTTTCTCTAGACAGAGTTAACCCAATGAGCAACAACAATATAAATACTTGTAATGTGCACAAATATCATTCCAATTGCAGCAGTAAAACATATACCAGTCTTAAAACACTTTGAGAAATAAAACACTGTATTTCTGGGAGCCAAACACAGAGGTATGTTAAGTGAATAATAAAAACACATTTGTGTGTACTAATTGGATAATGACATATATTGCTTTGACTGTCAGTTACCACTGTGCCTTTAAAAGTTCCTTTTGTTAAGCATGTAATTTCACTGTTAAAAATGAATAAAAACCTCTGCAACTACTTCAAGACAGCCTTGCATACAGTACAGATCTAATGTCAATGTTACTTTGAAAATAATCCTCATTGTAAGACTTTGAGCTTTACATTCTCATTTACTTGTATCTACCTTGGATATGTTCTAGTTTGGTGAGGGAGGAGGGGGTTGGTAAACTTTTCTAAACCCTTGGGTAAGTTATAAGGAGAACAATACACCTGCTATTAATCCACTCCTTATTTCAGTTTAAAAGAGTGTGGCTTGCAGAGTCTGGGTTACAATCCCTTCCACTGTAAGAAAGTCCTTTGCAAAGCTGCTTCCAGCTTGCCACCGAGACACGCTCAGTCCTCCAGTCCTCCCTGCCACTGAAATCCACAAGTAATGGCAGAGTTCTGACCAGCTGTCGTGTCTCACCCTGCATCTCCCTGGGCGCTCTGACCAGTGGCTTCAGTATTAGTTCTGTAATCCAGGCAGGAGGACTAGACAAAATTCAGCTAAATCTTTAAGCAATCTCTCACCTCCGTGTTGGTGAGGCTGATCAAGTCTGCATCTTACATGTAAACACACTCCAAACCAGCACTTGTGCATGTCTGTGTCTGCATGCAAATTTGTCACCACTCAGAGCTCAACACCATCAAAGCCATCAACAATTTAAAAGCATAAACTGATGGAGAGGAGAGGAAAGGAGGTAATTTCAGGTACTCAGACTGAAGTTTAGCCTCCACTCCCCCCAAGCTGAGGCAAAGAAAAAGAGTCACTACAGACAGGACATGCTCCCAGAGTTTTCTGCCAGCCTCTTGCCTTTGCTCACACAACCTATCTCAGGAGCAACCTCCATCCATACCAAGACCTTTAGCATCGAGTCACAAAACACAGACGTGACAACGAGGCACGCCAATTCAACAAGAACCCGTGCGAGTCAAACCTCCAAAGTCTCCAAAGGCTAAGCAGAAAAAACCCACCGAACCCCAAAGCAACATCTCCAGGAGCACCTCACAGAGCACTTGGAAACCCTCACGTCCTCCTCCGGCCCCCGCTCGGCTCCGAAGTGGCTGAGCCCACGCCGTGCTCCCAGGGGCTGGGAGTCTGTTTCCCCAGCGGCGCTTGGAAAATTCCCAGCCAAGTTGTCCCTGCGCGCCGCCGGCCGCCCCGGCGCACGCCCCGCTTACCCTGAGGAGCGGGCGGCGGGCGCTGCCTCCGCGCCCCGCGGTCCCACCGGCAGCCGCAACTCTTCAGGGATAATCAGCGCTGAGAGGCTGCTCCTGTGAATAGTGTACATCCTGTAGCAGCAGGCTCTGTTTCTAGCAGCTGGCAGCAGCTTTCGCAGGAGCAGTGATGAGCACAGCTTGAGATCTTCCACAATTAACCAAATATTGTATAGCGGCAACAAATCAACAACTAAAACCCTGCTCGCAAATAAAAGCAAAGTACAATTTCAGATGGGAGCTGAAAGCTTAAGTCACCGAATGCTACATCTCTTCTTCAAGATTATTCCAGCAAGCTCCTTCTGCTATTTTTACTGTACCATAATGCACTAGGTCTGGCTTTTACCCTATTGAAAGAACATGAATATATTATTATCCACACAAAAGAGCAGGTTATTGTTTATGAATTACCAGCCTTCCCAGCAACAAAGGCTATTTTCATAAGAAAACTCAATTTCATTTTAGCTCCAATTTGATTACCAGCTGAAGAAAAGCAGCCCTGCGCCTAAACCTCAAAGGATTTTTATTCATACCATTGAATGGGCTTTATTGCTTCCTTTTCAAAACTGATGTAGAAAGCTTTTAGAGTAAAACATTGACAAAAAATTATTGCGCTGCTATTTTGTGCAATAACAGAGCTGAAGAGGGGCAATGATTTCTCAGTCATCCTTCACTGTACTTCAGAACAGTAAAGGCTGGAATTAATGACAGACCATAGAGAGGAGCTAAGCCAAGGTCTCACAATGCATGTCAAATCTAAATGATCACTATACATTGAAAAGACCCAAAAAAGCCTGCAGCTGATTGATTCATGGCTTTCACAAGAAAGACAGGCTTGAAGAGTTTATTGCACCACAATTTACTCTGAATTATCATAAAAATGAATGCAGAGGCTGAATGTCACCCCGGCACACTCCAAAAACACACATCCAGGGACAAAGTTCACCCAGGAATTATAGCAGTGCTGTTCATGCTACTATAGTTAAGGGTCTGTCACTTTTCTCCTATTATAGGGGGTTTTAGCTCAGCTGTAAAGCTGTGCTCCAGAATAAAACTTGGCACAAAGGTCTCGTTTTGAGGGAATATAATTTTTTTAACAAATGTAAGAAAACCCAAACCTTCCTGGCTGGTTTTAAGTTAAACATTTCTAAAAGCTGCTTGCTAATTTCTGAGGCTTTTAACAAATTGTATAACTCCAAATTGGGTTAAGGAATTGAATGATTTTTCTTTCTTCAAGGATAAGAATTAAGCTGTCAGACCATACAGGGCATAAATTAGTTTTGCTGTATTGGACAGAAAGATTTTTAATTTTATTTTTTAATGTTTTGTGGGACACGAATGATAGAAGAGTAGAACTGAACTGCTGGTTCAGTGGACATTGCCAGAGACACCTGCATGCCACATTAGGAAAGCAGCCTCTGTACTACTACAATTTGAATTGGCTCCGTCACTAAATTAAAAAGTCTCCGCAAAAATTCGCATACAGCAGATTGGAATGACTCAAATGCAGCAAATTTAAGGCTACTAATTCCAAGACAATTTCTGTCTCTTTTCATAGCTACAGTAAAAATGTAATTAATTTGATGGTTTGCCATCAACTTTTGAAAAGCTAAAGTGGAAAATAAACTGTAGTTGCTGCCATAAGGCCCATTTGGGGCTCTTTGTCTAAGACAAAAACTTTGAAAAAAACCCCAAACTGTATTAGTTTTACAAGTAAACCAACAAGTCTGGTTCACGCTGTGTTTATCCTTTTGCTTCATTGTGTGTTTTTTAACATTACCTGTCCTGAGCAGAAATTCATGTTTGAGGCATTCCCCTTAATCTCATATAGATTTCAGGGGCAAAGAAAAGGTTATCTTTAGGTTTCCAAACCTAGAATTTCAGAATAATCAGAAGCTCTTTTCTGGTTCTCTTTCAGAATGGGCACAGCTCACACCAAAAAGCTGAAAGGGTTAAGCTCTGGCTAAAGGTAGATGCTACTCCTGAGGTCCAAAAGGATTTTGGTTCTTGATGCTCACTTGAGTGAGTCAGAGTTTCTGTTCTGGGATGGTCTGACTGCAAAAGTCCTATGTGAATTGCAATCAAGACAAAAAATAACCTGTTCTTGTACAATTTATTATGGGTTATTCTCACAAAAATATCTGGAGCCTTTATAAAAGCAAAGAAGCCTGAAAACCCCTCCTTCAGTGCCAGAAAGAAAGAACATGTACATAAAAAGAACTGATTTGTAGTGAAATACTGCAGTTTGGTTTTTTTACAGTTATTTCTGACAGTTGAGTAGCTCCCTATGAAATTCAGTGTAAACACAGACCACTGTCAGCTCACAGGAGCTGAGTACAAAGGAGTGTTTCAAAATTCCAACATACAGCTTGCTACGCAGTCTCATCTTACTCACATCTTCAAGTGCTTTCATTATTTTATTTTATCTTTTTACTTTGTATGAAACTTTTCTAAAGAGTTGGTGGCAATGGCTATGTATTCCCTTGAGACAAAACCGAACTCCAGCAAACTGATGTGGAAACTGGAAAATTTTGCATCCCAAACCAAGGAAAGAAAAAATCCAAACAAACCCCAAAACAAAAAAGGGAAGACAAAAAGAATGGCATAGACCACAGACCATGAACAATTACTCAAACAGTTTTTAAATTTGAGAAGTCCTAATTCCATGGTAATTTAATACCCATAAAACATCAGGAATGTTGTATACTTGTGTAAGTATGTCTGAGTAAAGACAGGATGGCTACAACCACTTACATTCTGAAAAACAGGGTTTTTTAAGGGAAGTATACTGTAACTAGTAAAAACTATTTCTCCACATAGAGCAATTCCAGTTCCTTGTTGGGAGGAGGCTTGTTGGCACACCAAGGCAGTAAGAGCACCTGGTACAATACTACTGCCCAGGCACACTTTTAGCCACAAATTCAGTTATTCTTGGCACCATTTCTGAGTGAAAAAACTGCTGAAGACCAGAAGAGTATTGAGCACCAGAAGAGATCTCCTACTGTTGTGTGTTTAATGTGTGCACACACACACATGCAGACTGTAAAAGTGGTCTCCATATACATCTTGATGCCTCGGGAGGCTGACCTGCAACAGAGACCAGACAGAGCAAAAGGATAAAAGCAGATATTTATTAAAAGGCCTCAGTAGATACATGTTGGCCAGTACAAGAGCCCAGCCAGGCTATACCTGAGGTGAACCCCAGAATGGTCACAAAAATGGACGACAGGCCACGAGGTACCACCATTTTATAAGTTTTGGTCCATTAGCCTATTGGAGTTAATTGTTCATTTATAGCTTCAGGTTATGAAGTCACATCCTCCTTGTTTTCTCTCTTCAATTCACAGTTGTTTATGCTCTTGGGCCTGAAATTTGTATCAGTTTTCCTTGGTCCCAAGCTCGAAAAAGAATTCTTTTGTTTATCTACTCTGTGAAGAGAGCCTATCAACACTTAGTATGAAACCCAGAACTACACACTAAAACAGCATATAATCTAAAAAATATAATAGCTAAAACTTAAGGCATCAATCTGCACACAAAATCTAGCTGGTTTTGCAGTGCTCGCATAAATCGTGTGTAAACATTCTATGCAGTCACGCATGTGCACATTTTTGTTTACAGCAGATGCTTTCTGAAAATATCTGTTGTCTCGTATCCCACATTTTTTAAACATAGAGGATCTGATAAACTAGGGCAGTCTTACAAATAGGCAATATTTGAATATATTGCTGCTCCCTGAAAGGCTGAGCTGACAGTGGGTTTAGATCCTGCTGATAATCCATGGCAGCACCCTGTCTCTTTATGGGCTCCTTAACACTTACTGTCTTCCTTTGGGATATGTAGTGCTCAGGGCAGGTGTAAACTGTCCTTCACACAAGGCACCATGCAAACCAGCAGAAAACAGCTTGCTGTCTCTTTGGTAAACCCCTGCTGCAGGGATGCAGGAATGGCTGGCACGGTGCTGCACCAGTGGACTGTTCCCATGTAAGAGACCAGGGGTGGAAACCTATGATAGTTTTCAGCACACACAAGAGGCTGATGTTGTGGAGCTGGGAGATGTCTTTGTATGCTATGGTTGTGAATGTGCATTAAGCACTCTGCCAGGACAACAGTAACTAGGGAAATAGTCACAGGATTTGTCTACACTATTTCATTAGACCATTACACAGGAAAAACAAAGGGAAGCTGCCAAGCCACCAGTTAAGTACAAGAGTTTATTTGAAGCAAGTGGACTTGCCTGTACCAGGTCTTCATCATTAATCTTTCCCCATGAATGATGATACAGAGTTATCCCTCCTATGCCTTCGTCCTTGGACAAAATATGATCAAGATGCCCTTGGGCACACAGAAGAGCAATATCAACACAGTAGCAAAAACTACTTTGCTCCAGGTGCCTTCCTGAGCTTTAATATTTCCACAAGCCTTTGCCATCGACCCTTTCAGTGTTTCATAGAAGCACAGAATTGATTGTGTTGGAAAGGACCTTAAAGATCATCTAGTTCCAACCTCCCTGCCATGGTCAGGGGCACCTTCCACCAGACCAGTGTGCTCCTCATCAGATCTAACTTCAGCAGCAGCCTTAAACTTTGTCCCATCACATCCTTCCCCAAAGGTAAAGGCTGTGCTTTGACTCTCCCTGCAAATATTGCCCCTCCTGTTCCCTTCACCTCCACTGACTTAAGTGACTGCAGTGAGAGTGGAGTGTGCTGGCACAGGAGAGACAGGGAATAAGTGTCTCTGGGTGCAAAGCTAGGATGTAAAAGCTGCCCTCACTTTGAAATAAAAAAGCTAGAGGGTCTGGCCTGTTAGAACATGAGTAGTAAACTCACTACTTGGCCAATACTGAAAGGCTGTTACTTTGCAAATAGAGGTAACAGTCCATTTTAAATGGCTTGAACCAGCTAGTACTAGGCAATCCCTGACATTTTAGAGACAGGCTCACTGTTTCATCATTGCCTCACAAGTGTGGGTCAAAGCACTGTCAGTCATCCACCTGCTCTCCCAGATCCCAGCTCAGCCTGCACTTCAGCACCTGGATGCTGTTACACACAGGAGACCACAGAGGCTTTTTACAGGTGAAAGGGGAGGGATAGGCACTGCAGAACTATCAAACTACTACTTTTGATATTATCTCCAGCTGGGATCAGATAAATGTAAGTCAGATTAATTAATTTATTGAATGTTTATTATTCACATCTTTTTCTGTTTGCTCTCTAGGAAATGCCTTAGACTTCCTACTAAATTAAAAGTAAACATCCTCTCAATTTTCATGATTCTGCCATGGGCAAACCTACCAGCAGCCTGTCAGCCAGCACAGCTACTCCCTTTTTCACCAGTTTGGGAATCTCAAGCAGAGATCATGCCTCTATCCAGTCTAAGTCCACAAAGAGAGAAGTTGGTACAAACTGGCTAACAACATTACTACTGTGTATGTGAGGAGGCAAATTAGGGTTCATCAGCACCTTTTTTTTCTTCTCTCCTAAAAGGAGGGCCATTTTGATGGGATCTTTGGGAAAAGAGCCAAGAGGCACCTTGTCATTGCTGTTTGCATTATTGCAGGAGGTGGGAAACATGCTGCTGGACTCCGAGCCTATTATATCTAACAGAAACTGCTCTCTGGTGTGGGAAGTGAACAGCCCAAAACAATACCATGGATGTGGGGGCAATTGAAGATAAGGCTTTATTGTCAGTCAGTCCTATTGACTGTGGTCTCCCTGGACATCAGGTCTTTAATCTCATTTATATTTTCATAAGTATTCCTAGACACTCTGATTTTCAGCTGGAAACCAGATCAGAGTTTGTTCCTGGTGGAAGGTAACAAGTTCCAATTAGAGTGGGACAGGGAAATGTTGAACCACTATGCAATTTATTAACACAGAGACAGTCAGAACCTAAACCATGCAAACCTAAACCCCACTTTAAACATTTGTATGGATACAGGCAATTGTCTGCTCCATGGTAGAAATCCTTTCTCCCTCGCCAGAAAAGTATTTACTTTAGAAAAATAAATAGTATTTATTAGAAATGCTATTTAAACTCAGAAAGCAAAACTGTCTTGTAGGAGGTAGCTGGCAGAAAAACCTACGCAAAGTAATGTAAAAAGAATGTAAAGAAAGAGTAGCTGTCAGTGGGAGGAATATTCAGAGACAGCAAGGGAAAAAAGCGAGCTCAATTCAAAGGGAGGTTGTGATAAATGACTCCCTGAAGCACGCTTAAATGGAAGAAGACAACTTAGAAACACCAAAGGGACAAACACTGAGGGTAACAATCCCTAAGGTACAGCCAGGAATCGCAGCTAGGTAGCTGAGAATAGTTCCAAACAGAAGCAGCTGTTTTAGGGCAGTCCTGCATTTCTGACATAAAAGGACTGCCAAAGAAAATAATCCTCAATAAATAGTCTTATTTGTGACAGAAGGAAATTACATCTTGCTTATCTGGTTCTTTTCTTCACTGTGTATAAACATACTGAGAACAGGTTTATTTAGAAAAAATGTACTCATTGTGGCAGTAGCCCACTCTTTTATCTTTTTTCTTTCTTACCTCAGGAAGAACAGAACTAGGAATATATTTTCTATCAATATTTCAAAATAAAAGATAGTTCTCTAAACATCACAGAATGGTTTGTGACAGGATGCAGGGATATCTGGTGCAGTGCCACTGGAAGGAATTACATTTGTTTGCAGTGGAGGGGTCTTTTTTGAAAATGAATGAGAATTAAAAAGAAATGGAGAAGGAGCCTGACAGCAAAGGTTGAGGGAAACACAAAGGGTCTATTGGACAGCACTTCTATTCTCCTCTGTATGGTGCATTAAGTGCATTACAGTAAAAATGAAGGAAATTTCTTTCCTTCTCTTTAAAGTCCAACATTATTGAACTTGAAACCTTTAACTGTGAGCAAACCTGTGGCTTTTCTTTAATACAATTCTGCTATTGATTTCTTCATGCATTTCATTGGAATGATTCTGACAGTTTAAAAAAAAATACATTACCTTGATGAAAGATACAATTTTTCTCATGGAGAAAGGCATTCAACTAGGTATGTGTGATGTACCAGACATGAGAATCTTAAGAGATGCTCTCAAGCACAAAAAAAAAAAAAAANAGACATTTCAAAGAATGAATCAGTTCTTCTCATTGAATGGGACTCTGCACACACAGGTATCACAGCAGCATCTTTGGCAAACACAATCACTTCTTCCTTTCTACTGCTTTTCACTATCCTAAATCACTTTCTGGTCTGTTGACCTCTCTTCTATTGTGCTTCTCTCTCTCTTTCATTGGGAGTTTGGTCATTGCCACATCGCATTAGCTTCCTCTTCATGCAAATTGTGTTGTTTTGTCTTTAATAATGGAGAAAGGTGTATTTTTAATGTGTCTTAATATCTTATCACCAGCTGCCTTTTTATCACCCTATAACCAGTCTCCCCTTTTCCCATCATGATCATCCCATTTGCACATGTGCTCATTTGAAAAACACTACACCTTTAGCATGTGCTAAAACGGCTTCTCTTTCTTGCAGACAGGAACTACATGAAACTCACAGACCTGAAGGACAAAAAAAAACCCCTCTAGTCCAACCTTGTGCATTATGGCACTATAAGATTGTCTTTCTATACTTTATTTCAAGCTCAAAAGCCTTTCTTGTACTGGAATGATCCTGTACTGAATATGCCTGAATACTGAGCTAAAATTTGTTCAATGAAGGGCATTGCTGCCCTTGATAAATTATAACAATAGTTATAATAGGTTAGTTTTCTATACTGTTAGAATTTCCTTCATCGTACTCTTACTTTTAGGCTGAATTTGTCTTTCAGCCACTGTAAAGAGAAAGATTCTATTCAAGCCTCTGCAGCAAGAACATGTCCTGATTTTGTCCTTATTCTGAGGACAAATACATCTGAACTAGCAGTGCTGTTCATTCTTTGTTCTGTAGTACACACATCCCCAGCACACTTGAATAAGTCACTTGTCCTCCCAGCCCACTGGCAGCTGGCCAGATGTAGGCCTCAAGCAGTTTGGTAGAAATGTGGTGTGGCATTGGCTGACCCAACTTTGCAAAGAGGTAACTGGAATTTTCACTTTTGCAAAGGTGCCTCCATGAAAATGACACAGCAAAGGATTCCTTTTGCAATCTTAGTCAGCTCATTAATCCTCTTCTGTGGAGCAATTAGAGAAATCCTACATGTTCAGGTTCCGAGAACTGTAAACTGACCATGATGCTCCAAGAAGAATAAAGTTTTCGTATTTTTCTAAAAATAGTAAATCAAGTTATAAATCTCCTTATCTATATCTGGGGAAAAGTGCAGCTGTTTGGATGAATAACACTCTGCTGGGGGCCTGGAGCAAAAATTTCCATTTCTATTCTGAGATGTTCACATATTCTGGTGTCGATGTTCTTCACAATCATATGTCCAGAAAAAATGTCTTGGTCCTGTGCCACTATGCATACAAACCATGCCCTATGGTACCCAGAGCCTGTGTAATGGGTGCATGAGGAGAAACTGGAACATGGCTGATGGAGAACAGACTGGCCAGACAACAGCATAGACCTGGAGTTCCAGCTTCCCTAGCTGCAATGCAGAAAGGTAGAAATCCAAGACTTTCCACTGCTTCCTGCTGCACAGAAAAAGGTTACAAGTTAGGTGAAGTGATAAAAGTTCCCACAAAGGAACAGAGAGAGACAATAGAAGGCAGGGATCCTGAGTGAAGGACTCCCAAGGCATGGGCTCCCTATCCAGGCCCATCTCAAGTGCACCCAGCAGAGCCACCAACCCAGGTGCCCAGACATGGAGTCCATGGGATAAGGGACCAGGAAGAGCCCTCTGTGCCGTCCTTCTGTCTCGGGGAAGGTGCTGCCAAGGGGTGGGGCAGATCGGCTGCAGGGAAGAAGCTCTTTGAGATAATCCAGGGTTTATTATGAGGTGCTTAGGATAGAAAACAAAGATGGGGAAAGAAGGCATCTAGGTGATTTGAGACAGGAACAAATGTGGGAAAATAGAGGGATAGGCAGATGAAAAGGGCTGAGTATATGCAAATAGGGAGAGTAAATAGTCTGTGACCTGTGTGGCCAGCCTTGTGTGTACAGATGTGGTGTGTGTGCTCCATGAGTCTGTGCCTCCTAGGAGAACATTTCCTGCCTCACTACTGGGAGGAGCTGTGGGCACCTAGCTGCAGCATCCTCACCTCCCCTGGGCTGCTGGAAATGGCATATTTTGCTCTAGTAGTCTGGGTTATCAAACCATTCTGGATTTTTCCTTTATACAAATGTAAAGTATGTAGCAGGGTAGGACTCTACCCCAAGGTCAGATGTCCCAGAGGGAAAGTGAAAGTTGAAGGTACAGACTTTATCTGCAGGTGACAGACTTTATCAGAGAGGGACAGCCACAGAGAGAACCACTCAAACTGTAGTAGTCAAAGTTCATCAGATTTTTATGCTGTTATTCTACTATCCCATCCATTTCTGTGTGAATATTTAGGAGCAAGAAAGAAAAAGGACCAAAATCTTCAGTTCATACCTTGGAATGTCCAGAACAAGATGTGGGTGACTATGCTCCATTTGAACACTTCCTATTCCAAGGTGAGAAACCAAGGACTGTGCATAGAAGATATCCCTCTTGAAGGTTCTTCTTGTAAACTCTGTAACACTTTTCCCAACTCACCTGTATATCTTGTTCAAGAATCAACACTCTGACTGGAAACATTATCATCTGTCAGTCAGGCAAACGTAAGTTACAATCTGAAGCCCAATGTAGAATTACACATTTTTTGTAATGAGTTTGTGTGGCCAGGTTTTGGTAGCAGAGGGCTACAGGAGTGGTTTATCTGAGAAGGTGCCAGAAGCTTCCCCCATGTTCAAAGTAGGCAGTGCCAGCTGGCTCCAAGACAGACCTGCCACTGGCTAAGGCTGAGTCCATCTGTGATGGTGGTGGCACCTTGGGAGTAACAGATTTAAGGAGGTTAAAAAGTTCCTGCACAACAGCAGTTGCAGATAGAGCAAGGAGTGAAAACATGTGAGAGCAACAGCCCTGCAGACACCCAGATCAGTGAAGGAGGGGGTTTAGGTGCTCCAGGCAGAGCAGAGGTTCCCCTGCAGCCCGTGGCTGCTGCAGCCAGCTGTGCCCTGCAGCCCAGGGAGGGCCAGTGGGGCAGGACCCCATGTAAGGAACTGACTGCAGCCCCCCCTTCCCAACTACCTAGCCACTGGGGGAGTATGGGGTAGAGAACCAGGAGGAAATTTAACTCCAAGGAGAGAGAGTGATGGGATAACGTGGTTTTTTTTTTTTAAGATTTAGGTTTACTTTTCATTATCCTACTCCAATTTGATTGGTCATAAATTAAATTAATTTTTTACCCAAAGTCTTGTCTGTTTGCCCATGACAGTGATAGGTAAGTGANAATTTAACTCCGAGGAGAGAGAGTGATGGCATAACATTTTTTTTTTTTTTAAGATTTAGGTTTACTTTTCATTATCCTACTCTGATTTGATTGGTAATAAATTAAATTAATTTTTTACCCAAAGTCTTGTCTGTTTTGCCCATGACAGGGATAGGTAAGTGATCTCTTCCTGTCCTTATCTTGACCCATAAGCCTTTCATTTTACTTTCTCTTCCCTGTCCAGCTTAGGAAGGAGTAATAGAGAGGCTTTGGTGGGAGCTTGGCATCAAAACCCACCATATAGGTTCATTCCATAAGTCCAGGGTCACTGTATTTGAGGAAGTCAGGTTTTGCTTTTGCTGCCCTGAGCCCCCTGGGAAAAACAAACTCAGAATTGCCTTTAGAAATATTACAATAAATTGTCCTTACAACATAATGCTTACAAAAATTTTGACAGTGCTGAGATTACTCAGTATTACTGCAGTGTTATTTCAGTGATGCTCTTTAGGCCTAAGGAGACAAAGGAACATAAAATCTCAAAACTGATCAGGGCAAAATTCAGTTCAGAATAATATCCTGTTTCTGATGCTGGCCAGCACCTAGAAATATTTGTCCCCAGTATATCTTCCCAGTATCATTGAGAAGCACAGGGATTTCCCAAGGCAAGCATGGCAGTCGAGTAAGTACATGCAATAACCCAGCAATGGATCTGTTCTTGAACTTCTCTACGTATGTAAAATCTTTTTTTTTTATTATTTTACTGTATCTTGTGACAGATGATTTAATTACACACCATGTTCATTTTAAAGACAGGTTGTTGACTTAGCTATGTGTTCCATAGCCCTTCTCTTGTGAAAAATAAAGAGTAATGATTGCCTTGCCATCTTTCCAGATAATCAGCAAATTTATAGTCTTCCATTCCAATTCAGTTGGAGATGACTGTCTAAATGCTTCCTACAGAAAACCTAGAAGGCTTGGAGAAGCCTTGAAGTTGGACTTGGACATCTAATTTAAACTTAGTAAAATTAAGGAAGATTATTCCTATCTTTTACTGTCCTGAAAAATATTGTCTGAATATGGATACTACTTGAACATCCATTAATTTCTATGATTTTGTTGAATTGCATCCAGCTAATAAATTCTCTTGGATTTTAGAGAACATTGGAAATTACCATAAAGTCTAATACCTATGAGCTGCTATGCATTGTATTCACTACATAATTAATATACTGGATGTACAAACTTATGCATTCAGTACAGAATTATGAGCTTTTTTTAAAACATGACCTTTTTTCATACCTATTATAGCAGAAAATACTGTAGAATAAACCCTAACACACACACACAACCCTCTAATCTGCATTATGGGAACAGAATCATGGAATGGGGTAGGTTGGAAGGGACCACAGTTGGTCATCTGATCCTGCTCAAGCAGGGTCACACTAGAGCACATTGTACAAGATGGTGACCAGATGGTTCTTGAATATCTCCAACAAGGGACAACCCACAACCTCTCTGGACAATCTATGCCCAGTAAAATGTTCTTCCTCACGTTCAGGTGGAACTTCCCGTGCCTCAGTTTCTGCTCACTGCCTCTTGTCCCATTGCTTGGCACCCCTGAGCAGAACCTGGTGTATCCTCTGACACCTCCCTTCAGATACTGACAGACACTGAAACCTCACTGCTAGCTTACAATGTAAGTTATCCTTGATGGAAACTCAAATTAAAGATTAAATTTCCCTAGTCATTCATTAAAAAATACAGAAAATACCTTGCTAGAGCTACTGCTGATGAGGACTACTGTGACTGTTTAAATAAAAGGAATGTGTAAGCTTCATGTCACCTTTGTTCAGTAAAAGTGTTCCTACAGTCAACAACAATTCATAAATAGATGGATTTCACTGCAGAGCTGTGGCACATGTGTTTAGTGGAAGCCTTGTACAAGTCATTTCTGCCCCATTAGAATGGTCAGTGTAGGGTACCTGGCCCCTGAAGTGTCAGGCAGAATGCTTTGTTCAGCACCACAGTTCCTTTCAGAGCAGGGGTGACCTTAACAGCTCCAAACCAGTCCCTTGAGGCAGAATTCCTGTGGATTTTCACAGGGGGCTGAGCTGTCTGAGTATGTGCTGTTCCTTGAAGATCAAGTTCCTTGAAGACCAAGTTCTTCAGAGGCAGGTAGAGGTGCTGATAAACCTTCAGCCGTATTAGGCATCATCTAATGCCCATCACCCATCTGCTCAAACCAGGAACCTTCAAAGAAACTTGTAACTCAAGCTGGAAGGACCACATAAGCCTCCTGGCTGAGTGGGCTACTAGAAGGAGGGAGCTGGGGGTGCTGTATTATCCTTCAGTGCCTTAAATCTTCCTGCACTTCAGTTTGTCCCCAGGTGATCTACTTAATCTGGTCCTTAGCTACATGGGTACCCCAGAAAATTCAGGATTTGGGGGTGTATTTGCGCCATAGAAGAAATAGGCCATCACTAACAATCTATAAGAAACAAGGAGACATTCTGCTGGGTGCAGAAACCCAAACTGATTAAACTCATCAGTGAAAACAAAGATTTGTAAGAAAAGTATTAAGATTGGTAGAAATGGAGAGTTTATGGGCATAACTGGGTGTGGAAGGAAAAGAAGGAAAAGAGAGGAAAGCCAGAAGCAGAGCTGTAAGAGTAGCAGGTGTCAATAGTACCCAGATATGCAAGTTCCCAGCACCCAGACACACACCTTCACAGAACACTCAGGCAGGGGAAGCACCTAGATTTAAATAGAGGACTGTGTGTATTATGATGAGATGACAGAAAGGTAATGAACAGGACTGTAATGTTCAGATACAAACATAATGAGCTGAAAGGGAACAAGTATTAATGAGTTACGCAAATGGGTCAGGGTGTCTCAAAAGTGCACAGTGGTAGTCAGTTCCTTAAAGGTGCATCTTGGTGACCTCAACTTGCTGACCACATGCTGAAGAGCCAGGAGATCCAGGGAGTGGAAGATAACTGGCACCCATCGTCCTCCTGTTCTAGCCAGGCCCTCTGGACATGCAGCTCAAGACTTGTAAATAAGGAGGCATGAGTAGAGTTTGTTATTTTTAAAATACATATTAAAAAAAAGGTTCACATTGAGCTTTGCTACGGTATCTCCTGGAATCTGGAGACACACTAACACAACCTTGGGACTGGACTTCAGTTGCTTACTCCCCTTGTAGCTCTGAAAGTACTGAAGGCCCTTTAGTACCTTTGCCTCTGCACATCAGCCCACAGTCTTCCTAAGCAAATGGTGAAGTGAGGGGCAAAACCACTCACAAAGCCAATCTGTCTCATGAGGGGAAGCATATATCTCATGGAGGCACAAATCATGGAAATTATTCTTGGCTGACAAATGCACAGCCATCAAGTCTCCCATTTTGGAGATCGATTGCTCAGAGTCTGGTAGTTATTCAGAGTATTCACAGTTGATCTGCCAGCTGTTAATGAATTTAGAAGGGCTGGATACTTTATATTTGGGAGGAGATAAAATGATTCTTGGTCATCAAGGGTTGACTTCCTTCAAGGTTAAACTCCATCACTGTTGTTCTAATGGAGATGAAGCATTGGGGTTGGGAGCAGTGCCACTGCTCTGTAGCTGCTGACAACATTACATTCACAGCTCCTTCTCTGCAATTCCCCATGAGCAAGTCAAGTGCATTTGTGCACCTAGGCTGTATTTCAGCTCAGAAGTGCTACGTGCACAGGCTAATGGGAAAATAGTCCTTGAACCTTCAAGTATATTACCTGTGGTAAATTAATCATTTAATGTAGGTATACATTTATGTAATATTTGCCTGAGAGTTGCTCTGGAATTCTCTTTGAATAATACACAATTAGATTTAAATGTTTTCCTCAATTTTCCTTTCATGAGCATATTTTCCAAATTTTCTCTGATAATTCATTCCATAGCTGCATTTCAACTGGTTTGTAAAATTTTACTAACTCACAAAGATATAATTTGCATAGAAATGAAATACAGACAGAAATGCTGAAGAAAAAAAGGAGGTTTAAACTAAGTATAGCATCGCAAACAATTTCTTTCATAGGTGCTTTCCAGTGCAGTTGGAAACAGTCATTTAAAAGAATACTATCAAAGAACATGCTGTACCAAGAAATGGTATATTATAAACCCAATTCAAACAGCCACATCTAAATTCCACATTCATATGAATTGAATGATTGACTGATTATTGCTGGCATTTATTTCGCAGAAAGAGGGCAGCTTAATAAAAGTGTATTATTCAGTCAATCGTGTGCTATGATGGATAAAGAGGTGAAAATCACAAACATTTAAATCCAAAAAAAGACAGAAGGCAAAGCAAGTACTGAAAAGGAGGGAAGAGAATTCATTGCTAAGTGATGGTCTTTTAGGCTACCCTTTTGACAGTCTACTCAAGCAACCAGGCTCAGAAAACATGGAAAACTGCTCCTGGGACAGAATGTAGAGATGATTCTTGGGTAAAGAAGGAGGAGCTGCTCATTATTTTTCTTTCTGTTTATTGCACATCTGCTCCCATTGGTCATTACTCACTGGCAAGATAGGCCTTTGTTGATTAAATCTTGCATGAGCTTCCTAAAAGCAAATCAAATTAGAGCAAATCTTGGTCTTACAGGGAGCCAACCTGTAATTAGCATTTGTACCACAGCCAAAGGCAACCTTCAAACAGAGCCTTCAAACCACTTTTCTCCATGTGAAAAGTTCTCTCTAACTTAACAGATTGAATCCAGGTCTTGAGCTGTGCTCCTCCAGCAGCCTCAGTGCACAATCTCTCATTGCTGGTCCTGAAGATGCACAAAGCCTGTAGGAGGTTAAGCTCTCTCTCACCCAGACTACACTTTCATGTCACCTGGTGTTGACACAAGAAGGGGCTGACAGTCACAGCCCTTCTCTTTCTCCCAGAAAATGAGTTGAAGCCCTTGGCCATCACCTTTCCCATCAATCCCTCCTTTCCCATGGTTTCAGCGGCAACCCAAGTGCTGAAATTCAAGTCCCTACCAAGATCCATCACCCCTCTTCAGCTTCTACCCGTGCTCCTGCCCATGCCCCTTTGAGGGCCAGAAATGAAGCACACAAGACTATGAGGGGACAAGATTGTAAGCAAATAAGTGCCCTCCCAGCCACTCACTAGTGTTTCACAACAGCCAAAACTGCGCCCTGTAATGGCATTGCAGGAGCTTCTTCTGGGGGCCTCCTGTCCTGACGTACGTGCGCATTGCCTCTCTTGCTCTAAAAAATAAAAAAATAAAATATTTTTTTACAAGTCAGCCACAGGGATAAAGAGAAGAGACAAAACATCGTATTGACTTTAAAAACACTCCAGTAAAAGCTGAAGATGAGGAACTAAAAGATTTGGGCCACAAGTGTGTGGTGTTCCATCATGCTCCAAGGAAGAGACCCAGCTCAATTGCTGAGAAACATCTGCGTAGCATTCATCACACACTGCTTTACTTCAGCATATCCTTAAAGCACAAAGAAAACAACCCAGTTTCATCTGGGAAAAAAACTGAGTTTTTCAGTTATAAAGAAATCTTCACATGCACACAAGACAGTTTCTGAACAGCAATCACTGATCTCTTTCCAGACCACAAATACACCCAAACTATGCTGACAGGTCAGAGTAATTGAATAACCTGAAAAACGCAGTTCACTTAATTCCAGGAGTTTGCACAGTTCTCATAATTTTTCTTAAAGAAGGATGAAGAAAATGTAGTCTACTTTCTGCTTGTTACCAGTGGTTTCTCACACAATGCTCACACTATGGAGATTTGGAGAGCCATTTACCTGAGCAGTGCTTTATAAATCCTTCCTAAAAATGGTATCTTGCAAGTATAACATTCATTTTCTACTCAGGAGACTTGTTTAATGTCAAAACAAAAAAAGATGCTAGAATTACATAAGTGAGTAAAAATCAGTATTCATCTTCATATTTCCAGTTTCCTCAGACTTTATTTTTGAAATATAAACTACCTTATCAAATGTTTTAATCTTTTTTTTTTTTTTTTTTTGAGCACCTTATAGGACATTTCTTATGGTGATTTAATGGAGCTGGGAGAGGTGAGTGTGGTAGAAGCTGATGCAATTGGCAAAACTCCTTTGCTCAGATTTGGGCTTTTAGCCCAAACAGTCCTCAGTACTAAAAGAGATCCTTTTGTGTATATTCTTGTAAAAATAAACCTAGCAAAGAAGTCCTGAAATGAATTGCTAGGTAAGTGAATCTTTAAAATAGTCCATTCTTTCAACATTTTCTGGATGCATGCCAAGTATTTGGAATTAAGAAAGAATTCTATTTATGTTATTTTTCCTATCAGACTTTGCACTGGACCAAAAGGTTGGACCAGGGGGTCTTTTCAGGTCCCTTCCAACATAAGCTAGAATATGATTCTCTGAAATCATATATATGATATATATATTATATATATGTATATATCATTGTATACTGAAGTCCCTTGCTTAATGGATATTGATCTGGAAATAATTTCCCCCTATAAGTCTCCTTTTGGGTGAAAATGAAAATTTGGTGCCTGTTTGGTCCTCACTGGAATGGCAGGTGTATGTCTCATCTGCCCATTCTCCCACTGCAGAGAAGTAGTGTTCAAACTACATGTATTATTCTGAATATGCTATCAGTTAAGTCCAGGATGATATTTTACATTTGCTTTTCATGATAGCAAGTGGACAAAACAAAAAAGTGTGAAGAGCAATCCCATGGAGGTTTAATTAACCATAACTAGCAGGTATGTGAACACAGACACGTTATTTCAGTCTCTTAAAAGTTTTCTAGAAAGAGTCTGATGCTTTTACTATACAGAAAACACAGCTCACCTCTTTGTCTGAAGGTCATATTGTGAAGCTGGAGTTACCCAAAATTAGCAGTGAAAAAGATTTATCACAATCTCTTCATTCAGGAGGAATGCAAGATCTCAGATGGACCTGGAACACAACTAGAGAAAGCAAAGTTTGAGCAGAAGCTGGCCCATGCAGCCCATGCAGCCTTACTGGGAGAATTATATTGCAACTGCTGTAGATACAGCACTGACTGACTCTGCCCAGGGTCCAAGAGGAATGTTATTGTGCACTGTGTTTTCCAATCTACCTTCAGTGCCCCTGGCAGCTCACCACACTTACTCATATAAGATTCCTTTTATAAGTAAAGCCCCTGTAACTGTACTGTTATCACAGGACCTAAAGAAATCATAAAGCAGTTTGTTTCCATAGATCCAGAAGTAAAGCAGCTTCCCTGTCATTTAAATCTGTAGCAGCAACTTTGAACAAAAAGGAACAGCCAAGGCTATGATATTCCATGCAGCATGGGCAAATGGAAGCACACACTGGATACATTTTTGCCCAATAAAGATTTTTAAGTATACAGCTTAAAATCATTCAAAATCTCTAAAAGTAGCATGCAATGTTCATGTTCTTCTCATGTGCTTCTTCCTTTATAGCATAACTTCCTCCTATTCAATGGTAGATGAGTGAAAATAAAGAAAGAAATACACCTGGCAGCTTCAGAATGACAAATCCCTATCAATATATTTTTTCAGATTTTATCATAAGAGATTTTCTTTTCTAACAGTGACCCACTGCAAAAGAGTTATTAAACATAACTTTAAAACTACTCAGCCCTAGGAATTGAAAGTCATGTCAGAAACAGGTACTATAGGAATCACCTGCCAACAATATTTTAGAAAAAGCAGGAAATACTAGAAAAATAGGGAACATCTGAGGCTTTTACAGGGCAGCTACCGAAACACAAACACCTTCAGAAAACAGTTCAGTACTGAGAAACCTGCAATAGAGAGGCTGAAGGACATCCACAGGAACTCTTAACAGCAATAGGAAAACCAGTCCCTCTCAACATCTGTTTTAAAACTCCAGGATGGAGTGGAAGGCAGCTACTTCTCCTCCTGGACTACTACTGGCCATTGCCATCACCCCATGTGGAGATAAACAAGCAGCACACTGATAGTGGGTGGGGCAGGAGCACTTTTCTTTGAGCAACTGGTTTTTGTTGGGCTTTTAGATCAAATGGACAAGACAGAGGGTGAAATAGCTTTTTCCCATTTTGCATTGCAACATATCCCATGAAAGTGAAGTATGCAAGAGGATAAAAGAAATGGGAGCATATGTACATGGAAGGCAAGGGTAGTTCTGAAGACTGGGGATTTGGGACAAGGGATAAAAAAGAAGAATATTTGTACCCACTAAACAAGGAAAAGTGTGGAAGAATGAGAATATGAGATCAGGAGAACCTGGATGGACAAGGTAAAATCAAAGTTGCCCCAGAAGAGAGTAAGAGAAGAGAACATGCTGCCCCTGCAGGAGGCTGAGGAATCTTACCACACTCTTGTGGTCAGCACCATCTTTCTGATCATCTTAAGCCATTGAGAGATTAAATAAAGAAAGCTTTCTAAAACAAAAAGAGCAACACATCAGGAGTAGGCATAGTGTTAACACAATTAATTTAGATAAGCAGGGACATGTGTGTTTGTGCAGAGGCAAGCTTTGCTGCTCATGGTCTAGGAATCACATGATGAAGAGTATTCAGTATATTTTTGCATCTTTTTTTCTTCAAAGTTGTTTCAGATTTTACTGAGGTGTTGAAAACTTTGCCAGCTATAAACATTTGACTCAGCAGGTTTTTAAATCTGTTCCTCTCTGACTAAAGACAGATCCTGAGAAATTATGAGTAGCCTTCTCTGACCACTCAAACCACCAGGAATAAATGAAGCAATACCTGTTTCCAGAAATGAGACCAGTGCATCCTGCTAATGACAAAGCAAGAAGCAACAGCCACAGATTCCTGAGAGAATGGATGTTTCAGTTCATGAAATGGTCCAATTTTCAACATGTGATCATAGCTAAGGGTCTCTTCACTCCCTCACCCACGTTTTCCAGATAGACAAGTTTGGCATGTTCCACACAGGGGGGTTCTCTCTGGCATCCATTCTACAACTCTCCACACCTGGGCTGCCCCTTAATTGATAATGTAATTATCAGCATAGTCATATTACTTCACACTAAGCATTTTCAACCATTTATCACAATGTTGATCTTTATTTTAAATATAAATCAGGCAATCATTTATGTCTTTTATGTTCTTTGTATTTATTCAAGAATATTTAACTGTAGACAAAAGGTGACTTATTCATTATTCATCCTGAACAAGGCAAGTATGGCAATTTGAAAAGCCTGACATTTGAGCTTTTTGCCAACACTAGCAAAATTATATCCTTCCCATTGTAAATCAATGAAGTAGAATCATTGTGCACAAAAGAATTAAATTGCCTTGTCACTTTAATAAGGCCACCTTATATACAACCTTCAGCCAATGCCATTGTGCTGAAAAAGGGTGCATCCTTTGCCTCAGCTGTCTCAGATCTCAGTAGGATTTCCAATTAAATGAACATCCTCTTAGTCTTTCACTCCACTCCACTCTTTCTCTTTTTTTGAGAGGCAATGTCAGAATGTCATAGGCATAACTTGCTATCAGTGGCATGCACACATCAATGTGAATTAACTTCCTCCAACTCCTGCTTTCTTTTGGCAGCCTTTTTAACTTGTTTGTCAATTCCAAAATGACGGATCTCCAAGAAAGGGGATTTTTTTTTTGTTGATGTTTACTGAGCTTGGATAAAAGCTGCAAATAGCTATCTGCAAACCAAAAACACTATACAAATGTGAAGATTCTTTGCAGGCAATGTAGATAATGTAAAATGGCAAAGAAATAACATGTCCAATCAGGCAGAACACAAGTGGCATACGCCAGAAAGAGAACAACTTCCTATGTTCTCACTTCACAGGCTAGGACTCTATTTTACAATCAGACCTGATTTTTCCCATCTAACACCCTTTGGACACATTTTACCCTGAGAGTAGAAATCTTTAACCAGCCATTTCCAGGCTTTTGAACCTCTATCCAGAACAGCTATTTCATAATTCAACAACAGACGACTGCCCATAACAGTGAGATGCCTGCCCGCCCTTCCTTTCCATCATAGCACACAGAGGTTGAAAGAACAACTTCAGCCTGGATTTTTCTCAGAATCAGAACTGAAAACAATTGAACAAAGCCATGCACGCCAGCAGCTGAAACACAGCAATGTGAGTGAATCTTGATATTTCAAAACATACCTAAAAGTCTGCAGCTCTGCAATTGTTTTGGAGTCTCAATATTTTGTCCTGTTTTGATAGGTAACTGATAGGTGCATGGTAAAGAAAAAAAAACACGTAAGTATAGAAACAGTGATAATATTCTTGTTGTTGTTAACATTTTGGATTTAGTCGGAAAATGTTAATAACAAATGACCTTTTTTCTGAAGGGTATTTTAAGGAGAACAAGCAATTTTCTGTAATGTGGTTACCATAGTGATTTGCCCTCTAAAAAGACCAGAAAAAAAAAAAAGATGTACATCTGTAATCAACCAGCTAGTGCAACAACAAATGGTCTGACAAAGCAACACTTTAATTCAAGCTGGAAAGATACTTGGCCTGAAGTTAAGTATAAAAGAAACTATTTATGGATGCAAAATAGGTCCTCTAATAACTATTACAGAACATTTGCGATGATTCAGAAGGGATTTTCCTTGAAAACTACATTAGTGCACAGTAGATAATTTTTTTCTTAGAAGCTACTTCATCTGTACCATATTAAACCATTCAGTAGAAAAGCTCACCAAGCAACTGGGGATGGTAAACAGGGATCTCTGCCTCCTTTAATCTCTGTCTCTTCCTGTCCTGGAGCATACCTGGAAAATAAGCAGTCAAAAAGAAGTGCTACATTTTCAAACATTTCTGCAACTAGACATAAGACTAATACCACAAACATTTTCATTACCTGTCCTGGTAATGTTGGTATATTTAAGGACAGGAACTCCAAATCACCCATTAAAGAACAGATAACTTGACATTCAAAGTATTAAATTAGAGTTCTAAAACTTCAATCATCTTTCTAATTCTCTTCAATTCTTCTTGACACTGGGCAAAGACCATGAACATGTCCCTTTCCATTCTGAAGTCCCTTTCCTCTGGAAGCCTCATGTGATAAGCCTGCCCTTACTCAGAGAAGACTTTACCATGGCAAGATGCTGCAGCCTGAAATCATGTAATGCCCAGAGCAATCCCTCCTTTTGTAACCTTCAAGGCTTAGAACATGTCTAATAAACCCCAGCACCACAGTGCCAAATATCTAACGACTTTTGCCTTTGTTTTAAGGCATTTTAAACCAAATTATGAAAGCAGAAGAGCAATCCTTTTTAATAGTTAACAACACAGCACAGAATAAATGCAGCCTGGCACAGCATAACTTTTCACACTCATGGATAGAAGCTGGCTAGCTCTCAGGTAGGATGTCCCAAAGCAAGGAGGTGGGACCAGTTCTCACCTTGGGAAGTGGCTTCAGCTCTTTCCTTTGATGTTGTAGGCATTTCTTGGGATACTCTTCAGTCTGAATACTTCTCCACAATTTTTTGGTCCCACATGCACCTGGAAACAGCTTCCAGGATCTTTCCATTACCTTCATGGAGATCAAGGCGAGGTTGATCAGCCTACAGAGTCCTGGGCCCACTAACCCTGATCCTGTAAGTGCTAGGCTGGCTCATCATCCTTTCCTAGGCAGAACTCCATGCAGTCCTGCTGTCCTCTCTCACAGATGCTAAGTGGCTAAATGCTAAAGGCTCTCCTTGCCTTCCTAGCCTGCTCCTCTACAGAGCCTGTATCCCTCCACTGCAGCACTCTGGGACCTTGAGCTACCCCACCATGTCTCTGTGCAAGTGCACACAGACCTCTAAACCCTTCAGTTTGTTCCCATGCTGCAGGCATGGCTGTACAGGCACTTCAGAGAGGCACACAAGTGCACTGATAGCCCAGAAAAGGCAAGAACTTTGCCTACCATGCTGTCCTGTAGGCATTTCTTCATTTATGTGTATACACTCAGGTGTTATTTCAGTCCTCTTTTGCTGTTTGCAAGGTCTGTCTTGACAATATCACCCTACACCTTTTACTTGCCACCACCTCACTTGAATGTGGTCATCACCTCCCACTCCTGTTATTCCTTCATAAAGCTCTTCATACCAGGTCAGCCAATTTGTTGGCTACGATGCATTTTCCCCCTTGGTCAAGTGAATAATTTCTCTTCTTAGACATCAAATATGTCCCATTGTCATAAAAACCTCTGTTGTAGGTATCAGCTGCAGAACCAGAGTTTCAGAATGGCTGGGTCTGAGCTGGTCCCTGCGTTTAGGGAAACAAGGACAACCAGGTAACTCCTCATCTTTATTTCAAACCTGTGGCTAGAAAAGGCCCTCCTTTTATGGGTTCTCTCTACACTAGGGTAAGTAACTTCATGCTCTTTCTTTCCTTATTACTGCTGATTCCATGCCTACAATCTTGAAGAGGTCTGCTGGCTTATTCATCTAGGTACCAAATTCCATCATCCTGCTGCGATTTGACTACAGATAAGCATTCTGTGCAATACTGGGTAACACCTAGTTTAGGAACATAAGAAATTGAAAACCCCCTCTGATTTCTAGTGATAATAAATATTTGTGCCTTTCGACCTACTGACAAGAGTTTCTATGTTGATATTATATCTTTAAGGCATGTGAGTTTTCTAGATATATAAGCAAAAAAAACCCCTGAAATTCACCAGGCAGGCAGGCTGGCAGTGTGAATGACATGGCCATTATCTCATGAATACAAGCCAGTCTTTTAACAGTAATCACATTGTTTTCTTTTCCAGCTATTAGTTAATTGACTTTAAAAACAAGAATTTATTTGGATAAATGTTCTAAGTCTCTATATAACATTTAACCAGACATTAATGACCAGTTTATAATGCTGCCAATGGTCCCATATTAGTTTGACTTTGATCTGACACTACTCTAAATTTCTCTGGATGATTTGATTATTTCAACATCAAAATTTGTTTGATTAAAGTGTATCATTGGAATGATTGCTAATATCTGCCTTTATTAAATGAATATTGATTATGGATTTATGATGAGAAACAAAACAAGTCCCAGGTGTTTTTTTTTTTAATTTTTGGATAAAGTATTTTATCCAAAATGCTATGGTTTTTATTTTTCACAGAAACTCTTCATACAAGATAGCAAACAACATATTATAGGCATCTTTGGGCAGAAACAGAAAAGGAAGGTGACCTTAAAAAATGAAACCTCTGTCAGGAAGGACAAAGTTGAAATCAACCAATGCAGGTGAAGTAACTTCTTTAGACTCCCATTGGAGGGCCAAGAAACTCTCTCTAGAAATGCTGGAACTTATGACATTTGCAACATTTACCTTGCATCCATCCCATAGTGACCCTCAATTCTTCCAGTCATTGTAAGAGTAATTGTTACTACCCATGGAGCAGAGGGGGGCTGTTATTAATGAGGGGAAGCCTAAGGCATAGGGGGAGAGCAGTGGTAAATATTGCCTGTGCACCTTAATCACCACACAAGGCAGCAAAAACTACAGTGTGGAGAAGCCAAATATTGTTGTCATTGCTTTGGGTTGTGTAGCAGGAAGAATGACTTCAGCCACTGTTGAGCCACGAGCAAACATCACAACACTCAGCCTTTCCACAGCCCCACACATCACAACCCCCTGTATTTCTAAGACCAATAGAAAATATAAGCAGGTTCACCACCTCTTTCCCCACTGTCCCAACAAGGAATTCTCAAAAACCTTTGCAGAAACAAGCGTATATCTGGCTCCAAATTTTCATAAATAATAATAAAGTTAATCACTGCATTTATGAGGACTAAAGGTCCATAAAAACATTATGTCTTACTACAGGACCAAAATCACTAACAAAATTCCCTCACAGATCCCAGAGAACACACTGAAATAGGATCACTTTGAAGTGGTGACCAGTACCTTACAGACAAATTACTTATATGAATGAATGAGGGAAACCAGAATCTTTTCAGTAGGTTTTATTGGTGTCAGGAATATTTCAGGACCTATGCAGATGGCAGTCATTGTGACTGCTATCATTGAGATGAGCTGGGTTTTCATAGAATGAGGAGCAGGGCAGAGATTTCCCACAGGTCCTCTAAGACATCTGCATGAGGCTGAAGATGTCTTACTGCCTTAATGCACCAGATTTGTCAAGACATGCTTATATCTTGTTTAGGTAACTGGAACTAGTTCCACTTTTCAGCAGAGTAATGGGATCCCAGAGCAAGGTTCAACTCATATCCTAAAGCAAACATCAAATAAATAGTTCTCTAGACTCCAAGACTATAGTGACTTTCTGTCAGGAGAGCTTAGACACCTAGCACACACTCAAAGGTGCTCACATTTAGACATCTTAATTGCAGCTGAACTGCACAGTCAGGGCAGGATCCAGCTGCTTGAGTAGCTCAGGTCTGTCCAAAAGGGCACAAATAATTTTTCTCAAACTCTCCCTACAGTGGGATAAAGTCATAATCCGTCCATCATCCTTTTTCCATGGCTGAGGGGAATGATTTGCATTGAATCACCATCCAAATTTATTGGACAGGATACTCAAAACAGCCTGGCTGTGCCTCACCACACAGTTTATTCACACACCCTGTCTTAATTCGATATTCCCTGGTTCCCTGGGCTGGCAGCACAGACATTTCTGGGGATTAAAAAAAAAAAAAAAAA
>VYXF01007953.1:63658-150988 GCA_013397295.1 Polioptila caerulea
AAAAAAGATGGAAAAAACCTTCAATATCTGTGAAAGGCCCTGCAAGCTTGAAATCATATTATATATGGTACTAATTCAATTTTGGCAAAGTCAATAGAATTACATTTTCTTTATAGAGTAAAAGCACTCGCCTGCTGTATACATAAATACAATGAAGATACCCAGGACAAGTATTATCAAGCTGGCAAGCACTTTCACATAGGCTGAAAAACAATTACGTTTTGTCATCTACAACTCCTCAACATTATTTTTTCCTCCTCTTTTAAATAATGATGGCAGCAGCCTGTACAGTACATACAGGAGTGGCATGGACAGCACACACTTTGTGGTGTGATTAATATTAGGTATCATTGGAATTGTTTTCTTTTCTGACATGTGACACTTGTTCACAAGTTTGAGACACTTGTAGGGTACTATTGGAATAGATATGGGTTATTTAGACCCTCAACTGGGACTTCCTTTTCATTTTCCTTAAATGAAGAGTCTGGTCTCCACCTTTGACTTTTAACAAGAGAATGATCTTGATTAGAAGATTAGGTGACTGATTCCTTTGAGATAGACACAGAAAAAAAATGTGCAGAAAAAAATAATGATTTAGGATGTTACAAGATTTTTCTCTTTTTTTGCTGCAATCTTGAAGATAATTCTACCTTTGGAACCCTCCACAAAATCATACTTTTTAGGCTTGCTCATTGAGGAAAAAAATAATGACAAGTTTATGCTAAAAGGTAAGATGCCTAATAAAAGAACCCCCATACGTATCACCAGAGGTACTGTTAATGTTGTTATCTAAACTGCCAACACATTTTAAAAAATCCAGTTTTTAAAAGGCCGGAGTTTGCTGAAACCCTGGCAAAGTCACAAAGGCACCTTAAAACACATTTCCTTTACCGTGAAGGAATCAAGTCCCTGAACATCTTGTACTGGCACAGAAATGAACTTGCATACAATGGAAAGCATTTCAGTGTTCTATTTTACCAGCCAAGGCAAAGGGTCAAGGGATTTCTATCCCTGCTTTACTGACCCACTGGCATCAGGACAAGGAAGGTTTGAACCCTGTGTCCCCACCAGCCAGCAGATCCCTCCTGGAGATACCTCTCAGTAAGGGGGAAAAGCAGCCCTGGATCCTCCCTGCAGAGACCTGCATTTCTCTACAAACCCACCCTGAAGCACTGTGATGGTTTTTTATGGGTCATTTGAATCAAGCATTGCAAAATGTCATGTATTTTCCCCTCTTTTGGCCAAAACTATTCATGCAATTCAATCAGGATGTGAAACTCCGAGCAGCCTCAGTGAAGCAGCACTTTTTCAGCAAAGAGGTTTGTATGAAAGACAATACCCTTTTCTGTGCACAACAGTTCTTTCAACAAAGCCTCATACTGAGTCTGAGTTAAAGGTGCCTTATGCCAGAAGAAACAATACCACACACCATCTTCCCTGCACTCAGCATGAACCTGTTACTTCAACAGTGAGTAAATTAAAATAAATGGGGAAATGCAGAGAAGTAAAAGTTATAACCTATGAAATAACTCAGATCTCAGAAAAGGGTGCTGAAGGACATGCATACACTTATCTGTGTGTTTTGCTCTTGTTTCACAAAAAGAAAGGAATTAGGAGGAGAAAAAAAATAGAATGAGGGGCACATTGGGTCTGGTAAGCTCCTAACACTGTGATCACAGAACAGCCTGTGTTGGAAGGAACTATAAAGATCATTTAGTTCCAATCCCACTGCTATGGGCAGGTACATTTTTCGGAAAATGAAAACATGCCTGTGTGGCTCATTTTGGTGTTCCTTGAATACCCTAAATTGTATGTCAGAAACCTTTTTCTTCAGTTGGAAATTAAAATCTGTTGAGCAAAGATGAGTTCCTCACTTGCAAGACTCTCCAGGCTGAAGAGTTACAAGTCAGTAATTTTCCCCTTTTTGAGCTTCATTTTATCCCATTATCCACTTTCACACAGATACTGTCTTCATTTTAACATATTTTTTTTTAAAATCCTTTCCTATATCTGGCTTTACACCTTTTGTATTTTTATTCTTCATTATTATTTGTCCAAGCTTCTCACAGAATATGCTGAGTTGGAAGGGACACATCAGATCATTAAGTCCAACTCCCAGCCCTGCACAGCACCATCCCTGAGTCACACCCTGTGCCTGAGAGCATTGTCCAAACACTTCTTGAACTCTGTCGGGCTTGATGCTGTGACCACATCCACAGAGAGCCCTTTCCAGCACCCAGCCACCCTCGGAGTGAAGAAGCTTTTCCTGATATCCAACCTAAACCTCACCTGACACCACTTCAGGTCATTCCCTTGGGTCCTGTCACTGGTCATCACAGAGAAGAGATCAGTGCCTGCCCCTACATTTCCCCTCACAAAGATGCTGTAACTGCAATGGGGTCTCCCCTCAGTCTCCCCCATGCTGAACAGACCAAGTGACCTCAGCCCATACAGCTTCCCCTCAAGGCCCTTCNTACTGCTTTCCAGCCTCTCCTTCCCCAGTTTATACATCCAGGGATGCCTCATCCCAAGTGCACCATCCATCACCTTCCCTTGTTGAATTTCATACAGTTAGTGGCTGCCCAATCCTCTAATTTGTTGAGGTCTCCCCACGGGGGCTCCCTGCCTTCAAGGGAGTCAACAGTTCCTCTCCACTTTTTTATCATCTGTGAACTTGCTCAGTATCCCTGGAAGTCCTCTGTCCAATTCTTGCACTGATTTAGTTAACTTTACCCTGTTCAGTTAGTCCAGGTAGACTTCTTGTATGGAAACCAGACATTTTCAACAACAAGATTTTTAACAACACAGTGTTTAAAGAAACACAGGATTGCAAAAATACAGATCTAACTTAGATGTGCATAAGCCATATAGGAAAGGGTAAAGGAAAATTGTCTATCCCACTTCTCTCTGAAGGTGGTCTTTTGCAGGTTTCTTTCTCCTTCATGGAGAAAACAGGCCTGCTCTGCATTTTTGCAAACCTCTTCAATAATTTTTCTGAGTAAACTTATATCTGGCCCTTTACTCATAAAAATTTTGTTCTCTTTTCTAACGTGTCTCCTTGTCTTGTGGCTCTATGAGACAAAGCTGAAACCAGCCCTCTGAAATGCAAATCAACTTATGAACACCAACTTGCATTTTGGACAGACCTGAAACACGGATCAGTCCTTAGCTGCCTCCAAACAGGCTGATTTCTCAATGATTAACCTACACAGCTTGTCCCAGACATTTTTATAATGAACTTTTAAATAATTTTTTATTGGAATCAGGGTATTATTTCTGCAAATTCTCCTCCCACATTAGCCACATGGTTGATGAAGTTCTCTTGGCTCATTTAGCATGAACAATGTGGTGCCAGTCATCAGAGGAGGATGCAGAGGTGCAAGGACATCAAGAACTCAAAATGAGAACAGAAAATCTCTTGTGAGCTTCATGGGCACAGGTCCAACTCTTTCTGCTTGAGACATGAGCACCACAAGGCTGGTCCATGAAAAGACATTAATCCCCAAATTAGAGGCAAAGTCTGACATCTGAACAATGTTAGTTTTCAGATAACTATCTCGCCCACAGTAGCAGCAGTCTGTGGTTACATACACCTCTCCTGGAACTTTTTGGTGATGTATTTCATAAGCATGGAGTTCAAAAAGCACAAAATAGAAAAGAGTAAGAGAAGAGATTAAAAAAAAAAAGGTAGTGGATTTAACATTAGCTTTTCATTTAACTTTGCTGCAAGTGGCTGCATTATCTTCGTAATCACTGAAAGTGAAATCTGTAATGCATATGTAGAATAAATTAAAGTTTGAAGCAAACAAAATAAAGGTAGAATTGACTATTCATAACAACACAGTCTTCAAGTCATAATACACTTCAGTGGGATATTCTTGCTGATGCCAGTCTGAATAGTCCAGCAGAACACAAGACAGATTGAATACAATAGAAATGTTGAGATTCAATTTGTAATATATAATTATTCCACATTTTTCTGTATTATAAGTTTAAATTATCCACATCAGAGGTTTTAGTATTTCAAGCCTGTGTAATAGAATAGAATTTTTACTCCCATTCTGACAGGAAAGGAGGAAGATAATGAATATGTACTGCAGAAGAAGAATAAAGGAAAGTACAGCTCTGTGACTGACCAATTTCAATATATTTACAAGTAGTTCAACATTTTAATCAAGAAATCTTTTTATAATATAAAGTGGAAATGGAATTGTAAAATCACTACAACTAGGTAAAAAACTAAAACTGGGGGAAAGCTATGGCACATTGAGGGGCTCACACAGGACACTGCCTGCAACAGGAAAGAGCACACTGACCCCACATCAAGGCACACCTCCCAGAAGCAGAGCTAATATTAATGGAACACAAACATTAATAGATCAAAATTTTAAAAGGATTTTGTTTCAACAGAAGCCCTTTGGGGCTGCATTTTTGGAGAGGTCTGTGGTCCAGAACCATAGGCATGACCTGCAAACCTGCCTCCCTATAACCACTGAGGAAAAAAAAAGCCCATTTCCAATCAGCTTTGTCCCATTAAAGAAATTATTTGTATATTATGGAAGTAGAGGCATTGTAGTGCACTATCTCAGGGTATTTTGTGCAGTACAAAACGTGGCTGTGGTATAGGAGTTCATACCCTGATGCTCAACATGAAGAGAGCACCACACTGTAATTTGAGCTAGGACCAACACCAGCTCCACTGTGGCCTTACAGATGTGCCCAGCCCATCTGTACTCCTGCTGTTTGGAGTAAAGTTCCTTCAGCAGCATGAGCAGCTCAGGCTCACTGGGTTCTTGGCTGGGTTTTGCATCCTTGAGGGTTTTTGAGATCTGACTGGACAAAGCTTTGAGCAATCAGGTCAGACCTCAGGGTTGTTCCTGCTCTGAGCAGGAAGCTGGACTAAAGGCTTTTCAAGGTCCCTTCTAGCCTGAATGTTTTTAATAATGTACCTACCCCCATAACAAAGTCTGTACTGCTTTAGCTGATCCTACCATCAGTGCTTACATGGAGATGATGATGTAGTCAAGTTCAGGCTTGTTCCTCTCTGCTACAGTCAAATTTTTAGTCCCAAATAGGCCTATGAACTCTGAAATGTAGTAACTATGGCAAATGTGAGCAAAGGCCCCCCCCTTTTTTTTTTTTTTAAAAGCAAGTACCCGGGAAACCAACCTAACTGTGGAGCCTGTTTGATATGGGTTTCATGCCTGTTTCCTTGAGTCAAATCTTGACTAAGCAAGAAAGCTAAACAGAAAAAAAAAAGTCTGTCTCTTGGCCAATGGGGAAATTTTCTGACAAACTAATAGGATTTAGATACTTGAATATCCTTGAGCCAAAACAGGAGTCATAGTCTGGAAGGATGTTTTTCTTTTCAATATGGGTTCAGGTTTTCTGTGCCTCGCTACTAACACTAGATAGTGGTTCCAAATCCCAGTTCCAACCAGGAATAAAACTTGCCAGTAGTTTTCAATACCACTTGTTGGGCCGTAGCTATCCTTGATAGCTGCAGGAAAAAAATTGGGTCATCTTTTTGGGAAAATGAGAGTTATGGTTGTAGAAACTACCACACAATACCACATATCTGCCAATTGATGAGGACCAACAAAAGAATTTTCTATTGAAAATGGAAAGTGAACATGCAGAAGGCTCGATCCAGCCAGATGCAGTCTCTAGAACCCTGTGAAGTATCTGAAGGCTACACTTGGTTTGACCAGAATCTAGTTCAGTTTCTTCATAGTCGTTCACAAGATGGTGCTATGTTTAGATTTGTGATGAAAAGGGTAAAAATACACTGTTATTGCTGAGCAGGGCTTGCACAAAGTTAGGGCCTTTTCTGCCCCTCACCCCACCAGCAAAGGGCTTGGGGCTGCACAAGGAGTTGGGAGAGGACACAGCCAAAACAGCTGATCCCAAGTGACCAGAGGCATATCCCACACCATATGGTGTCATGGCCAGTGTGTAAAGCTGGGCTAAGACAGAGGAAGGGGCAGGGGAACATTCGGGGAGATGGTCTTTGTCTTCTGATGTCAATACCAGGGATTGTGCAGCCTGGCTTTACTAGGTCTGAACACCTGCCTGCTCAAGGGAAGCAGCTTCAGAAGGCTGAATTCCTTGTTCTGCTTTGCTGCTGTGTGCAGATTTTGCTTTGCCTGCAGCTGTCTCTATCTCAGCCCACGAGTTTCTCACTTTTGCCCCTCTGATTCTCTCCCCAGTCCCAGCGAGGCAGAGTGAGTGAGCGGCTGCCTGGGGCTGGGCTGCCAGCTGGGGTTCAACCGCAGGAAGAGAGACATAGAGCAATGAGGAGAACCCCAGAGCAACGGGGAGAGGTCCTGAGAGAAGGGATTATTCAGAGGATTTTAGGCATGGTCCTGTTTAAACCCCTCCTCCTCCTCCTCCTCTGCCGCCGCCGCGCTCGCTGAGCGGGAGCCGGGGGCTGCCGGCAGGAGGAGCGCCTCCCCCGCGGATGCGGGAAAACCCACCCGGGGCAAGGCAGGCTGTCCTCTCCTTTCCAGGAGGGGTAAAAACATACAGGAAATCCCAGAGACAAAAGCCGAGCGCTTTGTTTCCTCAGCCCAGCACGTTAAAGATACTCCGATGTAGCACAGTGAGTGGGATTTTGCCAGACCTGCAGGAAGATCAATGGGAAGGGGTTGCCCTGGACTTCGGAGTTTCTTAGTGCCTTCAGCATCTGATGTGAACGCACCACTACAGAGCAGCACATGATGCTGCTTTGCTGCTCCTGACTGATGTGATTCCTCCAAGTCCTACTGGCCTCATGTCGAGCACAGAAAACCTTACTGACAGCACCTTGTTCTCGGTCCCTTGAGGGCTCATATGGAGTTCCCAAGATGTTCCTTTGTTCTGTTTGTACTCTGTGGGCTGTCCTTAATTTGCATCTTCTTCACGGGATTCTTCTCTTCCCACCACAGCTCCCATCCAGTGCCACTGCTCCCGACCCTTGTGTAGTGAATCAAAGTAATCCCTACACTGGTTGGAGAACAGCCACGCTTGGAGTCACCTCTCTGCTGCAGGCATTCACAGAGCCCGGGGTGTTTTGTACTTAAAAGGATGCAGGTACCCAGGTAGCCAAGAGCATTACCCAGGAGCTCTAGGGAGTTCATCCAGGCTCAGTGCTCCCAAGCATCAGAATAAAACACACATTTCATTGTCTACTTCAGACACAAATAGCACGAGACTGGGATAAATACAAACAAAAGAAGAGGGGCTAGCAGACCTCCAACGTCCCCAGCCTGTATCCCTACATCATGGCTTTTGTTAGAATTTTGCTGTTCCAAAGATAATACATTATATATGACAAGCTTCTCTGGACCTGGTTTTCCTTTTCTACAAATTTGTCCACATTGAAAATGCATTATATAGGATTAGTCACCAAACCACACAATCTCTTCATGATGCAATGTCCCATATAGTGAAAAAAGACAAATTAGACTTTGCTGAAATGTTCTGCGAGCTTTATGTGTCCATCATGTTTCAAAAATCTTGTCAATTGCACCAGATTTCAGAAGCATTCAGCTTTTGCAAATACTCTCTTTTTTCTGTTTTTCTGATGAGTACATGACTGAGCTGCACCATTGCACTTCTGGATCCTGTTTACTGCTTTACCACAGTTTAAAGTAGTGACATGACTTATTTACAATACATACCATTTTGTGGTGAAGCACTATAATATTGACTGTTTATATTTCAGAATTATCTCTAATCCAGGGGGTTTTTTTCTAGCCCTGAAGACAGGCTGTGTATTCTCCTGGGGCCTCTCATAAGGGAAGTGCAGTATTTGCTTTTCAAGCTTTAGGCATGTGGAACCCAAAGTAAATATTTGCATCCAAAGCAGCTTGCTTCCACCACAACTTATGAAGTAACAACTTGTTCCATCTAGCACTATTTCAAAGCCAAGTGCTCAGCAATAACTTACTTTGAGTCATTTCCAAAGCCTGGCAGGAAGGGAAAGTCAGAGGATTGTCAGTCGTATTCCAGGTATGTTTTAATACCCCAAATTTGGCAGAGGAGAGGGAAATACTTACCTGCACAACAGTATCAGCTACCACAAATGGCTGGATTCAGTCCCTCAAATATTCCCTTTTTGCAGTTTTCACCTGTACACGTATCACTTCCAGAAAACAGTACCTCATAAAACAGGGGCTGAAGAAGAGATCTGGCATGCAGGATGGGTTTTATTTTTTGTTTTACACAACTTTTCATTTACTTCTCAGCTTAATGTGGACAGTCATGTTGGTTTCATATCCATTTTATTAGATTAATTTAAAATATTTTTCTGTGAACAACTGTAGAACACATCCAAACAATGCCCTACAATTACTGCTCCAGGACAGCATCTAAGCAGCCAGTTGTGAGTGTTTGGTTCAGACCAGGGGCTTTCATGGAGACAAGAAAAAGAGACAGGTTCAGAAAGAGATGTGATCAGGGTTGCATGGAGAACAGCCCTTGCAGAGGCATGGAGCTGGATAAAAGAGTTTGTTCAGGACCACATCAGCCAGCACAAAATGTATGGTCTCTGTGCAGTCAAGAGCCAGCAACTAAAGGGAGAAAGAGTTTGATGGAAGCAACAGACCCTGAGGCTTGAGCAGGAAGGACAATGCACCAAAGAGACAAGAGGGTACAAGTGTGTGACAAGTTCATAGAGTGGCATTTGTAAGTTTAGTTTTGCTCTAGTTACTTTTGTTCAAATTGGAGATCGTTTCTGTAAGTCAGTGGATTTCCTTCAATCAATATGCCTCAACTTTTTATATATATTTTTTTCCTTTAAATATCCATGGCATTACTTCACTCTGATTAGAGGGACGGAAGTCCAGCAACAACATTTCAATATTGTTGGGCCGCTGTTCTTAAAACAGGACTTGGCAACTAAGCAAGCAAAGTGTTACTGACTTTAGAAAGTGGATTTTAGCAAAACTGCAAACATCCACATAACCTTGGGGCTGTCCACAGGCACAGCCTGCAGCAGCTGGCAGACTTCAGCTATGCTGGGCAGCAGCCACTACCACATAGGCACCCACATCCCAGCACCCTATAAAATCACAGAGAGGCTTAGCTTAGAATGATCCTAGGGATCATCTAGTTCCAAGCCCCTGCTATACCCAGGGACACTTTCTGCTAGACCAGGTTGCTGAGAGCCCCATCCAATCTGGCCTTGAACACTTCCAGGGATGGGATTTACACAGCTTATCAGGGCAACCTGCTCCAGTGTCTCATGGAGGTGTCTGATGTAGCCCAGTTCTACAGTGTTATTTTCAGTTGTTTCAAAACTGACAAGTAATTACTTGATTTGTTACAAGTCTATGCACAGTTTTTATTTCACTTTCCTAAGGTACCTGCAAAAGCCACAAAATCTGGCAAAAATGACCAGCTCCTCTGCTTTCCATACTCCCTCCAAGTCTGAATGATTTCTGAACCTCCTGATGGAGGTTCAGACTTAAACCATGTTTGACAAAGGGAATGAGTTCTTTAATTTTCCATAAACCAACACTAATTAGACCCAAAAAACACTGTAAATTATTCTCCTTAAATCAAGTTTAAAAAAATATTTTACCTTATTAAGGCTGATCACAAAGCACTTCCAAATGCTGCAAGACACAGGCAAGGCAAGATGCAGAACAGTTTTACAGCAGCATGACTTTGCCTAGGAACCAAGTAATAGCTCACTGAGTAATTTAATGTATTACAATGGGCACAGTCACTGCCTGCACAATGTATGATTGCACAGAGTAAACTACATCCCTGCTTTCCAATCTTACTGAAAGAGCTTCCCTGTAGACAGAGATCCAGATCCCTGTGGAGATCTTGCCTGAACACAGACAGTGAGTTTACAGTCAATGACGTGTGACTTAGAGGGAAAGGCCAAGCCTGGAAGCTGAAGGGAAGCTGTGAGGAGTCACACTAGCAAAAAGTGCTTCTTCATGGCAGTCTGCTTGACTTTGTCTGCAAAGCTATGAAGAGTTGTTCCTGGAAAGCCATGGGTTCAGTTGGAAATGAAACAGAAAAGCAGCACAAGGGATTCTAATGTGGCTGAGAAAAAAAGTGAAGTGTTCAGTGCAGCCAAGACCAATAGGGGTTGAAGTTTAGGGATAGAAGCTTTTCCAGCTGCTCAGGATCTGCATCCCACCCTTCTTTCCTCACAATGTGGGCTGATGCTCAGTGAGGTCACGTAGTGTTCCACATAGCATCGTAGTTGTCAGCACATGGACATGGGAGGCATAGTATAGAAGAGAACACCAGCAGAGAAAAGCAGAATGAGGAGATCATGTTCTGCGGACAAAAATTCTCCAAAATTTCCACCTCATCTGGGACAACGCCTGTGGGTTGTACAGTGTTTTCAGTCCTGCTTCCCTGTCAAAGAAAGCCCGACTCCAAACTCTCCCAATAACCAGGGTTTTCAGTAATGCCAAGCATCAATTTGTCTGCCACTTCCCACTCAAGTTTTCACACTCCTGTTCTTCACAGTGTGCACAGCACACAGGATGTGCTGCCTTGCTGAAGGAGCACATCAGTACTTCCCCTATCAGGATCATGAGACAAGGGCACTTTCACTGTGGTTTTCTTACGTCACAAGTCAGCCCCATGTCACAGCTCTTTGACATTGACATGACAAGCTCTTTGGCTGCTTTGTCATGTCCCCCCCCATAGTGCACCTTTGCACAAGGCTGCCGACATTACCTGCATGCAAATCCACTTCTACTGTGCTTTTGGTTTAGAGTGCAGCTCAAAGCATGATAGTTGTTTCCACAGGGTGGTTGAACTGGCCTTTAAAAGTCTAGGTTGAACAAGCCTTCTTCAAGAAGAATCCTCCTGGCACACATCACATCAGGCTGTGCACATGAATCCAGCCTTACAGACATGTATAATGATTAAGCTAATTACTTTTCCTCCTGCCATACACCAGTGCCTCTCAACTTACATAGATGCATCTGAGCTCTTTATTCAGACTTGCAGAACACAGAACTCTTCTTCTTAAGCATTTCATGGTGGATGTTGATAAAGCCTGATGCTCTTAATGAGAAGGAAGTTGTTCAGAGTAGCCAGAGAATTATATGCTTTTTCTTTTAATTGCATGCCTCCCTGCATTGAAACATCACATTATTTCTTGCATTGAAGTGTTATCTCACTTCCTAATAGAACTCAGTTCATCTGAATTGTTTTAAAGTCACATCTAAAAAGATTCCAAAATATCAGCACCCTAAATGGGAAGAGGGAGATGGGGAGCAGAACAAATCTCCCATAATCCAAGGAGACCTACTACACCACTTAGTCACACAGGTCTATGGGGCTAGAGGGGATTCACCTGAGCATTCTGGGGGAACTGGTGGAAGTCCTCATAGTGACACTTTCCATCATTTCACAGAGTCACAGACAGGTCAAGATTCAAAAGTACCACCAGTGGGTCATCTAGTCCAACATCATGCTGCGGGTGTTGTTTACCTGGACTTTAGTAAAGCCTTTGAACTTGTGTTCTGCAGCATTTTCCTGGAGAAACTGTCTGTTCATGGCACAGATGGGTGCACTGCTCAAGGGGTAAAAGACTGGCTGCACAGCCAGGCCCAGAGAATGGCAGTGAATGGAGTTACAACAGCTGCTGGATGGTCACAAGCAGCGCTCCCCAGGGCTCAGCACTGGGGCCAGTTGTGTTTAGAATCTTCAGCAATCTGGATGAGAGGATCAAGTGTGCCCTCAGTCAGCTTGCAGACAACACCAAGTAGGGCAGGGTATTGATCTGCTGGAGGGCAGGAAGGCTCTGCAGAGAGATCTGGACCAGTTGGTTTGATGGGTCGAGACCAAGAGTATGAGGTTCAACAAGGCCAAGTGTCCAGTCCTGCACTTAGATCACAACAACCCCAGGCAGTGCAGCAGGGCAGAGAGGCTGGGTAGCTGCCTGGAAGAAAAGGACCAGGAGGGGCTGGTCAACAGCAGCTGAATATGAACCAGCAGTGCCCAGGGGGCCAGGAAGGCCAATGGCAGCCTGGCTGGTATGAGCAATCATGTGGCCAGCAGTGGTTTTCTCCCTGTACTCAGTACTGGTAAGGCCACACCTCAAATCCTGTGCTCAGTTCTGGGCCCTGCACTACAAGGCATTGAGGTGCTGGAGCGAGTCTTGAGAAGGGCAACAAAGCTGGGGAAGGGTCTGGAAAATGAAACATAGGAGGGGCTGAGAGAGCTGGAACTGTTTAGCACAGCAAAAAAGGCTTAGTGGGGACCTGAGAAGTAAAGATGAGACAGACAGTGGAACATGCAGCCAGGTCTGGATGCAGTGGCAGAAATCTAAGATGGTTTGGTGGTCATGGCAGGGCAGAGGCACTTTCTTCAACCTATATTGTCAAATACTTATCTTCAAGCACAGGGAAGTCACCATGCTCCCTCAATGCATGGTTCTTTGCCCTTCCCAGCACTGTTAAAAGTCCCAGCAGTGATGAAATCGAGCATAGTGGATGGAGCGTGCGTTGCATCGTCCCAGTGTTTTCTCAATTCAGTCTCAGAATGGAGATTTCATGTGTTAGATGTTGTAGCAGTAGAGTTTTCTCAGTTCCTCTGAGATTCTGCCTATTGTAGAGCAAGGCCAGAGATTTAAATGGTTTAGTGATCACAGACAAATTCCTTGCTTAGTTCTGCTTGACAATAAACCTGATCCTGTGTTACCTCCAAATTGCATTATGCTGAAAGAGCCCTTCTGCTGCTGAATGTACAGATGCTAGAATAAGTCACGTGTGCCATGGGGAAGTGCTAAAAACCCCACACAAATCCCACAGGCACAGCTCAGTCAAGTGCTACATGAACACTTTCAACTGTGACTGTCTACCTCTGTACTACAGGACAAAAAGTATTTAATAGATTGTACTTCCTGGAGCTTGAAAAGCTGCTCCAAAATATAAAAAATAAGCTAACTCCCTTAGGTTATAAAAGCATGCAAAAATAGAAATATTAACAAGTTCAGGGAAAGTGAGTAATTTCTGACATAGCAGAAGCTAACACAGTCCCCTGCTGGAAAAATATTGCAAAAACATGCTATTTCTGTATTGTTCATCTCTGTCTAATGCAAACACACAGCTATCATAGGCTGCTTGACTGACAAGAGGTGGCTAGCAATACACTAAGAAAAAAATAAATTGTTTGGGGAATCTCACCTTCTCCTACAAATGGCAGCAGAATGGACATTAGGAAAAGTTTTGTCCTGGTTTCAATTGGGACAGCGTTCATTTTCTTCTTACTAATTGGTACAGTGCTAAGTTTTGGATTAAGCCTGGATTAATGCCCAGGTTGGTTAGCACTGCCATGTTATTGGAAAGCCAGCAGGTATTCAGGTGTGCACACCCACACAAACAGGGGATGGGACAGATTCAAGACAGGGGATGGGGAAAAGAATACCACAGAAGTGAGCTCTGCCGTGCATAAAGGAGAGCCTGTGCATGTTCAACAGAGAAAGGGAATGGGATCAGTGAGAATCAGGAACTAATGGGAGCATCTGAGCAAATTTTGGAATGTGAAGACATGCATTAAAAAATTGGTACCACAGTTGTAACCATTCATAGTAACTTGCAGAACTGTAGCTCTCATTTCTTCCTAAGGACACAGGAATTAGATTTAGACCTGAACAGTGGCCTTAAGGTAGCCACTCAAATTATTGGAGAGCTCAGGAGGTTAATTTAATTCCAAATTCAGGCTCAGCTCCCCTTCCAAGGCAGTATGACTCGTGTATTAAAGAGAAAGCTCAAGTGCTGAGCACACAAAGTAAAATATGGCAAGCCTCCATCCCTTTTCCAGATGATGAAGCACGTCTTGCAGAGCAATTTCATCTCAAATTTCATCTCAGCATTTCTCCAAAGTGCAAACTCCCCTTTTCTGAGACTCTTCAGCATCAGCACTGTGGACTTACAGAGTATCTACAGATAAACAGACACCCATTAACCCATACCACCCCTGACTATTGTAGGCCTCTCACTCCCATAATCAAGGGCTACATGCTCCTTTTCCCTTTCCATGACCTATCACAGTGAGCAAAGGTGTCCACAGTAAGTCCTGCACCTGAATTTCTGAGCCTGGTAGGTGCAGCAGGTCCAAGAGGATGTAACTGAGACATCCCTTGAACAAGCAGGACACAGCTATGCCTCAGACAAAATGGTAGTGCCTTGAGGAACACCCAGTTCAGAGCACAGCAGTGAGGGAAAAGTGCAACAAAAAGTCCTGTGAACACCTGGGTTGGAGAAGGAGAGGAACAAGGGGCCACAGGCACTGGAGAAGCCCTGCAGCCTGTCAAGAAAACTACAGTGAAGCAGGTTTTCCCCCACAGCCCATGGAGGACACCACACTGCAGCAGATGCACTGAAGGGATCTGCAGTCCATAGCAAGCCCTCAGTGGGGCAGGGTCATTGGCAGGAAGTGTAGCCCAGGATGAACCCACCTTGGGGCATAGCTATCCTTGAAGGACTGCCAGCTGTGGAGAAGACCTACACTGGAGCAGGGAAAAGCATGAAAGGGAAGCAGGAAAGAGGAATTGTTATAGGCAGACCAAAACCCCCATTCCTACACTCCTGCACTGCTTGGTGTGGGGAGAAGGGAAAACAGGGGTAACAGAAATGGAAAATTCAAGTTCAGCCTATGAAGTGGGGTAAGGGAAAGGTGGCTTAGTTTTTATGTTTGTTAATGATAAGAAATCAGGGGGTTTTATCTCAATGCACAAGCTTGTCCATCTTATTCCTTCCCCTGTCTCCTGCTGAGGGAGAGGAGTAAGAGAGCGGCTGCATGAGGATCTGGCAGCCAGCAATGGTCAACCCACCACAAATAAAACACATTCAAAAAGAAAAATCCCCAAAATACTCCAGGTGACAAGGAAATGACCATTTCAAATTGTGTAAAATACCCATCTTTACAGGGATGAACCCAGAGAAAAGTTGGAAAGTGAGACTTCTGAGAATAATTATAAACCACTACAATTCAAGTCCTCTGTTCTAAGTATATTTCCTTGCTGAACTAAACTGGAATAAATGTATCATTTCATGCACCCAAGATGTTACTAATCCCTTCATCAAATGTCTTCTCCAAAGACTGAAACCATCTTTTCAAACAAATGGCTCCCTGCACTTTCCTTAATCCACCCCACCATCTGGAATAAAGCCATACTGATGATTCTGCTACCATAAAAATCATCCCTCTCCCCTATTTCAGGCAGCACCAGCCACAAAAGGTCCCTATGACACACACATCACAAATTTCTGTCTATTCAGATAAATCATGCATGTAGACATATTTTACTCAATTGATGCAGTTTCTAGCGTTTCTTGCTTTCTTTCCTTTCACTATTTTCTGTCTTTGACCTCCATTTCTTACATTACCTCTGCAGGTCAGGCTGCCAAAGAACATGAACATTTCTCAAAGTAAGACAGTTAAGATCCTCCTCAGCCCTCTAAACAACCCTTGCTTTGCCTTTTTTTCCAGGCATCAATTTACTATTATAAAAAAAACATGAACAAGCTCTTTCAAGATAGTATAGCAGCTACTAAATTAGAAAGGTGGTTATTTATATGAAAGGTAAAAAAAAAAAACTAAAGCAATTTCCCTTCTTTATCTCACAGCCCACATATTAGATGAAATGTAACACTTCATAGGGTAGGGGATAAAATTCATGGTTTAATTACAATGTAGCATAAACGCTTTAGTAGTGGATACCAGGATATTATTGTGACATCTAAGCTAGAGTTCTCCATAGACACTGTAAACAGATACTCTAAATTCCCTAAATGATGATTTGCATTAAAAAGGTTTATACAAAAGCAGTCAGTTATTCAGTCTTTAGGATGTCATGACATGGTGAGACAAACATACATACATCACTAAGTACAGAGAAATGTTATGCTACATTTTGGACAGTTCAGAACTGAAAGTGCTTCACATCTATAGGATAAGAAATGGCTTCATCTCCTCATCCCTAAATGATGAGAGCAAACAAACAACCCTTTAATAGGTTAAATAAACAGTGCCCCGTTTATCCATGCTTACATAAAGTTTCCAACAATTCAGAAGGTCCATGGTGACATTTACAATCTATATACACTGTAACAAATTGTCAATGAAAACAAGTTCAGGTACTTCTTGGTTCCCAAAAGTTGGAAGCTGCTCTCTGCACTAGCGACAAAAGCTGCCTACAACATAAGGTCAGTTCTCTTTTTTGCCTCCTTTTTTTTGGCGTGTGTGTTTGCCTAAAAATTAGTCCTCCCAATCCACCTTGAATAAAATCAGTCCCTAAGCCCTGGTCATATTTAACAACTGCTTCATTCCTGTGTTTAAGGCATGTTCATTAGATGTCAATGTAGGGGTACTGTCAGAAATTATATCATCACAGGTACTAAGAGTCAGCAGATTTACACAGCAACATCACTCTTTACAATATAATGTAAAACAAATTGTAATGATGGAAGTTGTTCCTGAGTTAAAAATTGCTAAATACTGCTAAGATTAATGTTTTCCTTTTATACTTCTTCCTCTGGAATGTCCTTTTGCAAACGCTCAACTGAAAATTAAAAATCACTCTGAAAATACCCTGGATGTCAGAAAGTGAAAACTTAGCAAAATTCTAATTATATTGGCTTTCCCAATTCTAAATTTGGCCATGATAGGATGCATTTGCAGGGGTTAGCATCACTTGGTTTTTAGAAAGGATATTTTCCAAATGCAAGGATAAATATAATATCAGTCCACAATTTTGTGCAACCGCCAACATCAAGGAAAGATTTTGGTATCAAGAATTAACAAATTTAAAGTTCTGTGAATATATATAACTCTGGTAAATGTAGATGTTTTTAATTTTATCCTCCATTAGAATTAAAGGAAAACATTTTTAAATTGCAGGAACACAAGACACCTACAAATATATTCAGCTTTCAGAAAGAGACAACTTGTCTACTCAGGTTATGAAGCATCCATTCCCACAGAATTATTTTGTAATCATTGACAGAATTTCCTATTTTAAAAAATATGTGCTTGACTGGAAAAAAGTGGGCAGCTTTAAAAGTAGATTTTTCATTATTCAAAATGTGCATGACAATTCTTACAAATCATCCTGGCTCCAGCTCACTAAAGTTCATACAAACATTTGCTTAAGTCTGAGCATTACATTTAGCAATAGTTAAAGAGCAGTAGAAAATCAAAATGACAAAAGGTGTGACTCAAGTCTGTGCTATACCTGCACTTCTGACTCAGCTGAACACAAACCCCTCAGAAAGCTGCAGTGTCTGGAGTCAAATCCAAAGTTTGATGAAATCCATGAACACTATGAGCTTTAATGGGATCAGTATTTTAAGTGCTCCATCTGAAGCTCACTGCTTGCAATGATGTATCATCTCCTATCTTAAATACAAGAAATGGCAGTGATTGCACCTATCAGACTAGGGAATTAATGTTCCTTTATGTATTTTAAAATCTGTCAGCAGTGCAAATTATGAATTACAGTACAATTAAAAAAAAAAATCTTACTTCCACATTTCTTTCCACTTATATCCTAGTAGGACAGAAATCAGCAACATGCAAAGAAAATAGGGTGGGAAAGGAATGACTGCTTCCACAGTATGGGAACTCCAGAGAGTCTTATATAGTGGTATAGAAACAAAGCTCTGAATGAAGTCTGGCCTAGCCCATGTGTCCTATGCACAAAGGTTAGCTAAAATTTAATTGCTGTGACCATAAAATATAAATAGCAACAATTTATTCACAAAATTCTGGATTAGATTGATTTTTTCCTTTAACAAACTGTATGATCTGTTATCAGCCAGCTGTATGTTTAAGCACAACAACAGAAAAGGTAGTACATAAACAGCTAAAAATCACAGTCATAAAAAGCAGGCAAGTACATCAGTCTTTTCGTGGCCAAAGCACAATAGATTAGTCTGCTGAACAAGTGTACGTGAACGTAAATTGTGGGCATTAGATTTGTTAAAAATTGTTTCTACTGTCAATAAACATTTTCCTGGATTTTAATACTGTTCTTAAGGAACTGTAAACTGTTTAAAATAACAGGTAACAGTAAAGGATTTAAATATAGTGGTAAATAGGAAAAATAGGGGTTTAAATTTGTATGTGTGGTGAGTGGGTAATTTGGAACTAATTCATAATTATCCACAAAGAACTCTGACCTTTCTTAGGTAAGACAGTACTGCCATCATTTCTAACACTTGTGACCATTATAATAACACAAGAAAAAACTCCAACATATCAGCCCTGATACATCAATCACATATGCATTCTAAATTACAGCTATTTACAAGAAAAATATATATTTAATTAAAAAGCCACTGAAAAACATGGACTTTTAGTCAGGTGCTGCACTTTCTGCAAAATGAGGTAATTTGGATGCAAACAAATTAAGTTTAGTAGAGTTCAGGATCCATGGTCTCCATGCTTAAAGTACAGATTGCTTCAGTAAATGGCTTGACTCTTTCTTTTTGTTCAGAGCAAGAAATCACTAGATCCAGTTAAATCCTGTTTTATAGTGCTCTTGATGCAACACTGACTAATGTCAGAAGGCTTCCCAGTTCAGTTTTACAACTGGTCTTTCAATAGAAAGAAGAAGGGAAAAAAAAAAAAAAAAGAAGTGGTTATAAGTTGGTTTCATCCCAAGATGGATCATTCATATTCTTTAAAACTTTTCTAACAAGCTTCTCCAAGTCCTTGCGAGCTCTTTGTTCCTCTTCTAATGATTTCTTCATCTTTTTGTTATCCTGTTTAACAGAGACAGACATATTACTGGTTTGTTTTGGGGACTTTTAACAGATCTGACTGCACATACACTGTCAATTACAAACTCTGAAGGCTCTTCCCAGTAAAACCAATATCAGCTGTTCAAAAGCAAAGCCTCCATTAAATCTCCACAAGTTGCACACAGTTATTTCACACAATGCAACAAAAGCTACCAAATGGAAACTGAGCTACTTCCTATTTATACTTAAGGGGCCTTTATACAGCAAGTACTAGTAACAGATGGCCACTAATCTTGAATTCTTCTGCTCAAATCTGATCAATGAGGAGTAGAATACATTTGTTGCTAATGGAGAAGGGAAATGGACCAGTAAGCAGACTAAATACTCCCTGTAAAAGCCTCCTGTGATTTTAACTGGTTTCAATCTCCAAAAGCTTCTTAAAACTTGATGCAAATTAACTTGCTTCATTAGGAATGTAAATAGTTGAAAGGAATATCCTGAAAACTATTATGTTCTCTGAAAAGTGTTTTGTGACTAAATTTTAAACTAGACTGATGACTACCAGCAGTCTAAGAGAAGCTGAAATTTCAAGGAACACCATCTCTCCACATGTATATTAACATGGGAGTTCTCACTGGTAAGTGCCATCAGGCAATATTGAAATAAATGAACAACAGGACCGTAAGGATGACAGGGACCAATCCACAGGAATGCTTACACGATTTAATCCTGTACAGGTCAAGGTGATGCTGGGAACAGTAGAGAAGCAACCAAAAGGTAAAATAACATTGAAATAAGGCCCCAAGACAAGTCTAAAGGTATTTAACAAACATAGGCCTGCAATCCAAGGGTCCAACTGGATCCCCATTAACTGCCATTTACAGACATTTTAGAAATAGGATGGGATCACAAAATCATAGAATATGAGTTGAGTTGGAAGGGACTCATCAAGATCATTAAGTCCATCTCCTGACCTTGCACAGGATACTCCAAGAATCATACCATGTGCCTGAGAGCATTGTCCAAATACTTCCTGAATTCAGACAGGTTTGGTGCTGTGACCTGGGGTGCTAGGTTCCCTGGGGAGCCCTTTCCAGTGCTCAACTGGGTGAAAAACGCTTTCCTAATATCCAGCCTAAACCTCTCCTGACTCAGTTTCATGCTGTTTCCTCAAGTCCTGACACTGGTCACCAGAGGAGATTGGTACCTGCTCTTCTTCTTCCCCTCACAAGGAAGTTGTAGGCCACAATGGGGTCTCCCCTCAGCCTCCTCTTCTCCAGGCTGAACAAACCAGGTGACCTCAGCCAGCTTCCCCTCCAGACCCTTCACCATCCTCATGGCCCTCCTTTGGACGCTCTCCAACAGTTGAATGTCTTTTTTATATTATGACACCCAGAACTGCCCCCAGCACTGGAGGTGAGGCCACCCCAGCTCAGAGCAGAGCAGGACAATCCCCTCCCTTGCCCAGCTGGCCATGCTGGGCCTGATGTCCCCAGGACAGGGCTGGCCCTCCTGGCTGCCAGGGCACTGCTGGCTCATGTTCACCTTGCCATCCACCAGGAACTCCAGGTCCCTTTCTGTGGCACTGCTTTGCCACTTCTTGTTCCCCAGTCTGTACACACAACCACAGTCTGTCACCTCATTAACTCCATTCTCTCCTCAAGTCTGCCGAGAAACTCAGAAAGTTCATTGTTTTATGTAGGAACAAATCTAAGTATTAAGTCTGCCAATTCAGGACCAGTTCAAGTGGTGGAACAACAGCTATGAACAATCAATGGAAGCTGCTACAGGCAGAAAAACACTTTGCAGCCTGGTGTCTACACCAACCAGGACACCATGTACTCCCAGACAGCCTTTATCCAAAAAGCCCTTGCCAACCCAGAGATTATTTCTGCCACTTCTCTGGTTGGCAGCATCACAGCAGCGGACCAATAAACGCTTTGAAGATGAGATTCCTGATATGTAAGAAAATGAAATCAGGCTTTAATTTGTCTTGGCTTGGAAGATTCTGAAGAACATGTATTTGGAAAGACACCAGAAAAGAGAGTTATTGCATGAAGCTCAGGAAAAGGTGACTTGTTTTTTAAGGGTCACGGAGCTGTGCAGAGCCTCAGTGAGGCTGCTCATTCATTCTTTGTACAAAAGCAGGAGGTCACAGGAGTATTAGTGGGCTATTACTGCTGCTTTTATTATATGAATTGTATTTTTTAAAATATTGTCAAATTCAGATCTAACCTGGGATACTCATTCTTTAGATGCTGAACACAGTAGAATTTAATTATGCAACACATCATCTACCCTATTTCAAGGAATATACATGACATTCTTAGAAATACTAGGCATGCTTACAGATGGTAAAAAAAAAATCACATTTATAGCCCCAGATCTGAAGAAATTTGAATACAAATCCTTTTTACATTAACAGAATAAATTTTCTCCAACTTCCGGAATCAGACTGGTAAGTAAACTCACACTTAGCATAGTGAGGAAAATCCAATGCTTCTTTTCACCTATACATTAAGCAAAGACTACATGCAGCACCCTTAACATGATTGAAACAAGTTAGGTCCTGACAAGATGGTATTTTCATTTATTCATAGTGAATATTTAGAAGAAGTGACATAAAAGTACCCAGAGCTACTGTGAAGCCCTCATTTAAAAAAAAACATGTGATAGGCACTGAAAAGGACTCTTGTTTCTGGAAATGAGCGGTTTTAAAACTGATCCATAAGAGGTGTTCAGGTTACTTTAAAATTGTATCATTTCAGAACTATAAATATCTGGTTCTATTTAGGCCTTTATTAGTGTTCTTGAGCAACTATGATTTCTCAGTCTCTGTAGGCTTATTTTGCTGGTGATACAGCACAATTGAATTTGCTCAACACTCCCACCATTCCAAAAGCTGCAACATCCAAAAAGAGCTTAGTATTTCACTTCAGAGAAGCAATCCTCAATGCTATTCTAAGAAGACTGATGACAACAAGAGGGAATGCTTTATGGCAATTGATATTTTACCTTTAAAAGTAAATCTAGTCCAAAATTCAAGTTCATGACTCAAAGTGAACTTGCAAACCATATTCAGTTTGTTATAAAACTTTCTATATTTTCTTTCACCATGTTGTTATAAATGTAGCAAGTTACCAACCTGTCTTAACTCTTGTACTTCATCCTTTAATGCATATACTGTGTCAACAAGGCTTCTAAAATAAAAAAAGAAGATCATCTGTAACAACAGTTTTCAGAAATACACATCTAAATCTACTATTAGACAAAACTGCTTAATGAAATGCAATTAAACAAAAAAAAACCCCCACACCTAATAGCTAATTTCAAACCTGTGTTTAAAAAACCCCTGTCCCTAATCCTGATTTATATTCAGTAAGGCAAGGACTTGTTACCAGTTTCTGTGACAGGAAGCATCTCTCAAGCAGTTACGGACCTCTACTGCTTTCTATATTACAGCTTTCTACAACAGAACTGCAGTTTGATTTCCAACATACACTTTACCAAAAAAGTCAAACGACACCACATGCTAACTAGAAGGATGACACCAATTTAATACTGAAATCTGACAGCACTTGGAAAAATTATTTGCAAGTGAAGCAGATCACTTCTTGGCATGGGTGGAATAGGTTGTACAGCATATACAAAGAAACCAGACATTTAAATGAAGGCCAACTGCACTTAGAGGACTGGCAGCATCCTCCAAACAGCTCTATTCCAACTACTAACACACCATACACACCCTACTATAATGGAAGACAGGAGGAAGAAGAAGAGTGTAAAGTTTACTACTTTAATTCATCATTCATTAAAGGTTTTCTTACTTCTCTTCTATAACAGTCTGACCATTACTTTTAGTTTCTTCTACAATAATTTTTTCTTCTTCTGGAAGCAGGACTTGAGGAGCTGATTCTTTACGGGAACCTGTTGTAAAAATAAATTACAAAATGAGCAACTCACAAATACCACTGGGGCATTTTAAAGATTATTCTTTCATTCACCACATGATACTTCCCCATGACCAAGGTATACCATTTTCCATTTCCCTCTTCCCTCTACACAAGAGTTACTGATACATTTTTTTGTTTTGAAACCACAGCCTTATAACAACAAAAGGTTGTCTGGCACTCCTATCCCACTGGTGGCAGAACTCCCAAGTCATTGACAGGGATGTTATCCTGTTCAAGGAACAGTGCATTTTCAACCATCAGTAAAAGCTGTGCAAATTCCCCACAGCAGATGGAGAAAGACATAGTTGTGTTTAAGTAACAGCAATTTAAATGTCAAGGACAGATTCTGATCTCACACTTCATACAAATCCAAGATACAATTCTGCTCTGAACCCATTTCTCTTGTCAGTAAGGAGCAGAATAGCGGTATCAAATGACATGGCAATTAAAGAAAAAGAAGTAAAAACCATTTTCCCCAAAACACTGTAAGCACCACACTGTGTGTGCACACATATACATGCAAATACTCTTACAGATAGCCTTTTAGTCCTATAATACATTCCTACTAAATGACACACACTCTGTATTTAATAGATGTTTAAAAACGCACTTCATGATTTGATGATAAAAACTCAAAACATTCCAACACCTTCAGAACTTTTTCCACACATTTCCACAATTTATAACATCAAGATAAAACATAGATTATAAAAAAGTAGTTCTGACTAGAAAAGCTACAACTCAGAAATATGCATCCACCAGTAAGTAGGTATTCTATAAACATTATTCAATTAGGCTGCAACAAATTATGAGGTTGTTTTTTTTTTTAAGAAGGTCTGTAAATAAATTGGTGTCTAAGCATTTGTTCAGAATTCAAACACTGCAGATAACAAATAACAGATAATAGAATTCTAACGCTGTACTTACATTTTTTAACTAAGACACCAGTTTTAACAAACAAGGTACACCTGCCCACCAATTCACTGTAGTGAACTTTCATTAACCAGGAATTTCTCAAGTCTCAAACAGTTTGAACCAACAACTTGGTACTACAGAGCATGAGCCTGTCCAGAGAAATTAGTTGCTGAACAGCTGCTTTGTGCTAACACTGCTTTTATGGTTCATGGTAAAATACATAATATAAACAAATAAATAAAAATGTTGAATAAATCACACTCGTTACAAAATACTAACTTCCCAAACAGCTGCAGTCTTGAGTTCTGAACAGTGAGCTTGTAAGGACCCTATCTTAGCTCTACATGTTTAGCTATTTAAACTATTTTACCAAACAGTGACAAATGTCTTTAATGAAGAAAAAAAGTTTCCTTAAGCTTACAGTAAAGATCTAAAGTATCAGTATGTGATTGTCAAAATTATACAGAATAAAGAGAACAGCAGATTTGAGAAAGAATCTTGTCCTTGAAAGCTGCAAGTTCTTCTTACGGAGCGAAGAAATCTTTTAAGGATTAATACACTTCCACTTATTTTCCAGGAGGAACAACCTATAAAACAAACACATCCAAATTCTGTAGGGAGCTCAAGGACACTTCCTTGTTTGCACTGTTGATCTCTAACTGTAAAAAGCTCTCTTATGTTTATTTCAGTTAATTGCTTACTGCTCTGCTTTATTAGCCTTGCAGCTAACACAGAACTGAATGAAATGTTGTATTAGGAATTAGTTGGCAGCAGCTGCTACCAGATCTCTGCATTTTGGGTCGCTGTACTGATGTGGAGCACACCTCAGCCCAGCACAGGCCAAGTGAGACACTGACCAAGGGGAGAGAGCTGCCACACGTTTCTCACCCACGACTCCCCCCACCCAAATAGAGCACACATTATCCTTCCCTTTGTACAGAGCTGCATCCAACTATCTGCCTGGGCAGGGTAACACAGGTCCTTGCAAAGCAAAATAGCATGGAGGAGACAGCTTGACAACAAATGTCCCAGCTGTTCACTTATACACATGCATGCACGTGACACAGATGTCTATAGCAGCACATCCTGATGAATGCACAGCAGAGCACAGCACACAACACTGCAGAGACACACAAAGCAGTTCACCAACATAATACACACAAGGAGACCTCACGCTACAAAACACACACAATGAGAAGCTGCTGCTGTGAACACTGACCTTCCTGTATCACAGGACAGTAACTACTGTGGAACACGTTTCAATCTTGCCTTCACTGCTCCAATACCCTTGGTCATACAAACTCATATTTGTATGTCAGAACTCTTGCTGCTCTTACGGTTTGTATTTATGCAAAATCCCCCATACCTTCTCCTTGAATGTGGTTTGGGTTTTGTGACCTTTGGAGCATTTTTCTTTATTGTAGAATTTTTTTCCTAAACCCCACAAGTACTTGCTGAGTATCAAAGGTACAAACACACAGCACATCTATCCTGCCAGAAAGGATCCAGTCATCAAATGAGTACGTGCACAGTAACATCAGACATGAGGTGTCAAGTTCTAAAGGCAAAAGGAAGCTATTTCAAAATCCTGCATTTCTGCACCATTTATGCCAGCAGTTATCCTTTTTTATTATTTTTAAGGTGCTTTTTTTGCAATTACACATCTTGAAGTAACTTCAAGCAGAGTCATCACTAGCACTCAGCAATATCCCCTAAATTCCACCTTGTGCCTTCATCAAGTTCTTTATGCCTACACTCAGTGTAACCATTTCCCTCTGCAAAAGCTATAGCTTTAGGACATAAAGAAAGGGTTGTGCTACAGTACAGTGGGCACTTCCCACTGAACTAATACTGAAAGGACAGTCTAGGAAGTTTGTACAGCTCAGATAATCCTAAACATCTTTGAGACATACTCCACATTTTCATGAAATAGGGTAGAAGAATCAAATTACTTTAGTTTGCCGTATCTGCCATTCCTCAATCCTAAGCATCCAAATTTCACACTGAATTTTATTACAAGACATTATTCCAAGTCAAAAAGGCCAAATGACTATATTTAAATTGGCTTCAAACACTGCCTAATTTACCTTGAGACAACATAACCACAAGTACTAGTCAGTTAGTTTGTTGGGGTTTTTCATGTGGGGATTTGTTATTGTTCTTTGGTTTAGTTTGGGTTTCGTTGGGTTTTTTTTTTTAAGATGGACACTCCACACCCCCAGCTACAAATGGGGGTACATTGGTATGTACCAATTGTACAACATCTACATTGGTTTTGGGGTTTTTTTTTAGGGGGTGGGTATTGAAAGAAGTAAGGTAGATGGGACAAGAAAGTATATTTTGACAAATCCAAACAATTACTTCAAGATTAGCAAACAAATATTAAGGCCAAGTAAGTTACTATAACTTCTCAACAGAGAACTCTTAAATCCAGGGTCTTTGAAGAATGACCCCCCTGTTTATAAGTCTGTTGAATAATTAAGGCAAACAACTGACCACTACAATCAAGATTCTGTGGCACAGCTTTTAAATATTGCTGTTTTCTTCACTTCTTCATACCTTTACTGTGATTAGGAGAGGTAAGGAGGGGAACAAGGCAGGGATAAAGGTCAAAAATTTGAAACAGTACTTGTAAACATACAATTCTGATTTTCATCAACTTTACAAGCTAAGAAGCTCTCAGAAAATAAATCTACTTAAGTTGCAATGAAAGGAATATGACTTGCAACTGAAAAACAAGTGTGCATATACACAACTGTTCAGGTCTACCATTAACCACTGGCATGTACAGACATGTACATTTCCTAGTGAAGCAAATGTTAGACAAAAAAAAATTACTTGTCATTTTAACATTCAGTGTTTCACTGCATTCACTATATTAAGGATGGTAAAGCAGATAAGCAGACTTGCCAAATTAACCTTCCTAGTAAATTTTTCATGAGGTCCTAGTACAAAAAATTCTAGAAATGCTGTTCCCAGACTCTGCATGTACAAAGATTTAAAAATTGGAAAAATCTGTGCTACAGATCTGCCAAAATCCAAAAGGTATCCTTTACTATGTAAAGGAAACACAAATCAGAAGCCAAATATCAGCTAAACTTTAGCTCACAATATAAGATACACCACTGTTTGCAAATTCTTGGGTATAATAAAAAATGTTTGGGCATGAAGTTGTTTTGTCTTTTTTTTTAACTAATAGAGATACACAAACAGGAATAGAATCCCACATGACTCAGGTGACTGATTTAGGCAGTTTACAGCAACATGCTTAGATGAGTAAAATGGAAAAAAAGTGGACTGAAATATAACTTCATATGTAAGTGTTAGTCAAGTAAAAACAGAATGAATAGTTTGAAAAGACAGATACACCATCTGAAGACATGGGAGATTCCTAGGGCAACATTTGGAAACAGCTACTCCACTAAACTGCCTGTATTTCACTAACCCACACAAAAACTTCCAAGCAGATGGCTGCAGGACTAGAGTTGCTACAATGATAGCAAAACAAAGTTATGACCTTTTAATAGAGAGGGGTGATTATTAAATTTATTCTGATGTAAGCATTTTAGCACTTATTGATTTGTTTAAATTGACTCATATGTAAGCATCTTGTAAGTAGAAACACTATAGATAACTCTTGCTTTCAGAAGAAAAATGTTGTAATATTAAATCATGATAAAACATAAGATTATATACACCCTTAGCATATTCATAAAGTTTCTCTCTGGCAATAGGACCTGCAGAAGTAGGTTTGAGATTGTTCCAATAATTCAGTCCATGCTTTTACTGAGAATATAACAATTAAAAAACCCAAACCAAACCAAACAAACAAAAAACCCAAAGCAAAAAACTAAAAGGAAGAAAATAAAATCGATTTAACAGGAGAGGAAGGTAACAGGAAAACAATCTATAGATGGCAAAAAGAGGATATAGAAGAATACATACTTCACATTACATTGAATTTCCTGTAGATGTCAACTACATTAAACAAAGATTACACACTTAAGTCAAAAAAGGTCTTTCATGTCAGCATTTGATTCCTCTTGGAAGAAGGGAGGAAGAGAAAGGAGGCATAGGAAGAAGAAGGATGTGTTAAGTTACAAGTTCTGCTGTCCTTTCCCCCTGTGTAATAATTAAATATTAAAGTCACAGTCTAGCAAATGCAAAATTTATTTCAACTGTACATAACAGATGTCCTTTTCATATAAAACAAAACACTTAATTGATATATGCAACCACAAACAATATGCATACTGTACAGTACAATGAAACATTCAGATATACATCCATTTTGCATTTTCCAAAGGCAGTCAGCTACTAAAGATGGCTTCTCCCATTCACAAATGAAGTGCACAATAAATATTCTTTCTATGTTTTACGTCACTATATACACATTACTGTGTTTTGGCAAGATTACGCAAAACACCCAATCAACATTGGTTGGCTTCAGTTTATGGCAGGTACTAATTCATATGGAAACACTGCATAAGCCATGAGAAGAGGGCCTGACAATGGCTTGAACCTACCTTCCAATTCAGGTTCTCCATCCTTCCAGTGTATTTGTAACTGTACACATACAATTTACAGAATTGCATAAACATAAGGTACTGGTATTACCATGACTAAAGTTCCACAAAAATAGAAACACTGAACCTTTGGACTGAATACCACCATTTCCACATTTGCCTTTTTTTTGTTTGTTTCAAGCATTTTGCATTAATATTCTTGATCAGTTCACAATAGTTCACAGCCTGTAACACTGAAGACGTAGAATGGTTTTAAATGTGCTGTGATGTTAATATGAGAATACACAATATGAAAGATCCTAATTATGATAGTATTTAATGACTTAAATGCTACAATAATTAATGGTGGTAAACTGTCAAAGCTTTGGTGCATAGAAAGTCAAAATCTTCGGATCTGGATAACAAAACTTTTTGTGTGATAAGGAAAGTTCAAGTGCAACAACTGTATTACAAACTCATATTTACACTATATAACATGAAACAGACATAAAGGAATTATCATTTACCCAGTGCAGAAAACATTATTCAACTAGAACACCACAGCATAAGAAAAAGGGCAAAAAACAATCCATACTTCTCATATATGTCAAAAAAACAAAACAGAAAAACTGACTGAAAAGAAGGGAGTGGAGTGGGTTACAAATGTGCTGTGAAATGATATGGAGCACATATGCTTATCTCATTTCTCTAAGCAAGACTCCTCCATTTGCAAAAGGTTCAACACACAAAAGTTCCTGGTCATTACATTAATAATACATGACCAGCAGTAAAATGTACCCCTGAAAACCCTCCTTGGTAAGCAGTACTGCTCTTGTTAGTCACATTATAGAATGCCAACAACAGTGAGAGAAGATAAAGCAGGAGAGCAAACAAGACTGCATGTAAACTGAAGACATGAACTGCCTTGAAACATCTCCTCCACACTGACCACCTTCTGCAATCGCGCACGTCTAGCGATTGCAACTTTCTGTTCATGTAACCTGCAGAAAGGTATTGATTACCTTTTAAACAGTGTGATCAAGTTCCCAGGCTGCAGTTAAATTTCATTATGATTACTCTGAACTTGTTCATTGAGTAGTATCTGAACAGTGACAACATGCTTACGTGAAAAGTGATAAGGGCATTGCACTTGGGAACCCTGGTGAAACTGAGAACTGTTTCTGTCCTTTCATCACTTTCACCACACTTTTACCTAATGCCTACAAAGATTGGAAAACATGACATTTTTGTTTTGATGTCAATTACTTGAGCAACAAGACAGAACACACACACAGAGTTCACCCCAGCAGTGCCCCAGGTGCAGGTTTGAGACCTTCAGCTGTGCACAGCATGTCACAGTTCTCTGAAAAAGCCAACATGACTGTAAGCGAAGAGCTGCTGCTGAAAACAAACCTGCTTATGAGAGAGGTTACAAGACACAATAAAATCTGTCACAGACATGCTCCAAACAGTACAACCCAAAAGCCAGGCATTCTATTATTCAGAACTTCAAACAAGCCAATTTGATCACAGTTGTACCTAGAGTTTCAGACGCTGAACACTGGAGCCTCCATCAGGGGAATCATTTTCATCTCGTCTTTTCAAGGAGAATGGTCAATTGAGAGTTGACAGTTGTGTATTTTAACAGGCAAGTAAACATCTAAACCCTGCTTTCTGCCACACTACTGCATACAGTAAAGTGACAGTATGACCACAGATAACATGAGAGTACCAAAACACTGCATGTAATGAGCATGGACTGCCAGGTTTTCATGACAATTGCCAGACTGGGGTGGGGAAAGAGCAGTGAGGTCCTTCATATAAACGTTTTAAGCAATGAGCAAAAGACAGCAGTATAAAACCAGAAATTTTTATGGATTAGCAAATGCTCTTCCAAACAAATAGGCCAGATATGTGAATATCTGAATGATTTACAGCTCTTGTACTGCTTATTTTTAAGCTGCATTTCACTTATTCTACCAGCTATATATTTTTGTTAATAATATGTAGAAAAATCCAACCCATACCACTAAGGTATTTCCATATAGCTGGCACACAGCTCTCAAACCAGTATGGTTTCAGTACAAAATATAAAAATGTGCTTATCCAAAATAAATTAAAAAAAAAAAAGAAAGCACCTGTTACTACACTGACCAAGTCAAAAGAAAAAAAAAAAAAAAGACCAGAGCTACAAATTAACATATGTCAGTTAAAAAAACCCTCAAGAAGTATCATCCTTAACAGGATATACACTTTTTAGAATGACTTATTTGTACGTGTACTGAATTGACAATAGAGCCTTCCACCAGGTATAAGTGAAGTTTCAGGAGCTCCCTCAGAAGTTGTTAAAATATCACATTAAAGAGACAAGGAACAGCAAGAAAACATCTAAGAAAAGCAGGCTGTGATACAACAAGCATTTGTTAAGAAAAAGCTCAGAAGTGCATTAGTTCTGGTGAGAGATATATGAGCAACAGCTCTTACGAGATGTAGACCCCATTCTGTAACTATGGGCTGTCCATATACTGTCATAGTCAGAGTCTTCTGAGAGGTCTGAAGGCTCCAAACGAGAAAGACTACTGCGACGACCCAAGGAGTCTAGACTTGATTGGTCATCATCAGCCAAGACGTGATTATGCATCAGGTCAGTGCCTTGCCATGCTAAGGATGTATAGGTGAAATGAAATGGTGGATGTGGATAGGCAGAGGTGGGATGAGGAGGAGAACGTAAGGAATAGCCACAACCAAACACATGAAATAAAAGCAAAAAGGTGATGGGAAGAGAAGGAAAAGAGAAAATATTGTTAAAAAGGCACCAAAGTTGGTTTTTTCTTTTTCTTTTTTTTTTTTTTTTTTTTTTTTTTTTTTTTTTGGGGTTTAGGTATAAATTACACTCAGCACATAATAATGTTTGAATGGTTACAATACAATTTTGAAGTATTTTTTAAGTTTCTAGTCAGTCTCAGTTGAGAATTTTGAGTAACAAAATATTATTTGAAAGTATATTTTTCAAGGAGGAAGTCGGGTTCTTTTGAAATACAGAGTCAGTTCTGGTCTGGGGAGGATTTGACTGGGCACAGAGCAGTAAACAAACACAGTAAGCCAGCATGATCCAGCACCAATGTGAAAAGCAACAGCCCCTTCCCCATCACATATCTGTACCTCATCCTTTCCCTCCCTTGCAATGACACAGTCTTTTGTACAGCTGCTGCATGAGCCAGGTCAGGAAACAGCTTCAGATGAAAAAATCTTTTGTTAGTTTTTTTCAAGCAGGTAATTTTCCCACCAGCTCACAACACAGCCAACAGAAGTGCTTGTGTCACCACTGTGAAGAGGAAAATGCAGGGGGAAAAAGAAAAGCAAAGGTTCTCATGCAGAGCAGGGCTGCTGATTACTAAATCAGCAGCAACATCTTGCACCCATTGAAGGAGATTGTAAAAGTACACTTTTTTCAGTGCCCATACCCCTTGTTATTTGTCAAACCATGTGGTAAACTAACTCACAGAAAAACATGACCAAGAGCCCAACAGTGACACAGCTTGGCCCATTCTGACCCCCTCCACACCTCTTCCTACATGCCTGAGTCCATCCCTCCAATTAAATACTTTTACGTCTCTAGATAGTTGGTCAAACATAGTAAGGACAATGTTTTTAATTTTTCAAGGCCTGGCAATATCCAAGGACCGAAGCTATGTAAGTGGTCATGTTATAAGCCACCATACACATGATATTGCAGAGGATTTTAAGTCTCCATTTGAAGCAGAAATGCAAAATAAGCTCAGTATTCGAAAAGTACGAGGAAGTCAGACTCTGCTCTTTCACTTCCTTTTATCTATGCAAATTAAATCCCACTTCTTTCCCACCCAAACAACTGTTAAAAAGCTGCTCTGCTACCTCTAATGCCACACCTTATCAGTTTGCACAGGTGCCACAGCTCTGCTGTACTGACACTGCCAAAAGCAGCAGATTAAGGAGCAGGGAGGGGAATTTCCCAGTGAGTGCCGTGAGGGACAGGCAGAATATTAACAGGGAGGTAGGAATGGAGTATGTAAAAAATCAGCATACTTCACAGATGACAGGAAACTCTCTCATTCTATTATTCTACATTGACTACTGCTCCAACAGAAACAATTCCAGCTTTATTGGTTCTTTCCCCATTTCCAATTCCAGTTTACAAATGGACCTTCTGAAACCTAGTCTTAGGTGACGCTATGCTTTCCAAACAAAGCAGCTGTGTGCCTAATCAATAAAAATTTGTCTCTTACTGCAATTAAGAGCAAATAAAAGCTGCTGACTTCTGATGTATGCAATGATACCCACAGCACTATGTATATTTCTTAAATATACATAGACAGGAAAAAGATAGGCAAGCAAAAAAAAATCATATCCATTTCATATCTGCACACACACACTACTGTGCAAGTGCAAATGTTTTCCCAACCATTTCTTGTCATGTTATCCTTGGAAATAACAGATCACAGTTGAGGTGTTTAAATGGCAATCATCTCATTTGATTTTGTTTGGAACAACAGTATATCTTCAGAACTTTGAATGCATTAATTCCCTTTATCCAATTATACACACTACTATAATAACTGTAGGGCTATAAGAAAAGATTAGTATTAATAAAAAAAAACTAATAGTAGTAGTTGATCTCATGATCTTGGAGATCTATAGCTCATTAAGACAGAAAAATTAAAATTAAAGCTTTTGTTGTTACTTGAGAAGCTTTTATAGTCTAATATACCTGCCATATTCCCATTATAAGTTACATAGGAATACAAAGTAGCTGTGTTTTTTTGCAAGGTGGCAATAGGCAAATTAACATGTATTAGGAAAATTCGAGAACTAAGTCTGCAATTTCATTTTAAGACTCCAACTGTCAGCATGAAATGCTTTTGCTTGGAAGCAAAACAGGCCTAGAGCACTGCAGGCAGCAGTAAGAGTGATTAATATTGCAAAATTTAAATAGCTTTAGTGGACAAGAAGTTATGATGTCCAGTCTTCTAGTTCCAGGAAAACCAGCCAAGTACTTCAAGATTATTATACTGTGTTCCAAGGATCTCCAAATTAAATTTGTATTCAACAGTGCAAAAAGGAACAAACGCAACAGCATTTTCTCCTTCCTTGTGTAAATGGAACACATGCTGGTGGACTCCCCTGCTTTGAGCAATGTTTTACTTACAATACAGAGGAACTCCACATGGCAACCTTGATTTGGATTAAATGAAGTAGGACCCCAGAGGCACGTTACAGGTTTTCAATATGCTAGGTATTGATCTGAGAAACTAAAAATGGCTTTAAGCAACACACATCTGAGAACAATTTCTCCTGAAATTATGAGACGGGATTAAAATTTGTAATTAATACTAAAAACAACTAGTGGCAATAAGATAAAAGAAATTTTTATAGGTGTAGGTTACTTTAACATGGAGAAAGTCTTTGTTGAACAGAACACAACAAAAATACAGTCCTCCAAAATTACGATAACTTCTTCATTCCTCCTACTTACCAGCTTCTTGAAATTTATCCAAAAGCATACTGATTGACTGTTATATTCAGTTCAGATACCTCTTATTCATTGGTGAAGCTTTAGTACAATTTTAAACCATGACAAGTAGTCACATTTGGGTTTTTGTTGGTTTGGATTGTTTCAAAATACTGAAAAAATTATGGTTTCTAACCATGGTCCTTGGCATCCAATACATTAACACCTGGCATTGATGTTAAACCAAAAACAGGTTGTTATTATTATTTGCAGGTCCAACTTGCTATTTGCAAAGGCCTGAGAATATACAATACTCTCTTTTGCAAACTATTCAATTTGTGTTTTAGTTAGCCATTTCTACCCCTTTCAGTACTTTCTAACTTACTTGAATTTAGTGTTTGACGTGTTTTGGCACTTGTGCAATATGCTTCAATGACTTTAAGAATTTGAGCATCTTCTTCTAAAGCAGCTGTACCTAGAATCAATAGAAAACATAGAATTTTAAACATGGGCATGTTTCTTAATATAGAAAAGCCTTTGTAAATCAGTACAGTTCAGTTGAGTCCAAAGTTCAGCTTAATTTGATTCCTTTTAATCATACCATTTTAAAAATCAAACTTCAATGAACAAAAGTAACAGTTTAAAAAGAAAAATATTATTTTGAAATGTTTAAAAAAAATCAGTTCAAAGTAAACACCCACACATTCAAGAAATTTTCTGAGCGTCTGATGTTGTACAGAATGTGTTTTGAAGTGTGAGGACTCTCATTCTAAAGCAGTCTTTTTACTGAAAAACCTCTATATACTCAAGGTATTATATAAACAAACAATTCAATATGCATACTATTCCATTATTTAATCAAAGAAATCAAGAAACAGAATGCTAATTCACAGAAAATATCTTGAAAACTTTGCATTTGTGCATATATGTGTGTGTTTGTATATACATATAAAACTAGAATTACCCCTTCCAACAGCACACAATTGAAAATAAAACTCAGAATTAACAGCATAACTTCAGTCCAGTGTGCAGAAGGAAAGACACCACTATCATGCACATGTATCTGTGAAAAGTGATTACTCTAAACTACTCAGACTTCAACATAGAAACAGCACTACTGTACAAATTTATTATTCAAGCTTAACATGCCAATATTTTCCAAAAGGTAAAATTCCACAGCAAATCTCATGGAGTGACTCAGCAAAAATATTGTCAAATTGTTCACTCACAATAGAATGAAATTACAATCAGAAATCCTCTACAATCAGGTGCCTCTACCATTATTAGTTTAGATGAATCCAGAAGTCTATGTGCAAGGCAAGACAATTTGTTGTTTTAAAAGTATTTTTCCTCTTTTCCCCCATGAAATAACTAGGTTTGAAGATTTCCTGCTACATGAATCTGAGCAGTCTTCAACATCAAAATGCAGTTGCATTTTCTACCAGTCATTGAATCCTGTTGGGTTTTGTGATTTATTATAACCAGAACAAATATTTGTTGGGACAATCTAGATGCTGCAGAAATTATCTTGACCCAAAATAATTTTCCTACAGTTTAAGACATACAGGAACTCCAAAGCATGGGTTATCCCTCTTTCAAGGAAAAATAATTGCATTCTGTAGTTAGAATGCAGCACCATATTATTACAGTGGCAGGACAAATACTACACTTCTGAAACAGCATTTTGAGGGCACTCGGTTGAAACAGTTCAGATGTTTTGTCTGTTGAAATGCTAATTTGACACAGCAGTTCTCAAAATACAGCCCTTAAATTCTCTGGATTCCTGAGAAGGGAAGTAACAAAACCCAGACCTCTCTATCAATATGCTTCAAGTTCGATAGAAGTAGAAACTTTTATAGCTCCACAAAAATGCTGAGAAAGTTGAAGGAACACTAACAGAAGCTTCTAATTACTGATTACAGAAGATGAATATCAAGAATCTGTAAGAAACACTTTGACTAAAAGCTACAAAAAATACTTTTCAATGATAGTTATTTAATCAGGAGTAGAACAATGTATTTGCAAGCTACAGACTACTTCCTTCCCCCAAGTAGGAACCCTTAACTCCTACTGTGTTCTTCAACAGTTGCTAAACCTGCAAGTTGACAGCTTCATCATCATTACTACAACTACTGAACCTCCATTTTCCAACATCTGGAATGATACTGTATTACAGTACTTTCATTTTTCTTAAACAGATGCGTTCCTGTAAGGTGAAAACATCCTGAACTACAACATCCACCTGCACATCCATGAAGAGAATCATTCTACTCACTACCTTAGCCTTTGCCACATGAATTTCACTGAACATTCAGAAGGACTAACACCTCACATAAACCAAGAGCACCCTGAGGAAAAGCTTTTCCTCTCCAACTCTACACAAGCCTGTAAGAGATAACTGCCACAATAACACACTTCATGCACTGAAAACTCATGGTACCGACTCTATTTTTAAAAGCCCATGAGCAAAGGACAGACACAGAGAAGCAAAAGCTACAGGAAAAATCTGTCCAATAAAACACCCTGTCTTTTATTGATACAGTAATCAGATTATTCAGTCGCACAAATTTCTAAGGAAGAATTACAGTAACACTGACAACTAAGTGAATATTGTGTTTGTTTGATAACATTAATGATCCCTCCACTTTAAATTACCCCAACATCCAGATTTTGACCTCTCTCTTTCTGTACATTACTCAGTCTCTCTCACATTAGCATTTTCCTTCAGACTTCAGGCAGCTTAAATATCTGCAATTTCTTTAGATACAGACATGAGCAAATGACTATCTACAGGAGATAAGAGAAGACTATTGGATCGTAGAAGGAGTGACTGTGGAAGCAACTTGACTTCAAATCAGCAGCAATAACCAGCTTTCCAACACCCAGGACAACAGAAGCTCCTATCAAGACCAACTTAAGAACATAGCCACCAAATATTCTGCAAGAGTGGTTCAGTACCTTCATGTTGTTTACAGTACTAAAAGACAGATTTACCTCACTGAACTTCATATGGCTCTCTAGCTAGCCTCCCTTCCTTCTGTAACAAACAGAAATAGGCACTTCACAAGCAGACATCCACTGCAGCAATCAGTAAAGCTCTACAAAGCAACTAATGCCATCATAGCATAAGATGAATATAACAAACAATCCTCTGGAGATACCATGAGGGACATGAGAGAGGAAACCAGGTGACTTGCTTACACTGTACATCTAACTCTTACAGAATTTCAGTTGATGTTAATTCCACTCTTTGTATTATGCATGTATTTGTTCAAGTCTCTCTTACTTTTTCTCAGTGCAAACTCTTCATCCGATGGCTTCCGCTCTGGCTTGCGTTTGGGAAGCAGCTTTTTCATGGTTTTAGGGCTTTTACTGAGATCCTGTACAGGAAAAATAAAAGAGTAGAGCTTCTAGATAGTATTTCAAGAATTTAACTTCTAAGATGCACACAGGAATTACCAACTAAAAATCTTTTAACAGCACCAAAATTCAGTTTACTAATATTTTTTGCCATGTTCAATTTGCCTGAATTGCCTGATTTCTTCTCTATCCTTCCTCCAAGTACACACACAGCCAAGTATTTTATCTGTTCTATTAACAGAAATATACATAAAACCTGCTGCAAAGGCATTCAGCCTTTTTGGGAGCTAGAGTGATGGGAAAAGGCAGGAATACTTTAACAGGTCTTTTCCTGAACAGTTGAAAAGACAACGCATTTGATTTGTCTACTGGAAAGCAAGTAAAAAAGGACCTAACAAGGGAGCTTGACAGGTACTATACTCTTCAAAGCCAAAATTTGTAAAAGTTTAGGTCTGTTTTTACAGAGGTCTACAGGAAAAAACCAAAACCAACACAACAAATAAACAAAACCCACAAATAAATGGACAAGAAACCTAGCAGCATTTCTGCTCAAAATGTGGTCCTGATAAGTTACAGGAACCATACTAAGTTTCAGGAACAAAAGGAAGATGCTGGTGTACCCTTTACCTTAAGAATACAATACACCTTCCATGAAAATACAGAACAAGAAAGTGAAAAGGTGACTGAGCCAGACCTAACTAAGATGATCAAGATAGGTTTTGAACGTTATAGTATGTTAAACACTATAAAGATGATTGAAATTTTAATACCTTAGAGAATTTAGTGGCCTACACATGAAAGCATAAAAGGATTTTAAGTTAAATTACAAAATAAGCATATAATACAGCCAAACTGATACAGCTAAACAGAAGAACCTCCTATAGCAGCTAAGTCTCAATACAAATCTTGCACTGCAGATCCACTGTCATTTTTTCCCTGTTGTTTAGGAGATTTACAAAATTAAAGGAAAGTCACATACACACAGCCACCACGAAAAACTTTACAACTTCCTACTGAAGGCCTGCCACACTGTCTATTTCCTTGGCTGCTGCCTCTCACCTCTTTATAGCAGAGAGCAGCTGAAGGCCGGAGCGGCGGTGCGGGCCGCAGGCAGCTCAGGCTCCAAGGCTTGGGCGTTTTCGGAGGCTCCAGCGGTCCCCAGTTGATTGTGGTGTGTGGAGTGCCATGGTGTGATGGGTGAGGGAGAGTGTGGTAGGCAGGAGTCAGTGGTATTGGCTTGCTGTCTGAATGTTTGCTGGAAGGAGTCACTGGGTGGGAAGGAAGCTGTCAAACATGATGGGAAAGGAAAGAAAGCATATTATCATAATGGAGACACAGAGTCATCAAGGACTGGTGAAATAATCCCACTTGCTAGAGCCTTTCTGTTTATTACAGCTGGTCTTCAAAAAGTTTTACACTAAATTATTTTTTGGAAAAAAGGAGTTAATTTTTTTTTATTGTCTACCACAGAGCACAAGCTAAAGAAAGAACAGCTACAAGCAGCCCTGCTCCCACCTCTCTCACCACTAAGGGTAGAGCTAAATTTAGAACCATTCATATCCAACAATTCAATTGCAGAACCCAAAAGAAATTACTGTTTCTCCACAGCCTGTCAAGCACACCCCCAACTACAGCCTACTGTTCTAAGTATACTTTAAGATGGTGATGTATGCATTTGGTCAAAACAGAAAAAGTAATGATAATGAACTTTCTTTCACCCCATTAAACTGTTACATTGAGCTTTAAGCATTTTATTCCTTGTTCACACAATTAAAAACAAAATTATCTTTTTACCTATTAAACTACAGTCACAAAATTCAGTTCTTGTGACTAATTGCTAAAAAGAAAAGGCTTTCCATGGTGTTATATTTGCCAGACAACCTAATTCTACTCATTCACTTCAGTCCAGAAGCTCTTTCTTACCGTGTGAGATGGCACAGAGTGAGGTTTAATGGTGGGATTCCCAACAGTTGTGACTTTGGTTTGTTTCTGCAGGTGATCCACCCATTCATGCAAATCTTGTTGGTTGTTACAAGATACTAATATCCTTTCAATCATATTTCCTAGGTGATAGATACCAGAAAGACATAGGAAATTAAAAAAGAACAATTTAGTCAATCTGACATGATTAAAAAAGACCCTCATCTCATAAAACATTATGCCCTCTCAATATTAAGCAAAAGGATAATTCATATTTTCAGTACAACAGCATCCCATTTTTACAGGTTGTAACACATCACCTCCATGTATTTATTCTTAACCAAGCACAGGAGTTCTACTTTTTTCCCCTAGCTCTAGTAATTAAGCACAACTTTAAGTGACAAGAGTAGGAGACAGGCTCATCTATTAGCATTATGCTTCTCCATATTCTGCAGTAAAGCCAGTGCTAAAATGTCATTCTTGAGTCTGTACACTACAACACGGGAAAAGTTATAAAAGAAGAGTTCACCAATCTTCTCTCAGAAGAAGGTGTCAAGTTAAAGTGAAGGCAAAAGTCACTTGGGAATGTAATCTCAACCAAAGACAATAAGACAACTTTCATTTCTGCAGTTAACACCATTTAACCCATCACATTCCCCTGGAGGTCAGCTTCATAGCTACTACAGCAAAAAATCATTTTTTTCTCAACATAAACAATTTTTTCCCCTGTGACTCATGGCACTGATACCACCCTTGAGACAGTCAAAATTAGTTTATTTAAATGCAATCTGCCTGGAGGCAGAACTGATCCAGGAAATGAATGAAGATACGAAACTCCACCATGGGGACTCTGCACTGTCCTTAATAAATTGTCTCAGGACATACATGATGAAATGAATGACTAAACAGATAGAAATTACTCAATATAATCATAATGGCAACAATCATTAACATCAGAGATGTAAAGGAGCATCTCATTTTCTCAGTAAAGAGGTGGAAAATTCCTAGAAGAAAAGCTCTTGCTCAAAGCTCTTGCAGAGGCTCTTGCATTCTTACTCTTTCAGTAAATAATGTACTTTGAACTGCTTCATCACCAAAGATCTTCTCCAAGGCTACTGCCTCCATTCATTAGAATGAACCCCATGCAAAGAGCTCCTTAATTGCTTAAGAGAAGCTGTAAAAAGCAGCCTTCAAGTCAGGCTCTGGGTAGCTGTGTTACAAAGTTTGTATAACCACAGGATGGCTGAGGCTGTAAGAGACCTCTGCAGGTCACACTGCCCACTGCTCAAGCACAGACACCTGCAGCTGCTTCCCTGGGATCATGGCCAGGGAGCTTTCCAGTACCTCCAAGGACAGCCATCTCCCCAGGCACCCTACCCTGTGCCAGTGCTTGGCCACCCTCACAATGAAAAAGTTTTTTCCTCTGTTCAGAGTGAGCATTTGATGTTTGAAACAGTATATCCTAGAATAACTAGCAAATTAAAAAACTAATGGACAATACCTGATATTTCAAAAGCATTTTTATGGTTTTCACTGTCTTCTAGCTTTGTAATAGTCATTCCCGTCATAGGCAGTTTTCCCTTAAAAAAAAAAAAAAGACAGTAACATTGACATTAAATACAAAACACATAAAAACATTATCAATTAAAGAAAGTACTCCCTTTAAGATCTGAAAAAAGACATTAATAGTAAATTGACACATACACCCCAATGGGTTTAAAAACATTTAAAAATCCACACAAACATCTCACAATGGGAGTTTTTCCTATGTCCAACTTCTGCAAATGACATTTGTTACATCAGTAAGTTGAGCTGATACCTATTCAGGCTACAAAATCCATACAAATATAATAGTGATCATTCCTCAGTCTGGGGTTCTTGAAACTGAGACCTCCAGGATGATCCATATTATGACTGGAGGCAATAATGATTCTCCTTTAAGCACATTTGTTTACAAACTGTTCAATTAGCTCCCAGAATAAGGTCTGTAGAATAAGCAAATTTATAAAGGAGTATTTCACTAAATAAATGCTTCCATTATTTACTGAAGATTTATTCCTCTAAAAATGCCAATACTAAATTTCCTCACAGATATATTTTGAGGGGAAAAAAAAAAAAGCCATGAAATTTGAAGCCACCTTCAAATTCATAAATTTTCTTGAGAAGAACATACTAATTTTGCAGATGATCCCAATTTAAACCCAGTCAAGCAGGGGAAAAAAGTCAGTTTGGGATAACATTTTGACCCTTTAGAAACACAGAAGAATAAATAAAATTGAGGATTTTTGTGATGAAAGGCTTCACCGAAAGTGAAACTTCAATAAAAGATCTTTAAGACAGATCCTGTATTCTCCTGCACAGAAACACTACTCAGCAAATAATGGCAAAAGTACAAACACTATGTACTGTGGAATTTTGGCTCCAACAGAGCAAAAAGAAGAAAAACCAACTTTATGTTTTCCTCTTTCCTAAACACAGCAGAATGGACAAAGGTTTCTTAGAAGCTTGAAAATGAAAAATCACTTGCTATTCCGTAGGCAAAGAGCATGCTCAGACCCAAGATACCAAAGAGAAAGAAGGAGTTCTCTTGTGGCAGCTTTTCCACTGAAGGAAATGTGGTGGACACTACACAAAGCAGCTAAAATTTGCTCTTTTCTCTTTTTTCCCATGCCTGCTTGTTCATGTATAACACAGCATAAACCACAACAAGAGAGATGTGCAAGAACTGCTGACACAGGTGGGGTGGCAATATAGGGGCACACTGGTGACAGAGATCACCTGAACCACACAGCAAGAAAAAGTATAAAATCAACAAACCAGGAAAGTTCACTGATGTGAACTTGTGAATCATTTATATTTCCCTTCTTTTAACAAACAATTGTGCAGCCCTCCTAAGAAGTACGGGCCTTGTACCTTGTGACTTCAGCTTACCACGGCTAAAAGTTCTTCCCATTAGCTCACGTGGTAGATAGCAGCACTATCAACCAGAAAATCTGAAGCCTGTCAACAACTGGGCTATTCAGTAATGCAGGGAAGGTGTTATGTTGGATGATGCCTCCAGTGGCATAATTTCCCTGAGAATGACTGAGGGAAATGCATCATCTTCTGCCCATATCCATCCCAGTTCTGAGATGCGAACTTCAGAAAAAATGTCCAGGAGGCCCACACGATGCCCTCCAGACATGGGGTCTGAGCAACTGTCTCAGACAGAAGCAGTGATGAAATAATTTCACCTTGCTGTGAACATGTAATCATTAAAATCTGAGACATCCTCAGTGACGGGACTATCACACATGAGGTTGTGAAGAAATTAAGAGCTTTGCTTTCAAGAGATGGTTGGATAGTGAACACTAAGAAAGGGTTGTGGCCATTCTGAGTAGAAGCTGAAGACAAATCACAGAAAATGGCTTATTTATTTACTGAAAACTGCTGAGCACCTAGAGGATAAAGTGGGTGGGAAGAAGAAATGCAAGTGATAGGAGAAGAAAAATAAACCTTGATAGACTGTTTAATTTCATGTTGCTTGTTAACATACTAAATTTCCAGTTAGCTGCCTTTGTAATTGGTACAGAAGAATCTATCACCAGAAATTCTGACTGTGACACTTGGAACTGCCTTTTCTACTATATTTTTCCATCAACATTGGGATAATTAGAAGTGTCACAAAGTTAACAAACTTGACTGTCCACTTGAACCACCTAATGCAGCAGCATTTCAGACAAATCCACCTACAATCGTGGCAGGTAAGGTACAAAACCAAACACAAATTTTGGAATTTAATGGCTCCTAATTAAAAAAAAAAAAAAGTCACATTTTGTGACTGACTATGGTTGATCATACAGGAACATCAAATGACCAATCTTCAGCATTCCTTTGAAGCAGGCAAATCACTGCTCAGGAGAAAGGAATGAACTGTTCAAGTGTCTGTAACATAAGCATTTCTAGTAGGTGAAATTGCTGCCTCCTTTTAGAATTTTGCTGCAGTTTTTCCCTGTCTTTTGGTATTTTACTGTGATGCCCCAAACCCATACGGCATTACCTGAACGCTTACAAGACTTTGGAAGTCATGAATTGCACATTTGCCTCTCTCAGGAGTCTTTGAAACTACATACCCAAGATGCAAGTGCTTCTGTGAAACTGCCTAGAGCTAGAGGGAAGCCCAGACAAATTGTGCCTCAGCTCTACAGCAGTTGTTCTGCCTCCACAACAGGCCTGGGGAGCAGCCACGAGGACTCAGCTAGGAAACCAGGAGAGAGCTCAAAGGCTGTGTCTACCTGCTGTGAGCAGAGGATTTGTGAAGTGAAACACCTTAGGGTGCTAAGGTCCCTGAGGCCACATTGTGCGCATTTCAGGTGGTGATACACTGGGGAGCCTGAGGCTGGGGCCAGGGACTGAATGTCCCTGTACTTGATCTTTTCACACAGAGCATATCAAGCACATATTTGGAGCATACCTTTCACTTCATCCAGAGGGAATCTAGTCTGTGAGCCCCAAAACAACTTCTACTCTGTGACTCAGTGATCATCAAACAGAAACATCTAAAAGATTAATTTAAAAAGTGTGCCACTGATTCCAAGACAAAACACTTATGTGGATGCATCTAAACAAACTGATGGCAGCCTAATTCACATTAATGAAAGCTTAAGGGGGCTGTGCAATTTTGTTAAGTCTCAAGCAGCAGTCAAAGAGCACTAACAAACCTATGCACCAACACTGGTTTCCCACATAGATCTAAAAAGCTACCCATATTTCCTCTCATCAGCTACCACTAACAAGGTAAAAAAAACAATGTCTCCTTGGTGATAGTCACAGCTATGAAGAAAATCAAATCCTGTGCTTCTAGGCCAGAATTTTACAAGAAAGATGTCCACTTTCTATTGCAGATATTACCTTTTATCATTATAAATGAAACAGTTAAATAATCCTGCCAAGTTACCTATGAAATATCATTTGGAAAGAGCACAACCCCCAACACATTTTTACACATATGTAAATGTATTACTTTACCTGATAGATAAATCCACTCATTCTTGGGCTGGCAGACAACATTAGCAAAATGTTAGGGAAGAGAAGAAGATACCTTTCATTCTTTTCCTTGGTAAAAGAAGAAAATGAAAAAGTAAATACACCATCACAAGCCCTTTTCACATTTTTCTATTATTAAAGCTATCAGCATTGTAACCAGATGATTACTCCACAAATATTTGCTCAGTGCAAAAGTATCTCTCCATTGTATTCAGAAAAATAAAAAAAAAAAAAACCAAAAAAAAATAAAAAAAAAAAGAAAGGGAAAAAAGAAGGAAAGAAGGAGACAGAATTACTTATTTTCTATTTGAAAAGTGCTACTAACACATGCCCATACTTTTTCCAGAAGAGTATAGCCTTGTATTTTAGAACAGGAATTTTACAGTCTGGGTGAAATACTGACCTTGTTTAATATGATAACAACTGTTTGGCCAATTTCAGTAAAACCAAAATTACCTACTGGATCTATTTCTTCCTATAATTTAGATAGATACTGTTACAGTCATATCAAGACTGTGGTCTCCCAAATTGGAGATCAGATTTTTAAACACTGGATTATGCCCAGAAGTAGAAAAAAAAAAAGGAATAACTAATATAGTCACAACAAAAGCATTCACTACTTTGTTCTAGTTCTAATTTGCTGGTTTCATGTATGAAGTTATCCATTGTGGTTTTGTTTTGGGGTACTTTTATGGAAGGAGGAATACGTTTACTCTGAATGTACTGCTATAACCAACAAAAGGGAGAATTAAAGTACAATATTTTAATGACTAAGTATATCAACTGACAAAGCCACCATCCTAATTTCAAGTATCTTTGCAAAATTACAAGTCCTTAGCAAGTTTTAATGTTCTTAAGTAAACATTTGCAAATATCTGTATCTTTTTTAGAACGACAAAACCAAAGCCAGTTGCTGTTGCACAAATGAAGCTGTCCTGTATCTTGCCAAAAAGCTGTAATGCTAAACAGAAACTTCTAGAAGTCCATTACATTTGACATTTTACCTCACGATGAGAGTGGGGGATGGTGATTTGTTTTGCTGGCTTCAAAAAGAGACATGACTGTAGAAGATGCACTATCAGCTCTACTGAATCTTATTTATTTACTTTAACACCTAACAAAATATCTGAGAGAAAAATACCAAGTGACTAACTTTTAAATATTCAGTTGCATAAACATTTTTCTTTTTCTTCATATTTATGGACCTCTTTGTTCTAAGGGAGGAAATGGACTGAATGAGGTTGCAATTCAAAAGCCCTCATCAAGTTCAAAGCCTCGTTGATTTTTCAGCAGAACAACAAGCAATAAAAACATGTCAGTAACCTGTATAATGTTGTCTTTCTGTTAGCACTTGCTTTTAAGATTATTTTAACATTATTTCTGGTAGGATAAGGGGTTTTTTATGTTTTATTTGCTTCTTTGGTTAGAAAAAAGTCAACTGACCTTGTCACTTTTAACTTTATAATGTATCTTCTTACTCTTATTTCTCAAAGATCATTTGGTACTCAAGCTCGTATTTCAAAATTTACTACTTGATCAATGTACCCATAATAGCCAAAAAAGTTTGTCTCAGACACCTTACAACATAAAACTTAAAATCTTTTGCTATTTAGAACACACTGTATGCACAATGCTAATGTATGCTATGCACAATGATTCTGTAACATAACAACACATGGAAAATCTTGTTTAATTATGCACTTTCAAAAAAAGCCCTGCAAAAACCATCTTACAATATTTATAACTGCTGTATTCAGTCACTTTTCAGTAAGCAGATTAGACTATTTACCTTCAAGGAATTTTATTTCAGGTTTTATAAAAATTGCCTTAAATCAACAGAGAAAGACTTTAGGCTAGATTATCATCTCTGAGGCACTCTCTTCCTGTACGACTATAATGAATTTTGTTCAAAATTGGAAGAGTGACAGTAAAGATGAGAAGGATATTACCTCACTTCCAGCACACTGAATCATGACTTGGGACATATAAATCACATTGCCAAGTGTTTTGATATCCTCTCCCTCCCAACAGCGAATAGCTTCTGTCAGTATTTGCAGTTCAAGTTCTTTCCGTTTCCGTACTTCTTGACATTGTGCCTAACAAACACAGGGAAAAACATCATCTCTATAAACGCTACCAATTTGGAATGGCTAAGGGTAGAAATACCATTACAGTTGTATTTATTGCTGCTGTGCTTGTAATACATGGAAGACAGCACCTTACCCGAAGCATTTTCATTTAGATGACTATTACCAATATTTTTTATAAACTAGTTTTACTAAATTCAGTATTAAGGCTTTTAAAGACATTGACTTCAATTACCATTCAAAATTCAGTCATAGCTCTGTTGCTCAATTTTCTCCTTCCTTTATGCTTCAAATTTTGGTATGACTAATCAAAAATGAACATGTTCAGCAGCAAAGAGTAACAGAGCTCTCAGAAATACACGTCTATATAACATGTCTATATTACTTCAGTAAAAAGTGACATGCCACCTGCGTAAACCATGAGTGTTTATAACCTTGTGTTCCCACTTTTATTAAGTAACTCCAACCTGCTCTACTTCTATTTATTTGAATTTTTCTCAACAGAATTGTTTCCTTTTGTTTGTATAGCATCCAACAGGATGTAATCCACAAACCTCTTCTGAACACTGATAACACTAAGTATCTGACTTGAAAAATGCCAGGTTATCATCAGCACACATTCCCTAACAGGAAGCACAACACCTTAAGTTCATTGTAACTGAGACTGCATTAATCATTGCTTGTTGCAGTTGAGGCATAGTTTTTCATTTTTTTGTAAAGACAGTAGTAGACAGCTTATCTGTTCAAATTAGGCCTCCTGTTCCAATTATTACTAGAAGTTTTGCATCTTCTGAACTTCACTAGCACTTTCCTTTTCAACCTCTCTCAAATCCAACACCGTTCCCCAAAAAGGAATGCACATAGAAAAAAAAAATCAGAACGTGTACTCATTTGTTGTAAAGAAGCCCTTCTTCAGGACACTAGTCATGCAAGCACTATTAGAAAGGGAGATGAAATATGATGAGAGGGCAGACAAAGAGGTGAAGAATATTTTGCACAACTCTTACACCAATAGTCTACTTATTACAACTTCCCAGCAAATTATCATTCTTAGCTCTGCCCACTTACAGTATTGATTCCCAGGCTTTTAAGAATTCATTACATATTTATGAAAAAGCTTCACTTTTTCAAGCAATAGAGGGAGACGTAATTAGAAAACATTCTACTGAAAACATAAAATCTATTCTTTTATCACTCTTACAGAAAGATTTTTGAAGGCAGTCATGGATTTTTGAATATCTGGACGATCCGGATGATAATCCTAAAAACAATGGAGAAAACATAAATAAAAAGTTCAGTTCTGGCAAAGTTAATTTTAAAAAGAGTTAGAGGCTTAACTAAAAACAAACAAACAACTCTGCAAAATTGAAGTTGTAGACTGATCTGGTCTCTTCATGACCTTCTTATATTAAACACTGGTGGTTCTGGCTTGTAGTAAAACTGCAGTTACTTAGCACAATCCTAGTTATACTTAAAATAGAGCCAAAGAAGTTTTACAAGACCTAGTGGATAAGAGATGTCGAAATCCCAAGAGGGAAGTATCTACAGAGTTCTGTTTAGCAGGTTAGCTTTGCCACAAAGGTGATTCCCTGCAGACTAACTAGCATGTTCTGCTGTACCTGGCTGACAAACCAATCTGTGTGACAAGATCCCCACATTTCTATTTCTCTTCTTTTTTTCCCCACTCCAAACATCTAACCTATAAAATGCAAAAAGAGGTGAAAAGAGTAGGTCCTCAAACACCTTCTTGTCCTGTAAAGATCACTTTTGGACAGCGTTCAGTAGAAGTCAGAGGGATTATTTTGCCAATGTGTTTGGCATGCTGAGGTGAAAAGCAGCACTCCCTCTACAACACAAAGTGGCCTCAAGTAGTGTGCAGCAGACATATTCAATGTCAAGTCAACTAGAGACCCTGGTAAGACTATTCTAGGAATGATGATTAGCTTCTCTGGATAATTTTATTGCACTGACTTTTACATAAACCACTGCAGCCTGCAGTTTAGAAGGCTGACGGAAGAGCAAACAAATGCAATTTTGGGTCCCATCATGTTTGACATGTACCTTTAAAATAATTGTTGTCAAATCATCATTAAGCTGGAACATAAATGCTGATAAGATATACCTCCATGTGCCTTTCAAGTTCTTTGAGTAACGTGGGGTATTTATCCAGACGCATAAAAGGTTTGCTGAGGCCCGTGGTCAGTACAAGGATCCCAGGGCTGTTTGCACCTTTCATCTCCATGAATTCTCCTAGTTCCTCACTGTGTACAGAAGACATTTAAGCAAATTATGATTAAATTATCAAAACAAATTAATTACATTGGATTCATGATTCAGTCTTTCACCTTCAATGAAGTATGCCAATAAAACAGGAGGCCAAATAAAAAATTAATTCAAGTATAACTTAAGTGCTGTGACCAGTTTATGTATTAAATACAGGAAAAAAGCCATGTGCAGATTTGGGGTCCAACCAGGGGAAAAAATACATAGGATCAAATCCACTGTTCTAGACAGCCAGTGCTCAAAGACAGTTCCCAAACATTGCACCATTCAAGCAACAATTACAGAATGAAGCTGTACTTTATTACTCAGTTCTTTATTCTAGTAAAATTACATATGAAATTAGAGATCAGTACAAGGATTCCAGGGCTGTTTGCACCTTTCATCTCCATGAATTCTCCTAGTTCCTCACTGTGTACAGAAGACATTTAAGCAAATTATGATTAAATTAATCACAATTTACACTAATCACTATTAATCACTTGTTTACACAAGTAATACACAAGCAAGAGTCAAATGCTTTTCTTATGGTGTCAGACACTAATTGGAAGACAGAACATTACAGAAGTTTTTTCTCTCCCACACTTACATGTTTAATGACCTCATCTCACATCCAAGATGTTTATGCAAAAAATTAACCAACATCCATACAAATGGTAGAAATAATCACCATGCAGTCTATTCTCTAATGAGCTATGGTTTCACTAAGTGTGGACTTATACAACACAGTTCTTTTCACAGCCACTGTAAGAAATCCAAGAAATCCAATTCTCTCCATGTATCATCAATTGCTACTTCCCCTCTCCAGATATTTTTTGGTATTTGAGTAATTCAGAACTGGCCCAGCCCCTCAACTTTTACAGCAACTCAATTAAAACCCCAGATCTGAGAATTTCAGCTCCCTTTGCTATCAAGGAAACAAAATAGCTACATCTTTTGCTTATAATGCAGAGATTTTAGAGGACTATGGTGGAGGAGGACTAGCTTTTCAAGTTTGAATTACCAAGAACAAAACAAGCCCTCTCCATTTGGAATGGAAGATATGGCAGCATCTGGGCTGATTGCCAGGCTTCATAAAATACAAGTTGCCAAAGAACACAGAATTCTTAAGGCAAAAATCTACATAAAAGAAATACAGAAAGTAATTTATTAAAAATGTAACATCTTACTGCATTCAAGACACACACACACTGTGTTCCATTTCAGAACAAGTGACACTGCTTATTAATGTAATTTGTCCAAATAGATGAAGACAACAGAACAAGAAAACACACATGGCGTTTAGGGGCATGGTTTAGTGGTGGACTTAGCAGTGCTGGGTTAACAGCTGGATTCTAACTTAAGTCTTTTTCAATGCAAATGATTCTACAGTTCTATGAACTGTGACCTTCCTATCCCAATGTAAGTGCTCCACCCACCATCCCATCTGGATCATTCATCTCCCAGATACCCAAGTTTCCCCCAGTTCACAGAAAAGAAGGTGCTTTTCCATACAGTTTACTTGTCCTCAGACTAGTTAATTGGATACGTTACTTATGTATATCCAACACTTTTTCTGAATTGTCAGGTCCATCATCATTTTATGTCACCTCTTTCAAGAGTTTTCTGTCCTCATTCTAAGGAGGCCCCAGCTCTCCTCAGTGTAGGTGTTTGTGCCGTTTCAGCAGCATTTAACTAAAGTGGAGAAAGAGGATGAGGGGATTTCTCAAAATCCACTGTGCATTTTAAGGATGCAAAGAGGAAGGCTGGGCATACTTGGGAAAGACCTTGCATCCCTCTTAAGCAGCAACTCCAGGCCTTCTAAATCAGCTTGTGACATAAACAGGTTTTAGCCAAAATCAAAACACCTTGAAAAACTTCCCACAATACCTCACATGAAGAGTTATAATAATGCAACACATAGGAACCCCAGTACTTTTTTGAGCCTAAATTTAAGCAAAGCTGGCCAGCTCTGAGTACCTGGAGGCTGAAGACCTACTTTGCCTAACACTTCCTTCATCACAGCCCTTACAGCTTAGCATAAAATCCCACCACTTCAGAACTTGACAGCTGACTGCAGTGGCACCCTAAACAAGACTAAAGATTTTGATTTGTAACTGTGTCTTGGGTTTGCTATATTACCAGCTGCTTTGATGTCAAGTATCCAGGGAAATTCACTGAAACATCAGGCTGCAGGTGTGGTGGCACCTCTTCTCCTGACTCAGTTAAAAGGAAAGAAACTGTTTCCAGTAAGTAATGAAGGTATGACACACAGTTTACAGAGGAAGCTTTACCAAAGTTCAACTGGGTAAGCCCTTCTGCCGGAAGGCACTCATTGGTTTTAAATTTCAATCCCCTATGTATGTGACACTGATCACGTTCAAGTCGTTGCTTTTTGTTTTATTCATTCATTGCACCTGTAATCACCCCCACCCATTTCAGCATCATGAAGCCAGGTTACACATAGTACTTGATACTTCATCATACTTCACCTTCTTAATGTTAAAGATATTTCCTACAAGAACCAAGAGGAAGTAGCTGTTTAAACTCATTCTTTGCATTTTGTTTGCTTCAGTCAGACACAGTCCTGCTGCCTGTTTTAACTCTTCCCTTTTACAGTATCTCCTACTCTTCCCCATTTCAGGCAGCACAGTCCATAAGTGTATTACACAGATTCTCTTTTACCCCTATGTAACTGTATTTTCCACAGGATGTGCCATTCACAAATACCACAGGCCACTCAATTTAACATTGTTCTGAACAGTCCTCATTTTTGCCCTTAGACTGCTAAGGGTCAAAAAACCCCATTCCTAATTACTTCAGCCATTTCCATACTGTTGGGTGCGTACAAATGCATTATACAAATGGTATTTGCTGAACTATCCACTCAGACAATGCTTGCATTTCCCCCTTCCTGTTTTTTTTAATTTATTTATTTTAATGCTTGTAGTGTAGGAGAAACTTTGGTTACCATTTCACCCATATTCACATTTCTAATCTACGTTATCGCTGTTCCATTTTGAAACTTCAGCATTATGAAAGAGATGTGTGAAAAAACAGGGGAAAATTCACTATAGCCTGAATTAAAATTGACTTCTTGGAAACCTGAAATAAAAACCTGGTATTATCTTGTTTTCACTGTCTACTCTGCAATCCCTTCAACTAAACACACTCTGTGGTTACGCCATTCTCTGCTCGAGTGACACTTGGTGTTGATCATTGACTTTTTTACTTAAGCACAATATAGGAATCCATGGGGCAAGTTTAAACCTCAGCTCACTTGAAACTTACACAAAGTCCTGAAAAACAGGCTTAGCAATGGCATCACCAGGAAGCCTTTAACAGGGAGCTGTGTAATAGGTGTAATTAAAACTGAATGACGTAGTTTTCCTCCCAACATTCCCAAGAGGACAATGTTTTCTTTCATACACTTCTATGCTTCCATCTGACAAGTTTTGACATGCCTGCTTGTTTAAGCTCTACTCTGAACACAGGCACAGACTGCTTTAATGCAACAGTACCCAAAATTTTGTCTGAGCAGTTCCATCATGCAGACCACCTTAGCATTCTACACATGCTATTCCAACCTGGCACCTCTGCAGCTTTGTGGATATAAAATATCCAGCAAAATGTGGATGCTACTTAAGCTCAAAGCTTAAAGTGAGTGTCTTTCATTTAGTGACAAAAGACAAATAAGAGTACAGGACATAATGGAAGGGTTTACTTTCAAAAACATATAAGCAGGTTAAAATACTGCTCGAACATGACAACAGTTCACAACCGTTTTTTAATTAATTGCAACATAAAAAAAGTCTGTGTCAGCTGCTTTGCCAAAGACAATGGCTCTTTCATGTCACAATTTCAATTGATGCCTGCAAGTACTGCAGTCTCCTAGGCAATATACACTAAATGAAACTCCAGCCCAAAGCTAAGAGTATGTTTTAATAAAAAGCTATCATTTAGCTGAACAGGAAAATCTTTTGAACAGTGAAATCATCAACTCAGTCACAACTGCCTAAGCAAGTAGCTTTTCAGAAAGAAGCACATGAGACTTTAATTCACTACTTGCATCACTTGACACAATAAAATGCAGAGAAGCATACAAAAGTGCTGTGCTTCATTTATTCTGAAATCTAAAGCTGTAGAGTTCTCCCCACTCCAGACTAGAGTTGGCTCACAGCTTGAGATATTTTAAAGGTCACCATGAAAAGTGTCTTTAAGTCCTACTAATATATTCAAATCTTTCTCAGAACAGCTGCTTCAAAAGCTGCAAATCACACTAGAATAGGGAAGAAAACAAAGCTCAGATGTGCCTACAAGTACCAGAAGAAGAAAAAAAAAGACCATTGAACCTTGAGGAAAGCAGATCCAGGAACTAAAAATGTATACATTTAAAATCACAACTTACACTTCTGAAGGAGGTCTCTGTTTGTAATAGATGGAGCATGAGCTATCACTGCTGAGGGGTCTGAGGACTGAACACAGGCACCGCATTTTGAGAGCGTCGTGACACAGCTCAGCAACCCCTCAGCTGCAGCTTTTCATTTCCTGGGGCTAAACCTCCCAGTCAAGCTCCTCTCCCGGGGACTGTTCCTCGGCGTATGACATCAGCCTGAACACTTGCAGGCTCAGGGATCCACCAAAGTGGGGGAGGCACAAAGAGTTTTCTGACTCAAGCTGATCTGTATTCCATGCTCCAGTTACTCAGAGTAATTGTCGTGTTCCAGCCCCACAAATTTTATCCAGACTGCTAGGTCTGTGATGCAAGTGTAGAATATGTTTCGGACATGTTATCTAAGAGAACAGAAGAATCTAGCAAAATTAATGTTTCATCAAGTAAAGATTTGTGAATAGCTTTCTTGCTGCTGAGAACTGGCCTGATATTTGCCACTTAGCAAAATAAAAAAAAAAAGCAGGTGTGTGTTAGTAATTTTCAACTAGCTTTTCATCAAATTAAATTTTCTTCTGGTAGGATTTTTTTTCTGTTTTAAAATAAATATACTGCTGTTTAAGCAAAGTAAAAAAGTTTAACATCCCATTCTACCCCTCTAAAATTACATACCTGATGCTGGTTACATTGGGTCTGTACTGTCCATATTTCCTCAAAAGAATTTTTTGTCCAGTGATCAGTGGGGCTTGTTACTTTTTTTTTTTAAATTATGTTATCCAACCTTCAGTAAATCCCGTACTCAAATATGTTTCCTCTTGTCATTTTTGGTTATAGCCCATAGGAAGTCCCAGTCCTAGCTTCTGCCTGCTTGGGTTTTTTTTTGCTAGACTTTCTCATTGCACTGAGCTTTGTTGCTTGTGATATTTCCCAGCTAGGTTTCTGGCACTCCTTATTGTGCTGCAATTACCCATTTCTGTACTTTGTATCCAACTGGGTTTTTTAATCTGCAGGAAATTCACTCTTTCATGCCTTGGGTTGCTCATTCTGTTCCTTCTCTTACTGGAAGGCGAGCACACGTTTATGATCAGAAGCATACACAGGAACAGTGCTAGTCTGACTAAAGTCTACACCCTCAAGGCAGTACTGGTGTCACCGGCAAGCAAAATTATCTCCTAAAATAACACTACCTATTGGAACACCTACCCTGAGACCTGAACTGGGATCTTCAAGCAAAACTGTAAATAGTAGAACCAAACCTGATACAACAGAGCCAAAAAGCTGGGACTGTTGTGGAATAAAGTAAAGAAAATGGAGATGGTGTACAGCAGCCCTACAGCCACTATGAGAAGGGGATCATGCAAAACTCTGAGCTGTGCCAGAGCACCACCCAAACATGCCCAGCAAACTCCACCTCTTCAGCTCTAGCCAGTGGCCTAAGACTCAATTACAAGATACAATGACAGATCTGAGGAAAAATTACTTAATCCTTCAAAAACCTTGACTCATTAAGAAGAAGGAATTTAAACTCTGGGAAAAAAAGTAAGCAATAGCTCCAAAAAAATTGCTGAGACAAAAAGGTACCTACCAAATTTGAAGACAGTATAAAATGGGAGAAATTATGCTGTACACCAACTTTAACACCTGGATAAAATAGATAAAGCCAAAACTGGAACCAAGAAAAGAATCAGTTGCTAAACTTAATAGAAAGATACACCTTCAGAAACACATAGCTCTGGAACCTGAACTCATGTATGGGCTGCATTAGGCTTTATTCCCATTTTTTCATGTTCATGTACACTCAGGTCTCCAATGGTTTTAACAGTCTTTTAATAGTCTGACTATCAACGATTTAACTTAATGAAATTTAAGATGTTTGTGGCTTTGAAGATTTGAACACTATTAATGTCTTATTCTTTAAATAAGGTAATTGACCCCCTTTGGCCCAGACTGTGTATTTACATAAACATGCACATATATGAACACTTATGCATACACAAACCTTTATTCTGTATTAATTGAATAAAAGCCCCATGTTGCTGCTCTATATGATCAAGAAGCAAATGACAAAAGATAAAGTGGAAACAGATGTGCATTCATACTGGATGGCATTTAAAAGAAAGGGAAAAAAAATACACATTCCAATTGAATGCCCCTTTTACATGTCCAACCCCATCCCTAAGACTATTTAGAATCTACTTCACAAGAACACTATTCAAACAAAGTTTTTGTCTAGAAGTGCACAGTAATTCCGAGCATGTTCATGTTTTACCTATACATACACCCAGAGCCTTTACAAGGTGCCATCAACATTGTAACAAGCCTTACAACACTGCTTGAAGAGCACCCTTGATAGCTCAGAAAATGACATACAAAACGTGTAATGTTCCACCAAACCAGACAACTGCTTACAATTTTATTGTAAGTGATCCAATCACTCAGAAGAAAGAATACAGTTAATGCTTCAGCCAATTTCCTTTAAGCTTTTTTTTAGCCAGTGACAGTAAAAAAGCGATAATAAAAGTAGTGTATTTTATAAAATTTTTAAAAATCATAGCTCTTCATCTAGAGCAATTATCTAGGAGATTTTTTTTCCTTGGTATGTATTCCCAGAAAAACAAGTAGCCTAATAAACAGAGAAGAAAATACTAATTTTGTGATATAAGAATTTTACATTAAGTTTTCTTCATAAAAAGGCTTTCAGAAGTACAGTTATTGTATATAACTGTATATAACTGTACTTATACAGTTATTGTATAAGAGTTCAGTTTATGAATTGCAAGAGCTCATGGCAAGAAATAACCTTCTGCACACAGTATGAATATATTCCAAATCATATGCTCTATACAGTTCCCTTTTCTTCTCTAAAATGCTACTGAATAGCACAGATGCTACAAACATGATATTTAAGTTCAAGTATTCCATGTACACTTAATTAATTGCCCTGTTTTTGTTAGCATTAAAACACATGGGTTTGGACTCACTTCTAAAATTGTACTGATAAAACAGCCAACTAACATTGCCTTGTCTTAAAAACTTTAAACCTTGGTATTCTACCCAGTATAAACTGCAGTGCAATTGTTTCATCATTACTACAATCATGGCTATCCTCAAACTTCATGGCAATTTTTAAATTAAGGTTGATAGGGGATGTTTAACACACTAAAATCATTTCAGCTAAATAGACAAAGAGACAGTTCTGAGTATTTTACATTTTTTCACGCCTCCAACCACTTTGTTATTTCTCTCTTTCCCTCTGCTTTGAAACAATGTAATTAAAAGTTTTCCATCATTCTAAGAGAGGGAGAAATTCAGAACTGCTTAAAGCCATCTAATTTCTTCATGGCAGCTGTCTCAAACAGAATATTTAAGTCAGGCCACTTGCTACCTACAGCAATGTTGAACAACAAAAATTAAGGTATTAGAATAATAAAATTAGGGTAATTAGAAAGAAAAGGATGCAATTCTGTTGACTCATGCTTAGTAACACAATAGCATTAAACAGAAACTGTCTATCAACTTCTATTCCCTTGAGCTACCTCATAGAACAACCTTCCACAACCAAATTACCTAACTCCTCTATGATTATATTGTCTAAACCACGATCTGATGTCAAGCTGACTTTAGAGACTTGAAGCTGAATTTTTCTTAGGACATCTTATACAAAAAGAAATATTAAACAGAAGAAATGCTTCTCTTCTCCATTTTCAGAACAGCTTTCCTCCCTCACATTTCAATCACCATTTCTCTGAATTCCGAGAAAAACCTTTACAATTATCCCCAGATTGAAAGAAATGTACATGATCACTTTGCTGTCACATGCCATCTTCCATCTATAGGTTAAATCCCAGACCTCTGTATGGAAAGAGCATAAAAACTCAAACAAACAAACAAAAAAACCTCTTAAGCCCAAGAGTGTTAAAAACCATTCATAGAAAATGGTACTAAGAAGAGGGTCATTTGAAAGAAAGCAAACATATAGGGATTTCATCAAGGGGGCTTAAAAATATTTTTGCCTTGCTGAATTTTAATGACAAAAACTTATCTTCTTTTTGTCTGTACTGTAATGTGAATTTGCAGCTTGATTTTTCCAGCTGAGGTTGGAATATAGCTATATGTATTTATAACATAAGTGAAAGTTCAGAGTCAAAGGTTACTAGAAGGTTTTTTGTCTTCCTAATATTACAAGTAATGCTCACAAACATGCCACAATGTTGCTGTTAAAATGAAATTTGAGTTCCTGAAAGAAGCTAACACTATAGCAAAAAAATCTATTGTGATCCTCTTTGTCTTCTAAGTGTTAAGAGTACTCAAAATATCTTTAATCCAACACAATAAGACAAAAGGGAGAGGGGTGTGTGAAGCAAAAAGAACACATATCCTGCTAGGATGTGTCCTATAGCTAACCTCCAAGAAGTTATGGTTCTGTCCTGCACCACAAGCAAGCAAAAATAGGCCCAAACTAACAGCTGCTGCAGCAGGGGGGTCATCAGAATACAAATATATAGCAAAAGCTTGTGAAAGCTGACTTCTTTCATCAAATTCTCACATCAATACTTTTCCATCAGGGTGATACAGGGCATCTTCTATGCAAATTTAAGATCTGTCCAAAAGCTAAGCAACCTACATCATGTTAACTAAGCATCCTACTTCTTACAGAAAATAGTAATTTTGTAAAACTCACACTTCTTTCATATCACTCAGAAGTAAAGCTAAGGGTATAATACCATTATGAAGTTCAGTATCCACAGGCTTTTACAGGGCTAAGTTACAATGCATCAACTGTCTAAGAAGCCTAAGTCAAGTCAATTATGCCACAATTTCACAAACTTGTTTTGATCTCAACATTTTTAAAACAAAGACTATAATCAGTAAAGTTTGGTTTACAAATTCAGAGACCAGCATGTGTTCTTTCAAAGAAAAAGTTCTCTCAAATAGTTGTTAATACACTGCCAAAAGTGACAAGCTGTCCTGATCACATGAAACAGCTTTGTTTTATGGGGCATTTTGTCTTTTTTCAAAAAGTGTAAATTTTTTTTCTCAAACAAGTTCTATTACACCAAACATGTCAAAAGAGATGTCACAGCTTTACAACTCAAGTGTAGTTATGTACGTTTTTGTATCAAACTCAAAAGACCACAGAGTTAACATACCTGTGTTCTGTGAGAACATTTACTGCTGAGGGGTGGTTGGCACAGTATGTAAGGTATAAGCTTTTCATTTGTGGCATCAAATTTAGAAAACATCCTCCAACCCTCTGCTGAGCTTCAGGCAACCTAAAAACAGAGTAATAAAGATGAAAATACTGTAATATCAACCAGACAGAGAAATAAATTAAAGCCCAGAGAAGCAGTGTATATGGTGTGCTGGGTTTGGCTGGGGTAGAGTTTATTTTCTTCACAGAGGCTGTTAGGGGACCATGTTTTGGATTTGTGCAATGATGTAAAGACGACAGAAGGGATGAAACTCTTTCTTTCTACAGAGCAGCTCCCACTTGAAGGACTAAGCCCCTTCAGCAGAAGGCTGTATGGCCACTTGTATAACCCATACTGAAGTTAACCAGCTACCTTTCATCAGTCCGAGATTACAAACTTATTCCTGACATGTTGTCTTAACCACTATACAACATGTTCAAGATGAAATGTTTCAATTTCTCCGTGCACTCACTCTCCTTCCATAAAGGCTGCATTGCCTAACATAAATATGCTGAGTATTTGCTTCTTTGCAAGACATGACAGTGGATTTTACTGTTGTTGTTAATCTTTTTAACTACTCTTAAAACCAGTACTTCACTCTTCACACCAGCTGCAAAGCTAAATGAGCCCTCACTGGGTACTTGCCGCACATACTGTTAGCACAGTCAAAGAGTTTCATTCTAAGATTAGTTCCAAAAATTCTTTCTGGAGAAAGAAGAATACTTTTTTCCTGAATAACCTTTTTTTTAAAAGTCAATATTTTCTGTAGTTGTCCCAGACATGTACATAAAGTTCCTAAGCATCAATATTCATCAGTATTCCTAATATCAATATTCAATATCCCCTTTAGAAAAAAGTGAGAGCTGCTCCAGTGAACTTCAGCAGGAAAGAAACCTTCTTTCCCGCTTTCCACTCCTGCAGGCAGGGGATGTTCCCACTCTGCTCAAACACAGTCATCTTGTCCCAGTCCTTAGGTTTGCTTACAGCAGTCAAAATTCAAAGTTCATCCCCAGAAATTCTCCCCCAAATCCCAAAACAGTAAGTCTTTCTTCAATTAAGCTGTTCAGTCCCTCTGCACAGTACAGGGAGACTACCCAAAATAAAGCAAAAATTGACTGTAGAGGTGTTCCAAATGCAAGTTAGAGGAAACACACTCCCTGATTTGAGAGCAACATTTGTTACAGACACCCAGGAAATGACAGCTGAATCCCTAGCTAACACATGCCACCAGACACACTCAGGTCACAGTATCAATACTCCTTATATCAAAGGCTAGGACTCATATTTAAAGTCTGCATCTTTTATTTTTAAAAAGTGTAAATTCTTAAGTCAATAGAGTGGATGCTTTTGCAGGTGTTTAAGGGAAAACCAAGGGCATTCCCCAGCACACTGAGTGAATGCTATTCTTACAGCCTTGCCAAGCAGCATTTCCTGCCAAGCAGCTGGCCCCCTTTAATAAATCTAGCGTGAGCTAATAATACATTCTTCGAGTAATAGATGCAGCCAAAGTCTCAAACTCAGAAGACATGCTCAAGGCACACAACTCAGTATTAAATAGCAAGAGGCTTCAATACACAGTTGCTAAAAATGGTTAAATTCCCGTTTCATACTGTAGTGATGGGGGTGGAGGGTGAATTATGGCTGTTTGCACCAAGCAGACATCTGTGTCTTCTCAGTTTGCTGTTCTTCTAGCAGAATCAAAGAATGACATTATTCTCTTTCACATGTTGCACATGTATTGCCACTTTATACTGCACATTCTTTGTTGAATTAAGATAATTAATAGACTTTGTAAGGGGGTGGTAACTCATCACCTTCGACTTTTCTAATCCATGCATTTTAGTTGCAAGTGCTCTACTATTTTCAGCAGGTAAACTATTTATATCTCCTTTACCTGCTGAAAAAACCCCAACAAATTAATGCCTATCACCACATCATATAAACCTTTTAGTAATTAATGTGTTCCATTAAGACCATAGTTATTTTACAATTTATTCTGAAGTTATCATCCCAACATTCTTCTCATATTTGGCACTTTATTAAAAAAGAATCACATACGGATATTTACACATATATTTAAGTTATACCAACTTCAGTTAAAAAACAGGCCAGATACATGCTTTATTTCTATTTGCAAATGTAAAAGAGCCATAACCAAGCCTCTGCTTCTGGACACATGCTAGAGGAATCACCATGTGACTACATCTAAACTACCTAACCTTATCTGTTTGTTGGAGTTGCATCCAACAGCTATCAGTTCTGTTTCTCCAGACTTACAACAGGCACCCAGTGCATGGTAATTTGAAGAAAGAAATAAAAAGTAAGTGTAATTGAACTCCAAAGGGTGCAGTTTGTGAAGAAACTAAACATTATCTCCTGAGGCTTCACAGTTAACAGGGTTACTGAAATAAGGGGCTACTTTGCAACTTTCTGAGCTACAGTTTACACAAATTGAGGCACTACCCAACTTATTCAGTCCTTCAGTCTAATTTTCAGCCTCTTCACTACCACATCTTTCCCTAATTGTATAATTGTCTTAGCCCTCAGACATCAGTTACTATGCATGTTTGTTTCAGGATAAATAAAGGCACTGTGTTCAAATTCCCATTGATACTCATGATAACCAAAAGTAAGGGATGATATTGGGACTTAACAGACTTAATTTGTATCTGCACTCCAAAACCAAACCTGAAATACTAATGAGTTTTAGACCAGACTTAAAGAGTCCCCCCCTCACACTCTGGCCTCTCCCCTGTTTTTGCCACTTGGGTTTTTTTCAAATTCCATTCCACTTCAGGATCATCCCAAACATGAAGTACCTGCTTGCACTTAAACACAGGACAAGACAACAGTTACTGTGACTGCAAGAGCAGGGACATGAGGGAAAGAGAGGACAAACCCCAGCTGTGGCTGTTACAGGGCAAGGAAGTAAGCCTGTGATACTACATAAAAGACTTCCATTTGCTAGAGGAGATCCTAGCTAGCAGTCCATGTAGGCTGGTGTCACCAGTCAGCCTGTGTGTTGTGTGCCCCTCCTCACTGAGAAATGCAGCCATAGACTGACAGCTTCTACTTCTAGGTGAATGGAAGAATCTTTCCTGGAGCAGGAGATCAAATCAGGTTCATTCTCCTGCTACAGACAACCCATAGAGCAGAAGAGCAACACTTCCAATAGAGACAATTTAGATCAGGCCAGAGATCACCTGAAGGACACTGACTTCACAGAGACTCTTCTGCTGTGTGAACTACTGCAGAACTGATCTTTGGCACAGGACCACAGATCTGAATAAGACCTAGAGCAGTGGACCACTTTTTGTCTTCAAGAGAGCAGAGCACAGAACACTCTTGCTATGTTTCACTGTCAGAAATCTGCTCTTTCACAACTGAAGACTCCAACAGCATCTCTCTGCCTTGTCTGCTACTGTTCTTTTCCAACAATGAACCAAGTGCTTTGTAAGCTAATCAGCCAAAAAAAAAAAAAGCACCTTTGAAGCCTATCAGCGAGAAGATTCTCACTCAATGCTATTCAGATTTATTCCATGCACCACTTTTGTTTAGTAAATTAAGAAGAGAAGTTACAGAGGTGGAAATAACCTCAACCTGGACAAGTTCAAAGAGTACAAACCTTTAACAATTAACTAGAAGACCTTCAAGGCCATGGGCAGGGTGGGAGGGTGACACACAACCAAATCCAAATCATATCCAAACAACCATTTCCCTCAAAACACACAAAGAACCCACTACATCATTATACATTCTGAAATAAGCCACAATCCAAAGTTTAACACCACAAGGATTAAACAAGCCAAAGTAGCGCATGTAAAAAGGAGGAAAGCATAGGAAAGGTTCTGCCACTGAAGTACATGCCAGGATTTGAGAAAATTCAAATGACAAACTCTCAAGGTGGATGCGGAATTCAAAAAACATTTAACTCTCATGCCCAAGAAAAGGAATGTGCCAATTTACAACTGGCAGGATGACAGGATTTGGTCATTCTGACATGTCAAGTTCAAATAAAACACCACACTGGATGCTGCAATGTGGAGTTCCTCGATGATGGAACTATAAGCTCACTGCCAAAAATAAAATGATAAATCTATTTTCATCCTGGGAGCTAGTCTGAGTTTACAGAACAGATTCACCAGCCAAAAAAACATGGCAATCATGATGGATTAGTGGATTAGATTCCAAACAGGAGGATGCTGTATGCTCAAGTTAATGTGCTATGATGAAAATTAAACTAAAAATACAACTTGGCATGATGAGCATATTGATGAAATGAAACTGAGACAAAATGCTTGCAATAACACTTCAGTAACTCTAGGGCATCACTTTCTCTGCCCACCTACTAGTATACAGTATGTTCCCAGTTTATTATACAGCAACATTTCACTTAGCAGAAAAAAGAAAAAAAGGATATTATGAAAAGGTGCTTTAAAACAGTTTTAGCCAAGCAGAGTTTTTAATGAAGCTTTCTGAGCTTGAAGCTCCATTATGGTATCACATTAACCTACAATGCAAGCTAAAATGAAGTTTGCATTAATATTTGTTTAAAGGTATATATCCTTTTTCTCTCATTTTCAAGATCACCTTAAAAAAAAGTTTTAAAATATGACAGTCTGTTCCATGCAAAGTATTTCATTTCCCTAACTCTTGATACAAAGAAACAAAATCATGGCAACAAGCAAATGCAACAACAAAGACCAGTGACAAGAAACAAAAGGAAACATTTGAGCACGTCAACAAAAGGACACTTTCAGAGATTTAGACAAGATCTAAAGACCGATCAAGTCAAACTTGCCAGGATTACTATCCTTCTTTCTCACAGCATGAGAGACAGACCATTTCAAGAATGTCCCCATCACAATGCTAAATTGCCATCCGAACTACACACCATCCTCCCTTCCCCTCTCTCTGGTCTGTTATCTGGAGGCAGGAGAGAGGGACAGAAGGCAGGTGGTGGGAGGGCATGGGATCTGAAATCAGCACCAGTACCAGGCGTATGTTACTGCCCAGTGGAGATGCAGCTTATGCTTTGTCATGACAAGGCTGCTTCTTCACACACAGCAGCTCAGGGGAGAGGAGGGAGAAGTCAAAACAAGACACAAGTATGTGATCCAATGTTCACTGTTGCCAAAAAAGTTTTTTTCTCCTCCATCCAAGACATTAGTTCATTCTCATAGCAAACAGAAACTCGATAAGCCCTCAGTAGCAATTCAAGTTACTAACTTGGCAGAAACCAAGAAAATTTGGATTAGGATGTTGTTTTCATGGTATGCCTGACCATGTGGTCAGACAAAACTAGAATACATGCAAGGAAAATGACACAACTGAGGTTAGAAATGTAAATTGGGACACTTTCAGTGGAGTTTCAGGAAATTGTTAGGACAAATCCAAAGGCAATATGGCCATCTTCTTTATTACACATTTAAGTGCTGAGGTAACAAGCTGAACAATACCGAATTACTTCAGCCTAAATTGTGGAAGGAGAACTAGTGTCCCCATGCCCATCCTTCTGTGCTCCATGCTTCCTATATGGTGCAGGACAAGCATTGAGGTGTTTTATTTAATTCAAGTTGCTCTTTCTGCCTATCCTGCAGACCTCTCCCAGCACACTTTGATGACCACTTTTGTTCAGGCCAGAATACAAAGTACAAGCATTCTCAGTGTCCTTCATCCAAGTCACTTACCTCCATCTCCATTGTTCCACCATCACATAAGGTTCCTCCATTCTTTCTTTCTTTCTCTTACTTGGAAAAAAATACTTGAAATTCATGCCCACAAAACCAAAACCACCAGTTTCCTACTGGTAGGCACTTGCATCATGAAAATTCAAAATTTCTTTTAAACTATATCAAAATTTCTACCTTTGCAATTGCATGCTAGGGCAAATAATGTGTACAATCAACCAATATATTCTCCAAACATCTCTTACTGTACTGCTCTGGTAACAACTCCCAAATTAAAAGGAAAAAAAAAATCTATGCCCAACAAAATATGCAACAGGTAAAGAAATAGAAGATATTTTGCATGTTAGCATTTACTCTATCCAGTATGCATGGTACTTACTTAGTGCATTCTTCTAAAGACTGTACAAGCATTTGCTGGAAAGAACTTATTTCTTCCAGGTTTCCCATTAAGTATGAAGTATTTGTCAAGGTTAACCTGGAGCCAAGGCAAATAAAACATGTTTAAGTTTGCAGCTATTGACTAATTGTGCATTAATGCTATCTGTTGCATTAAAAGAAAATGCTCACTGGTTCTTAGGTCAAGGACCAGACTGTTTCAGTCAGTTAGCTAAATGAATAAAAGCAATCTCTGCCTCAAGAATCCCACAGTTCACAGAGGTAAATTAACACTGACATTGACATTTTGACAATCAAAACCCTCCCCAATACATGAGAAATCTCAAGCTTAATTTAAAACACAGGACAAACTCACATACTTTTCACTGGCTTGTAATGGTCGCAGGTAGTTTGAAAGCATTGTTTGTAGCTCCTTAGCATATTCATTTTCTGTTTCTAATATATTTTGTAGCACCTACAATAAATGACAATTGCTAATTGGTACTTTTTAAGATATATCAATGCCAGTTGTAAAGCATACTAAAATTTATTTAGCATGAGAAAAACTTAAATGATACTTCCTACTTATAAAATGCAAATATCAGCAAGAAAACACTGAATACTATACATCTATGAAATTCACGGGGGAAAAAAAACCCACTGCACACAAGGTGAGCCATACTTTGGCCATATACAAAAAAAATGGTAAACTAACAGGATTATCACTACATATTTTGTTGCAAAATTAGAGTTACACAGAGCTTTCTTCCAAAGCCAGGGACAATTATTCCCCTTATGTACTTCAGAACAGTCACAGATCATCAGAGGATGGTAAAGCACAACAGAAGTTGCAAGAGAAATTAACAGTGTCATGTTCTCAGTCTCAGCTACAACACATTACAATTAATGTTGCTAGTAGAGTGTTCAGATGCACTAAATAATGTTCTAGAACACCTGAATATAAACAGATTTACAAAGATCAAGTAATTTCCAACTTCACTTACCAATACAATTAACATCATTACCTTATTTTTAAATAGTGCTGCCTAACCCTTCACTGGGAGTACACTACCATAAGAAAATTACAATAGACTGATTGCAAAGCCAGGTATTTATAAAATACAGCACACACTTGGGTTTGGCTGAATATAAATCAAACAACCAGAATAACCCCACACATGTGCAGGAAAGTATTTTACGGGGCCATTTCTTGAAAGCCTGCTTTAGGACATCCTCCATTATAATCATATCAGGTTCTACTGTGCTGAAGGCACACTTAATTTTTAGACACACTTATTAGAAGGCAACTTATTTTTCAGAATTAAATTCAGTTTAGTGAACAGAGCTGAACTTTGAAAACTTACTGCTATTCACTGGTCATAAGCCACACCACAAACCTCGTTTTGTTACATGCCATATTTGTCAAGCCTACAGTAATATCTCATTTCAGCATTTATAGGAACAACTGTAATTGAGTGCATTATTCACTGTTGTAGTCAATACTCTTTTTTAGGAAATAAAAAAAGCCATTCATTCCTAAATGCAAACCTGATGAAATAACTTTAAATAGTTCAGTATGTCAATGAAGAATTCACTGTTCCTTTCATTGGTGTCATTGACTCTGCTTATTCCTTGAATGCTTCTATTCATTTGGGGAGAGAGAGAGAGAAACCATTTTTAAGTCCATTCTTTTGTTGCAAGTCTGAATCCTGAACTGAAGATTAAAATGTCTCCATTCTCTGCTAAACACTGTGACAGAAGAATGTCACAGGGAAAGTTATGGCTACTAACTGGGAAATTACAGCAAAAAGTAAAACATGGGCACGCAAGTTTTAAAAAAGCTAAGGGTTTTTTCTGACTGTTTAGACCAGGAAAATAAAATATCTCTGCCAATCATAGCACTAACTAATATCCCTGTTCTCTTTTATATACGCAAAACAAAGAAAGCAGATCGTTCAAATGGTAATATAAAAGTATTTGGCATCCATGAGGTTGAAAACTAAGTGCAAAACCAATCTTTTTCAATATGGTTTTTCCCACAAAAATCTCCCAGCCCAAAGTCATTACACTGGCAGAAAAATTGGTAGGGAAAAGGAGACTGAAAGCCAGGGACAAAACCGCAGTGTCCTGATGAAGAACCAAACAATATTAAAAGACGCTGAAAGATAAAAATCAACAAATTTGCTAAACATCTTGTAAGACTGCATCACTATCCCATTTTCTCAAAGACTACTTCCATTCTGTGCTATAAACAGCTGTCTGAAAAGCTTGAAATAAAATTAGTTTCATGTTGGACACAATTATTTTCCTTGCGCTGGTTTGGATTTTTCTTTGAGGATTTTCTTTGCTATATGGAGAACATGGGATTAGAGGAAAAAGACTTAAGGGCAGGGGGATATAACCACAAGAAAGCTTAAAAACTAGAATTAGTAACCTGACAATTAGCAGAAAAAGGAAAACTAATGCCACTGTAAGTAAAACTATGCTACAAAACCTGTGCAGAGGATCAGATGCACTTATACATCTTTTCATTCTAGTAGTTTCGTGTTACACAATACTTGAGATATACGCAGTTTCAACAGTCCCTAGAACACATTAAATCTATTGTCCTTTCTTTTTAACAAGTACAGTTTTCACTGAATACAACTTGTTTTTGTTTTTTTTTTTTTTACTTTGATTATATTTTTTTCAAGAATAACCTTGCTTACATAGCTCTAAAACATAATTTCTGTGATATCTTGCATTCTTCCAGCTTGAATTACCTACCTCACTGAGAAGCTATGAGGATTAAACTCTTGGACTGTGCTTTGAAGTGACAAGTAGTCATTACTGCAACTCAGTATTTTGGCACCAGAAATATCTTACATTCCTCATATCCACATCTCGTCCGCATGATCTAATAATCACCTTTCTTCCCTTTCCTGCTTTCTGCGCATTCTGGCTGCTGCAAGACCCCATGAGACCTCGAAGACCTTGTTTCCACAGCTCCACCACAACATTTGCACAGATCCGAGCGAGCACCCAAAGAGCAGCATTGAAGTGGCAGCCTTTGCAGTCCGTAACGCTGCTGAATGGCAGGCACACACAACTGCACTCATACAGCACCAGCTCTCTCAATCACATGGCACAAAAAATTCAAGCATGGTTAACAATTCCGTCACACAAAACCTCAGCCTTCTCCCTAAGGCCACAAGTACCATCCAAAAATGCATTTAAAATTACCTAAATAAGGATGATCGCCTTCCAAATCCGTGGGAGAAAAGGCAGAGTTCAGGGATACATTTGGGCATGATCCTGTAGGACATGCCCATTTTATCACAGTAGTATGGCACTCAACCAAAATATCACAGTTGAGCAAAACTGTGATCAGTATGCAATTTTCCTGCATCACAAGAATTTGCATGATGAACCCCTTAAAAGAGGCCCTTGAGAGGGGCCATGTAAAGCACTGCACGAGTATACCTTATCTTGAGGGCAGTCAGAAACATATAAACTTCAGTAAACAAATTGATCCAACCTTAAAAGCATAGCCTCAAAAGGAGTGTTTATTTTCTGCTACTTCTCAAACACTTGAAAGGAAACAAGGTCATCCAAATACTCATAAGTGTGGAGAAATTTGCCCATTTCTTCACCTGCTTTTAGAACAGCTACTTAATCTCAAAGCAACTGTAAATGGAGAGAAGCTAATTTTATTCTGGATACAAAGTTATAAACTCTCAAGGGATCTGAAATAAAAATAAAACTCAGAGTAATGCCTGCTCTGTCTTCAGGGAAAAACACGCAACAATACACCCACTTCTTCAGTAATAGGCTACTAATTTACTTCTCCATGAAAAATGCTTCATCACAAGTCTAGTTCGTATTACACACTACCATAGACTTGTATCATTTTATGGGGGACAAAACCTCAGCATTCTCTACTAACCTGAATTCCTGAGCCAGGCCAAATGTACATACATAACAAATGTCTGTCTTCTCAGCAACACATAGTGCAAGGAGCAATTAATTAAGCACACTGAGACTAGAGGGCAAGTGATTTGTCTCACGAACTCCAGACAGAGCTGTGAATCCACAGAAATAAAGAACATGTTTACAAGGGGAGCAAAGAGCAGAGGAAGTGGTGAAAGCAGTCTCCTCTTTACATTAAGTACTTTTCCCTTAGCTTATCCCATTCCTCCTCCCAGACAGGGAGCCTCTCCTACCACTTTCTGACCTGCCCTTTGATTTTGTCCTCAGTCCAACAAATCCCTCTGATTTTGCCCTTTTATTTTGTCCTCAGCCCCTCAGGCACTGCTTGCACAAAACCTTCCCTAGGGTAAACAGCAATAAATAACTGTGAGAACTAGAGAGTCTCAGCACATCCCCATGTGGGGACAGCCACAACTCAAAAATAGCCCCAGTCTCAACTCAAGCTTAGCAGCCAAGACAGCCTTAAACAGATTTTAACATTTATTCATTCACTCAAGTTACATCCTTTCAGCTACCCGTTGCCAAAAGTTTTTTTGGAGCTCTTCTGCTTTTTTTCCAACTTTATCATCAGTACAGACCGATGACATAGAGCACAGGGAAGTCCCATGTCTGCAGCTTAGGTATTAAGACAGAACAAAAACTCAACTCAAAGTTCACTTCAGTGAATGGGTTTGCTGTTTGTCTTATCTACATGTAAGACATGTAAAAATCATACGAATTTAATAGTAATTGAAAATATTTTACAGATATATTGCCATGAGAAGCACAAAATGTGTTTCAAGAAAATCTAAATGTCAATGTGTCTAATTTAGGTTTCAGACACAGCAGTACAGTCTTACTTCTCTGAAACAATGGGTATGCTACAGCACAGCCTCTCATTTTCTAAATCAGAAGAACAAAATGGTGAGTTAATAAAAAAGTAGGGGTATTTGCCCCACTGTGGAAAGATGTGAAAACAAGGTAATTCTCCAATTCACTGCAGACAGACTTAAGAACAGCACGCTGGGGTCAGTGCTGTAATTTATAACATATCTGTATATTATTAACTGGTCATTTTCACCCCCTACAATGTCATCAACAGTTATTAAGTAACTAGCAGTCAAAACAGTCAGCATCTAATTACATAAAGTCAATACCAAGAAAGTTGCACCTGGACAAGATGAAAAATAAACTAATCCTAAGCATATAATGGTCACTAGGGTTTGGGGTTGGTTTGTTTTTTTTTTCATTAAACTTCTTCAAATACAGCTGTATTTCCCAAAGTATAATAGCTTGAGTCTCCACAACTAGAACAGGTTATCCAGGGAACAATTATAAAAATCACACAAACCAACAGCGATATTTCAAAATTGTATGGTATAACTGAGTCCCTGAACAAATTCAACATATACTTTCTCTTTTTCTCACTTAAGTACACTTTCACCTCTCAAATTTGCACCACACACTATAATAACTTGCAAAAAAAAAAATCTTTATAAAGAGATACAACGAAAACAAAAATAAATTAAATCAATCCACTATTTTGTCACTGGATATATCACAGCAAGATCATTACTTCCTGCAGTTTGAGGGAAGGGTTTGCCTGCATGGATACTTTCCATGGTGACCAGCAGTTGTGGGATGCAGTAGCCAAAGAACTGCAGCCTTCCCTTCCCCACAGAAGTGCAGCTACTGACAGAGGCAGGAGTGGAGCCAGATGGATGAGGAGGAGATTGCTTCATAGCTCTCAATTAGGGACTACAGACAAAACACCTCTGTTCTTCCAGGTGCTATTTATGCCACAACCACAGAAGATGAAAAGAGAAAATTATGGTTTATGACCCTTTTTAAAAACTGACATATAAAATGAAAACCCATAACAGCTGCTTGGAAGGGAAAGAAAGGTTGTGGTTTGGTTTTACACCAGCAGGGAGCAGTGCTTAACAAAAACAGCAAGATGCTTTTTTGCTTCCCAATGTATCTACTCAATAAATAAATGATTCTCAACATGATTACAACACACTTAAAGATGGAGTTGGGTATGTTTTTACATGCACCTACTAAAGAGGTCTGAGTACCAGATTAAGGATCCCTGGGAGTGTGCTAAAGGCTCACTCTGCCCGTGCTGCCTTGCTGTGAAATCTATCCACCAGCATAAGGGAGAGGTTCCTTGAGTTAACAAGAGACTTGATTTACAAGCATGAGCACAAAGTAAGCAAATTGAACATTTTAAAAAGATCTCTTATTTAACAAAAATCAATCAATTAATTTGACTGACTTAATCACTTTAACATAGCAGAATTTCAATATTTCATAGAGATCGGGGAATATTGATAGCACACATGGGGGAGAAGAGAGAAAAAGGAAATTAACAACTAGCAAAATAAGTAAAATAAGCATAATATTACATAAATGCCAATCATTCACTTACTTTAGACTATAATTTTTGTACTCTCTTTAAGAAGCCATATATGTGATATTTCATTAAACTGATAATGATCTTGTTTATATGAGAATCCACCAATACCCCATCTACTTTTGGTACTTCCTGGCAAGACTGCCTTTTTATTGTGCAGATAAGAGCACTTAGTTAAATTACATTCTTCTGTACATAACAGCTCACATGGAGGAAAAAATGATCACTCACCACATTGTAATAACTTTTGTTAATTGCAGATGTATCAAAGCCTTTAGGTGGACTCTTCAATGTACCTGATTTGGGGGAGACTGGTTTTTCTGAAATACAAGATATTTTGGGATCAATGGGGTGCAATTTCACAGCTCAACACTAGAGGTCAAACAAACTGTTTTAAAATATTTATCAAGATACAGTGAAAACGGCGCTTCACTGAGAAACATACATAATTGTACTTGAAATTACTGGTCAAGAATCAATATGTTCACAATGAATGAAACCTCAGCCTCATTGAAGGCAAGCAGAAAAAGACCCATTCTTTTTCCTGGAACCAGAAAGTCAGTTAATGAAATATGCTTTTCCAAATTTATTTTTTAAAAACAAGATATTGTCATAGACTGCAATTTAGAAAAAAAAACAAAAAACAAAAAACAAAAACCAGTAACAGGCATTTCCAAACCATATATGCACTTTCAAACAAAAACAGTATTAAGTCTTAATATCAATTTAATGAACTCTGTGAAAGCAAGTGACAAATCAAAAGCTGAACACTCCAGAGGTGAGACATGACACTCAGTATCAAAATAGAGATTCAAAACACTGTGCTAGTGAAGTGACTTACCTTACGCCCAGAAAATCATATTTTAAAACAAATTCTCTTTTGCTATTAATGAAGTATAGAATAAAAAATGCTAATGCATGCTCCTCCTAGAAGGATAACATTAATCTGCAAGATCAAAACAACAGTCCTGAGAGTTACCCAAGTGCTGGCCCAGAACAGAGAGGTAGAGAAAACATATTTCTAAAGCCTTCCCTCCCACCACTACCACTCCTCTAAATCAAGCACAGACGTGCAAACATGAGGTGAGAAAATCAAAAGTAACATCCAGCATGCTGCAGAAACAGCAAGTAAGATTTACAGCATCTCTTTTTGATCTCTCACACTTGACTGTGCACTCAACCATCTGAGAGTGCTTGTAAGACTATGTTTAACAGGACATTTTGGTGGCTTGGTTTGTCTATTTTTCTATGGTTTTTTTAATAATCAGGCTTGTCTAATATGTGAATGTCAAATAAGCACTTGAGTAATTTGCATCCAAGCTATAAAACAGCAAATTGTCAATTGCCCCAAACAAAACCACAGAAGCATCACCAAAACAAATCTACTGAAGGCTCTACCTTTATTTTAAAAGCAGGCTCCTGTTTCAACCACGTTTTAATAAAGATACATGAATAATTTAACTCTAGTTTACCTGATACCTCAGGCTAAGAATAAATTATGCAAGTCTCAAACACCTTTCCATGAGAAGCCCAGTCAGCCAAGCTAAAGGTCAGCTATGGAAAATTCCCATGGACAGCAGAGCTGACCAGGGAAGCACCACCATAAGCAGAACACTCCCTGTGGTATCAGCCTCTCTTGAGCAATTTAGGGCTTCTTCAGGCTCCCAGTTGCAGTCCATGGATGATGCCATCTCAAGCAGCTGACTCCAGGTGCAGGTCACCCTTTCATCTCCAGTACCAGCACAGCCTGGCAGGCCAGAGGCTTTAGCTAAAAGCCTATGAAGAGCAGCTCAGGCCCTATGAGCACACAAATGCAACTATCTTTAAGGGGATTTGCTCTGTATTGCACTGGAACTCATCTCAAAGAAGCTAATCCAAAAATAAAATACAGTCTTAAAACTGCCAAACATGAGCAAAGAAAAAAAAACACTGTTCTCCTTACCACATTCAGGGATGACAGTAAAACCCTTTTGGTTAATATCCCCTGCCTACCCACCCCACGTCAGATCTAAGCTGACACACAGCACAAAAACTATTAGACCCAACAGTTATCCAGCTGGGAACACTGATGCTCTCAGCCACCAGCCCTGCAATACATACATGCTGTGCCATGTAATTCCAAATGACAGGACTCCTCCCACCCCCTTAGAACGAAGCTGTAAACTCAAGCAGATTTGCCATCAAACATTCAGCGTGAAAGAACCTAAAATCATGTCGTATGTATGGCTACTCATTTATATATTCATCTATAATGCTACTCTATATGGGACAATTAAAATTCTTTTCTTTGTACTGAATGATGAAAATTATGTCCTTCCCACAAACTTGGTAGCTTGCTTTCATTCTCTGTGGAAGCTCTTGGACTTGTCCTATAATTTATAGTGACTTTCACATTCACTAAATACCTAAAGGTTTATTAATCATACGCCAAAAAGCATGAAAGGAGAAACCAGAATTATTTAAGGATAAAAGTAAATACTTGTCACAGTATTTATCATAATACAGATGTCTTGAAAGGAAGAACAAGAGTTATTTAAGGATAAAGGTAAATACTTTTCATTGAATTTATCATAATACAGATGGCTGACCACTGTTAAGCTGGCTGAATTCTGGCTCTTTGTTATCTAAAGGGGGAAAAAATACCTCTCTTGCCTTAAACTGCTGAAGAAAGTAGGAGATTTTTTTGCTGAACCATAGAGTCATTTATATTGCCAGCTGTTCAGCTGATTCAGTTATCCATCACAGACACTCACATGTCCAAATTCAGATTTAAAGACAGGACAGAAACATTCATATAATTTTGCCTGAACAGTCATAATCAACATTTAGCTTTTAAAATGTAAAGGCCATTTCTATTGCAGAAACACAGAATCAGACACAGCAAATTAGTCCAGCTGTCTATCATGTCTGGTATTCTGCCTCCAAGCAGTGCCTTGCTTCATAATGAGGAATAAGAAACAGTCTTGTTGCAATTAGCTTATTGCACAACTGCACACAGAAGAAAATCCTGATCTTGCACATAAGAAATCACTTTCTTTGTTTATGCTAACTTAATTGTCATTTATTATCCTTGGTAATAGAACATTAGAGTATTTTGCAAACAGAGCATATTTCATTAAACATTTCAAGGAGGTACCACCCCCATTCAGCACACTACACCTTTTATAAAGTCCATCGGTTTCTGAAACATCAGCAAAACCCTGGCACCTTGCCCACTCCACAGAGGCTCTGTTTCTCAAAGCCCTGGAAGAGAGTGACCTGAGCCAGACACCAGCTTTTCCCACACAGAAGATTGTTGCCTCTCCCTACCCTTCTCCCATCCACAATGCGTATCCCTTATATTAACACTGAAAGCACAATGAAAATGGCTCAGTGTATGATTAAATCCAAAGCTGGCAGGCATCTGCTCAAGTATGGGAAGAGATGGTATCCTGCTAGTGACTGAAACCAAGAGCTAAGTTACCACTGTCCTCCATCTCTCTTGTGATCAAAGCATCACATTCAACTGCCCTCAGCCACACTTGATAATGCATTGTCTAGTGGCCAGTGATAAACCAGAGAGACTTCACTTAACAGATCATCTTTGGGTGGAAAATGAGGGCAGCACAGGCTTTTTAACTTCACTTTTTCAGCAAACAATTATCCTCAGTGAAAACAACTGCTTTTATAATCTTTCCCTAAGTAGTACATAAGATGGCACAAACTCCCTAAAATGTAGTTATCTTATTCTTTACAAATGTCTAATTATTGGCTGTAAAAAGACAATTTACCCAATATTTCCCAATACTTTGTTTCTTTCTGTTTTAACTTACATGCCTTCAAATTACTTTACATTCCCACATTCTTCTCTCTCTTCTGCCATGTCTGCAGTTTATGCCATATTCATTTTCGTGTAACCCTCTAAACTGTGCTACTCCACAGAGTATTGATTCCCTTCAGAACATACTTTACTAAAGCACTTTGACTGTTCTGCTACAAGAACACCCTGCATGTTTCTGTGATTACTGTGCCGTGGCATGTAATCTAGATAAAAAGATCTGATTTGGGTTATTTCATCCTACACTAGGGGAAGAAATATGTGCCAACAAGAACACCAAAACCTATGTGGGCCCTACCAGTGAAGTGCTACAAGCAAGTTCCATCTTCCTAGACTATCCAGTTCAAATCCAGCATCAGGAGGGCAGACCTAAACCTGCTCCCAGCTCTCAAGAGGGCTCAGGCACTGCTGCAGTGCTCCACTCTGCAGTACAGACCAACACTTCTGCCCCAATAGTATTCACTGGTCCCAGCCTCTATTTTATTGATGTCTGTAGAGTTACATTTGACAAGAGAACACAATACTCCTCTGAGTGTACATGCTTGAGGAGAGAAAAATTAACATTTTTCAACGGGTTTTAGTTATTTTTTCCTTTCCTTTTTTTTTCTTCCCAAAGCCAAAAGTGTAATTTCTCCTTCTCTCAAGCACCACAGGATGGAAACAGCTGACATGCTACTCCTTCACTATATTCTGACCTTTTCCCCATACTGGTTTTGTTTTTTTAACATCCAACCAAAAGAAACATTATCACTGTAATCTGCACTGGGCCTGATACTAACAACTGTCAAGAAAGCATAACGGAGTCTAGGGCAGTAATGATACATTAATTTTTGCAAAGAATTAGAATAAAGTTTGTGACATATTAAATGTAGTTTTTACAAAGCTATATTCCCTCCTGTGTAACCTCATGCCATTTAAATGGATTATGCTTGGATAAAACTCAGTAACTGACCATGTGATTTATAAAAAAAATCTGATTAACATCTGACAGTAGCTCAGCAAGTGCATCCCCTTCTGGCTAATCACTCTTCTTTTCATTGCAAGGGAACCCTCAAAAGTAGGTCTCCAAATATCTCTAACTACCGTGTGAGACAGGAGCAGCACTGTAAGAGACAAGACTCCACCTACACCTCCACCTCTTCCTGTTCCATTCTTTGTAAGCAGAACTGACCTCAAAAAGGCCACACAGTCAAGTATCTTAACAAGTTCACACATTATTTTTTACCCTCTGTCACATGTAACAGTAGAGCAGGATAAAAACAAAATCCTTTCATTTCAAAGTACTTGCTGACTAGAGATCAAAGAACATTTAAAAACTAAGATGTTACAGGGTTTGAAAATGGAAATGAAAACACAGGCACAGGGAGGAGGGAGAGAGAAATGGACCACTTTTTTGAAACTCAAAGTGTAGGCATGTACCTGAATAGAAAATAGTACTTTTTGCTTGTTTGAGTTTTTTGTTTATATTTACATGTTTGATCATAACTATCATAACTTTAAACAAATCCTCTTTATCCCCTTGGGTCAGAGAGGGGGACAGAATAAATACACACTCAAAAGCAAAACAAAAACAGTTTTCCATCTTAACCAAATTATTTTCCCCCAAAATAGTCATTGTCCAGCCTAAGAAAATTAAATGCTGTGCTAAATAATCTCAGTATGTGTCCCATAACCATTCATAGTTCACCTCTTACATGTGTTAGCATTGTGTGCTAATTCTAATCACTCAGGCACAGCTAAACAAACAAATTACAAGCAGGGCACAACCACTGTGAGATACCTTATCACAGAATATGCTCTGCTGGTGTAATTTGTGTCACAGAGCTTACTTTTCTTCTAAACTCTTTAAGAAATCAATGTGGGTAAAGGCAGTTCCATTGCCACACATCTCTTTCTTCCCTTCCTTGAATACATAAATTCAGAGCCATTGTAAAAGCTAAGATTACATATCTACAGGGTTTTTTTTACACTAGAGGATTTTAATTTAGAATAAAAATTCATTTATCTAAACATCTAATGTCTATGAAGTTTGTGAGAATTAAAATAAAAGCACACATGCATAAATAACTTCACTCATTTCTTCTTTTACTCAATTTGCAGAAGTCAGGTGACTGCAGACTGAGGGGATTTAATTTAGTGAAACCCAGGAGCTTATTTAGTCATGTCCTAGGATCTCTCCATAGAATGCCTCATCCTATACAGAATTTCTAACTATTTACAGTATTTTCAGCTACATTTCAGAGAAGAAAGAAGTGTAGAATCATACTGCCAATGCCAGAATACTTTAGAGAGTACTTTGGAAACAGATGAGATGTCCAGGATGAACGTTTTTTTCATAGAGACCTTAATCAAGAGCATGTATTTCAACAATCCTATCTAGAACTTTTTTTAAAATCAATCTATTGTACACTGACAGAAAATGCATTTTGAATTTGAGCTAGCAAGGCTGCAAGTTCTCCTAACTACTTTTAAAATACATAAGGCAAAAAAGAGCACTTTCATATTTCAACCTCATGCTTAAGGCATAAAGGCACTTAAAATACTTCTAAATTAAGAAAATCCTGAAGTGAGGTATATATAGTTACTAGGAAGTCAAGGAAAATGGACAATTAAGATTATCAACTCAAGAAATGCCAACTCTCCTAATGAAGACCAACTACGAAGAGCAGAGACAAGGAAGGCAAAAGAAATCACATATAACCTAGATGAAGCTTCTCATGAGCATCCACCTATTCAAATAACCTCAGAGCTTTCTCAACAAACAGCATTACATCCTTGTTTCAACAAGGACAGTAGAACAAAAAAAGTCCAGCAGTCCAACAGTGGCAATGCATTTGGATATAGAATGGAGGAGAATTCCAGAAAAGCTCTCTCTAGGATCTTCAACAATACCCATAAAGCAAAACTCAGTTGAGAACAGAAATATTCATAACAAGTTTCATGGAAACAACCAATAAAATAAAATTAAAAAAAATGTGCAGCAAAATTACAATGGACCTCAAGTAAGAAGATTTCAGTAAACTTAAAAATAAGAGTAAAAAAAAGTCCCACTAGTAAGCAGAACATAAGCAGAAAAGGCTCACAAGAATGATAATTCCTTTAGAAATTAGCAGCATGTCAAAGAAGGAACAGAAAAAGTGGATGCAAACTGACATGGAGTAAATATCACAAATATATACACTGACCACAAACACACAAAAAGAAGCAAAAGTAAGCAGAAGTCAGGTCATCATTTAAAATACAACAAACATGGTCACAAGAGTAGTAGCAACAAAGCATGCCACAGCATGCACACATACATGAAGGGGTAAAGCTAATCTCCAACTCCACAGTCACTAACACACTAAGAAGCTCTTGGTATGTCTTGCTGCCTTCTACCACCCTTGATCCTCCTCATGAAAAAGTCAACTTCAGAAAACTCAAACATACACCTAGAAATGCATAAAAGCAGGTTAAAATTACTATTTTGATAAATTACACAGTACCTGTTGTGCTGATTTGATAGTAAGAGAACTAGCTATATCCATATCTGAAACCAGAGAAGATAAGTGAAGTTCCATAAAGTACTGAAAAAAGCCAAAAACAGAAATTTTAAAATGGAGGAGAAAACCAGAGGAAGCTAGTGAGCAACAGCTCAGTCATTTCAACTTTGAAATACTCAATGAACTAAGCTTCCTGAGAAGAGAAAAACATGGGCACAAATAGAAGAAATGTCCATAGAAGAAACTGAACCTATGAGAGAGCAGACCAAGAATGCAACAAGTCTTGCAGAAGCCAGAAGGGAAAAAGTGTTGTGGCAGAGAGAATACATCTATAAAGTAGAGGGAAAAGGACTAGGGAGAAAATTCATCTGAGGGAAGAAGTAAAGGTAAAAACCATGTCAGCCCCAGGGATCAGACAGGGTTGCAAGGAGTCTCAAGCATCAGACTGCACTTGGTACTAACCTGGGCATTACAGCTCGTCTCTTCCTACTTAGAGTCACTTCACCCAAGTGCACAATTCTTAATAAAACAAGAACCACTTAATTCTGGTTATTCACAACTTCTGGTTCTTGCATGTTCACTGTTAAAGCATTTCTTATCTGGAGCTTAATTGCCTGCCCAGGTTCCAGGAGTTGGAAAAGGTCAAAACTGATGAAATCAAAACAAAATCTCCGCAGCAATGATTTAAATTAATAACAATGAGATAAGAGGGTCATCGTGGCTGATGCTACAACACTATAAACCAAAAAATAGGCTTCAAGAATTGTTTCTCAGGATAAGCTGCATCTGAGAGATCTCTAAAGAATATTAAAGCCAAGTCTTACATTGTGACTGAAGCTGGTTGAAAAGAACAATGAAGCTGCAGATCTAAGACCAGCATTTTGCAGCAACAGACTGGAGATATTAAATCAATGAAGAAAATAAGAGGATGCAACCGAAGGAGAAAAGATAAGTTTAAAACTGAAGTTTTGCTCCCAGACCCTCACTGCAATCAGGCATCTGAATAGCTGCCTCATAACAGGAAACAAAAAAAAAAAAAGCCAGGCCAAAGATTTCAGCACGGCCCCAAAAGATGTGTGTTTTCACTGGAGTTGTAACAAAGGAAACAGTGGTAAAGCCTTCCAGAGACTCTGGGTGACTTTATCCTACCAGGCTTATCCCTAAACTCTGAAAATAAGCCAAGACAAGGAAAGACATGGGGTAAAAAAAGGAAATAAAGGAGACAGAGAAATTATGTCACCCACAGCAATGTCCTAGTGGATTACAAAGGAATGTTACTTCTGATATTGAGATGACATTTACAGAAGGCACTTTGACTGTACAAAGTTCAAAATGAAACTTCAGAGGAAGGATGAAGCCTGTATGAAGAAAAGCTGAAGGCATACAAACAAGAAAGAAAAATCACAAATACGTTATCTTTCAAAAGCAGATTTTGATAGAATTGGGTTTCTTTTCTGCAGTTGTTTACTTCCAAGTAATGGGACAGCTGAGTAAATTTTTGTTTGGTTTGAGGCTTTTTTTCTTATTCATTTTTTGGTAGGAAATCTCTCACTATTTAAACCCAAAGCATCAATGCAAAGTCTGTCAGCATGTGAGTTAAAATCCCACACTCTAGAAGTTCAGACCAAGGAAGTGAGAGCAGCCCAAATGTGACAGACAAACAAACAGAATGGGGAGTTTTCTCCACACTTACTGCTAATTCAGAAGCCACTCTATACAGAGAACTGAGGTGGGGAAGTGCGAGTTCCTGAGCATTAATCATTGCTGTGAATAATGTTCAGTAAATAAAATCAAGCTTAAACAAAAGCATTAGAAGGTTTAATGAATCGACCAACCATCAACCTCTACCCAAAGCAAGAATTTCTGCAAATATCCTCCCCTTCAAAACTCACCATTTGATTTAATTTCTCGTACGTAATTACTTGGAAACCACCCTGTTTTTCCATTTAAAGTTCCTTCCCACCAGCCTCCTTCTTCCACTCTTGTAACATGAATAATATCGCCTTTTGAAAAAGAAAGTTCATCTTCATTTGTCTGTTGAAAATTAAATTTGGCTCTCACCACCAACTGATGGTTGCCGTTATCTGTCATGTCCTAATAAGAGAAAGAAAAGAATAAAATTATCACTAGAGACTTAAACAACATTTCCATAAGCAAACCAGAAATATCCATGAAACGGAAATAGCCTTTCCTCCACACACAAGTCTCTCTCCACATATTTTTACTCAGAACCCTTTATAAGGAGCGATTTGGCATTTCCAGTATTTGTGTTATTTTTAATCTATAGGTTTTTATCAGCCATGGGAGTATATATAATCCCTCAAATCAGAAGGGGTTAACAGAGCTAAAATGAGAATAAATATTGCTCTCAAAAAAAAGAACATATACATTTTCTATCACTAACTTTAATTGAAACTGCCTTTGACAACTACAAAGAAAGAAAGGCTTTACATTATAGAGTTCTTTCCTAAAATTCTCTGTGCTGCAAGGAGGGAGAAACTGAGTTGGGTTTAATTTAATTTTGGATCTATTTAGAGTTTGCAGCTCAAAACCTTTTCCTTTTCTTTCTTCCTGTAACAGATCAGGTTGGTAGCTTCCACAGCTGAAGGTACAAGTGGTCTGCCAATGAAGGAGTGTTCTTTCACAAACCTATGAAAGGGTTATGCAACTTACCTTGAATAAGTACTCCAAATCATTTCTCTCAAGGTTAGCAAAGCTGTAAGCCTGCAGCATTCAGACTTGCAGCTGTCCATATACACTATGTGAAGGCAGACTATCACTCTATCCTAACATCTGAATGTTCTCAGAAGTAACTAATAAGTGTTTTGAATTAATGATTCTCAAAGTCAGCATTTTGTCCTTGGATGTCAGTTTTGAGTATCTGCACTATTCAAGCATTTCATGAGAGTTTGGGCAAACCTTTATGCTAAAAACGCATGCTAAAAAGTACTACAAATCATGTTTGTCTATATCATAACTAAGGATCAATACCTCTACAGCTAAGAAAGTAGCTTAGTGAGATAATGACTGTGTAAGCAGTCCTAGTCAGTTATCCAGGTAAAAGAATTTCACCAACATGTGATGTTGCCCATATAGTTGAGGTGATGAAAAGACTGCATGTTGTCACTAGGATCTTACAACATGTCAGCTTAATTCATAACCCCAGCAATCATGTTATTGTATCCCAAGTCAATATGACTTCCAGAGATAGCAGCTGAGAAACTACAGGAAAATGAGGGCAAAAACAACTTTGAAAACATGAAGAAACTCCCAAAACAGTGTAAGTCCCAGTGTTTTACGATTGGATAGGCATATTTTCAAACAAGTGCCTCTGCCTCAGTCCTCTGCTTGTACATTACGTGCTTTCATCCTCTCTGCTCAACAAGAGAAAATGTCTTGGTTTAGTAAACGGTAAAAAGCTACAAAATAAGCAGAAATACTGCACAGTGAGATCAACTACAAACTCTATGCTCTGCCAGTATGGCTTTCCAGCAGAGGAAATGAGTACAAACTTGGTGAGAATAGTTCCAAACAGATCATCTACACCAATAAAACCAAACTAGAAATTTCCTGGGTTTGGTCACCAGCTCTTTTTCCCTCCTTCTTGCACTTCTCTGCTCTAACTTTGCACAGAACAGCTCAGATCACCAAAGTGATAGAAATACTGAAAACTCTGTTTATTGCAGTGATCCAGCTAACAGCCAGGCTGACCAACTGCTGCATCTGCAAAACTGAGTGGGCTGTGAACAGCAGAACGGGGCTCAAATTAGTGGCCTAGGGCAAAAACTCGCACAGGCTCTGCTACCAGAGAAAATACATGGCACTGCACCTAAGAAAGCCACAGTAAAGCAGCTTTCATTAGGGATCTGAACTCTCCTTGCAAGCCTTCAGTGACTAAAAATACATTTTATCACATTTTCCATGAGGTATGCAACCCTGATTTCAGCTGTGCTATAGAACAATGGCCCATATGATTCAGTTACCCAAAGGAAAGTTGAAGGATCAACCTTGAAATATAACAGAAGACAGGAGCAACTACCACTACTGCCAACATTCGAAGCATCACCTTCACAGAAGTTTGAATAACCTTCAATCATCACCCCTAAACTCAGAGAGAAAATGAGATGTTTGCCTTTGGAAAAGCAAGTCCTTACACTGAAAAGAAAAACGTAAATCCAGGAAGGTACTGTCTATGCAGACAATATGGAGCACTAAAGGAGGAAAAAACAGTTTGCAGCTCACATAAAGATGCATGTATTTTGAAACATCATATAAAAACCTGCAAAAACAAACTCACAGGCTAAAAATACAGAACTGAAAGAGAGAAAACAGTTACTTTGCTACACTATAATTCACTTACAAAACTCATTGAAAAGAAAAGGGGGGAAAGAAAGGGGGAAAAGAATAACATACCACAGCATGTTTTATTCTTCCAGAACTTACCAAACTCCGATACTGTCCCTGAAAGAGTTTTGAAGTTCTACTGTGTGAAGACTGGGATCCCAAAGAATCAAAAGATTTTATCCGATGAGATGAGGGACGTGCACATACAGAATCACTGCCCAGCCCTATGTCTGTAGGAAGGTGGGAAAAAAAAAAATCAGTATTAGAATTTTAAAAATCTGCATCCATAACTTCTGCTTAGCTCTGTAAAATTCATATGCTTAAAGCAGGTTTGATATATCTGCAGTTACTCAGTAATTCAACATTTAAAAAATGATAGCAATAAACAATCTAAAATCCTGAGACATCAACAATTTCTTCCCCACACAGACAAGAAAACAACTTGGCCTGTTTAGAGAGAGGAGGGTTAGGGTTGTATTTCTCTCTTCCTACTCACTACCAGTCTATTTAAAGGTAATTAACCAGCATCATTTTAGCTAGTAGCCAAGAATTTTGAATGCATAAAACTTGCTTGAAGTGAAGCCAGCCACATCTGTTTCTTAGCTCTTCCCACAGCTCCACATCTTCTCAATTAAAACATTCCTTCCACTGTCTTTTTTCCTACATTCCTTTGCCTCATCCCAGTTTTTTTTGCCAACTAAGCTATTTTTTGTTCTTTGGAGGGAGGACTAGGAATAGAAAAAAGGAAAATGCTGCTTCTCAAGCAAACAACACCCTCCTAAACACTCCCCCTCTTCCCTTTGTCTTTCTCTGAGAAGCACACTCCTGTGCTATGTTCACCTGAAGGGGCTGCTGGGGTCCCCTGTGGGCTGGAAGGCACCGAGGGAGCAGCAGGACAGGGCTCATCCCACCATCCCAGCCAGGAGTGGGGCAGCTGGGGGCACCAGGGCAGCCCCAGACCTGGACACTGGGCTGGCACCTCCACGGAACAGGATGTTGCCAGCCAACAAGGAGGGTGTGCCCTGTGGCTTAGCCAGCCACAGCCAGCCAGGGGCTGCACCAAAAGCAGCTCCCAAGAGCCAGGTTCAGTGCTGGCTGCAGCCTCCTTCCTGGATCCCACCACTCCAGAGATTAATACTTTGATGCAGTGAGAACCCACAGAAGTCTTTCATCAGTAACCATGCCCATTACTCACATTCCTCATATTGTAGGAAAGCTTATCTCAGAAGAACCTGTGTATGCCTGAAATTCTTGCAGACCCACATGGGGATCTAAAAGCCATCTCCCAACACTAGAGCAGAGAGATAGAGCCTAAAATGCCTGCTGCACAATTCATGAAAACTGTTTGGAAGAACAAGAAGGTTTATGCTTGCTCCCAGGAATGAGACAACTCCACAGTTTGTATGTGGTTTTGAGTTTTGGTTTCCATACCACCACCACATGCCCCTACCATGAAAGGTCTCTTCTAACCAGCTGCAGTTGTGGCTTTTTGATGTGGGCATTAATCTATGGACATCTGGACAAAACAGCCACACTTTTTCTCCACTTTAATGACAGCAAAGGCAGCAATGGCCAGTGTGCAGCAGTTTTAAAGATGTACTGCACTGGTTTGCACTTGCACTTACACTTGAGATGGGAGGCAGTATCTCCAACTGGTCTAAACAGCTTCAAAGAAGTCTATGGTATTACTCCATGCCCACTCATTAAAACTTTTAATTAAACATTAAAAGATTTGCCCCACAAACCCATATTTAAGGGGTGCTTTCTAATGCAAGGAAAAAAATAAGCCACCAAAACCAAACCACAAAATCTCTCTTAAAACAGACCAGAGAAGTATCATAAATGTGACAAGATACCTATCTCATTAGTATTAAACAAAGTAATCCTTATGCATCACTCTCTTTTCTATCATCTTTTCTTCCTCACACAAAAACTGACACAGTTCAGTTTTAGACTCTTACTCAGACTCTGACCTGATGACCACTACTGAAACTTGCTGCTGATGGTGGAACAGGAAGAAACCAAAAGGGCCAATGTTAACATTTCTTGACAGTCCCGGGGTCCTGTTGGTATAATTCAGCACAGCCTCGCCCTACAATGATGGATGGACAGCTCTCACCTGTCTGTTATTTCTACAGCTCTCTCCCTTCCCACCAAAGGACTTGAAATGAGTGGTTCATGACTTCTAGCTGCTAAGTGAATGAAATATTTGGCTTAAGGGATCAAAGACTTTGGATATCCTTTTGTTATTGGCAAGAAAGGACAGTACTGGGAAAAGTAGACTGGGGAAGGCAAAAATGTTGCCAAGCTGTTCAAATAGGAGAACGACAGAATGGAGCAAAAGTCAACTTTAGTATTTTAAACTTGGAGGAAAAAAAAAGAAAAACAACCTAAAAAACAGGCCCTCTTTCTAATTTCTTGCCAGCTTAAAGGCTTAGCCTTAGCTCTATCACAAAGCTCTCTTCTGCAGAAGACATTACTAGAGAACCCAGAGCCACTGAAAAGTTTTAAAAACATGAACTTCAACAAAAGCTCTTTTAAAATGCTGCATATGTTCACCTCATCATGGGTACAGCAGAGGTATAAATATACACTGATGCAAGGTGAAAGTAGCAGTAAGCCAGCACAAGACAGAGCAGTCTACTTACCTGCAGTCACCTTATTTAAAGCCACAAGGGAGCTAAGAACTTTGCTAAAATTCTGTCCCTGATACAGGTCATTTGCATCAAAAGTCTGAAAAAAAACCCAAAAAACACGTAGTTAAGTCATAGAAACAAGCCTTTAAGTTTGTACATACAAGTCATGACTGCAGAAGCTATTGCATTATCAAAGTATCAGTCTTTAGTGGCTATTATGAACCAGTAAAACTGTGGAGGGTTTTTTATCCTTAAAAAAAAAAAGTAAAAAACCCCAACAAATTATGGCACTTTTAAATGGAAAGATAATAAAGCAACAGTTGCATTCGAAAAAAAAACGAAGAACAGAGAAAGTAAAAATATCAAGTATCATTTAAGTTACAAGAAAGTTGAATAAAACAAGTATCAGAAGTTTTCCCAAGACATTTTGGCCACAAAAAAGTTACTGGGTACCATTACTCTTGGCATACTCTTCTTTTTCTGCAGCAGTGCACAGGGATTGCACCTGATTTTTCATATTATACTTTTAAAATTACTGCAAATACTTTAAGAAGTGCTACAATCTACATGATATCTCATTACAAGACATAGAGGAAAGCAGCATTCCTGAACATTAATGAATTTTTAAAATAATTAAATTGCTGGATAGGTTAGATCAAGGATGATGTTTGGGAAGGGGATGGATAAAAGGAGAGGTTTATTTTATTTTTAAACCGTGGTAAGGTGATCCAAATCTTGAACTATCTTGCAGGAAACACTCCAGCAACTTTCAAGCACTAAATGATGACATTAAACATCTGGATTTTGGGGGGAAAAGAAGACACTTTTTGAAAAAAGGAAAAAACCCCACAAACCCATATTTGCCTGAGGTAATGGAAACACTCATCCAAAGTCTTACAAAAATAGCTCTTGCAACAAATTCTGCATAGCTTGAAAGGACTCACAGTACTCCTTCGTGCAAGACTAGAAAGCTGACAATAAAAGACAGCTGCTACAGTTCTTCCAACTGATTTAAGAAACAAAGATTTACTTCTCTGCAATGTAGCAGTTTTTATTTAAAAAGTCAACAAAAACCTCTTAATTTTCCTGATAACAGACCCATCCCACAGAAAGTCCTTACCCCAGAAAACAGCCTTCAGACAGGAGAGGAAAAACGCCTAATCCCAGGGGAGAAGCGAGAAAGGAACAAAGAAAGGCTAGTTTAGCCCCAGAGAAGTGAAAGTGTTAACAAAAGCTATGAAAGTAAGCACAGAAGGGGCTGCCAGACCAGTTCTGACTGGTGATGTAATACCACAGGTAAGGTAGAACAGATTTAGGAAACATTTAATGACTATGTTAGTCCGTCAAAAAAAAAAAAAAAAAGGAAAAAACAAAACAACAACCCCCAATGCATCCACAGTGTTTGAGGTACCTGCATACATTGACATGCTAATTTCCCCCCCTCACCCTGAGGATCATCTCTGGTCCCAGAAAGCAGCAGTTCCAGCTGGACTGTACAGGTACCAACATCTCTCAAGCTCAAGTAGCATTTACACAGCCCAGAAAAGCAATGTCACACAACACACATAGCATCAAGCAGTCGTAACCACACACCAGTACACTCCAAGCAGTTATTGCTCACATAATTATTTCAACAAGTTTCCCTGGACTACAGGTAATTTAAAAATATATCTCTTAGTTATTTGAAGCTGTAAGGAATAAGGAGAGGCACCAGGGAATTGCCTAGATGTGAATTTTGTAAGGCTTTTCCTCAAACACAAGGAATATTAAAAGACTATGTACACAAAAAAGGCATTAAGGAAATAAAAAATAATCTGATTTAACAAAAAGACATGATAGGTTTTATTAGCAGCATAATTCATAAAGTCAAAACCAGGCTGGAGATCAGTTTAACTACTGCTCAAATTGGGCAAAAAAATTAAGCTGCTATGGAACAAGAAAGTATTAAGACTGTGAAACTTCCATTGTTACTACACACTTATTGTGGTGGTTTTTTAAAGAAGTAAACTTGAAGTGTAAACAGAATCATAAAAGTCTAGCCCTGATCCTAAAAAAAACCATGAGACAGGTGCTCATGCAGAAACTGGATCAGAAAGGGACAACAAGGCAGGGGAGAAGGACAATGATTAAGAAAGGGAACACTATAACCTAAACTTACAAAAACTTAAAAACAACCCAACCCTAAATCCATTTTAAGCTCACCTTCATTCTGGATTCTGATAGAGCCAAGAGCTCTCCAAAGTCCGGCTGACTCGAGAACAAAAGGCTGAGAGGAAGCCCCGCTTCCTGCTACGCTCAGACTATAGGGGAGACCGAGAACAATCGGATTGGACCATCCCAACACATATAGTGCCATAAAAAACCTGTATCCAGGACATGCATCAGTCTGCTCCACAGGAAACAACACAATGGGAGGATGCAAGAAACATTTGCTTCCTTGTGATTTTACATGAAGCAATTCTGACAGGAAGCCACCCTCAGCAGCTTATGGCCAGTCTGTTCAGCAGCAGCCTGCAATAATGGGGGAGGGGGCATGACACCTTCCAGAGGGATCTTCTCCTAACACAGCAAATGTTTAACAAATAACTAACCTAGAGAAGTAAAAGGTAAGGGAAATAACATAAGTGTTCTAAAGTTTTGAGGCTAATTCTTGATTATAAAACCTTTATCTCAAAAAAAAAAACCCTAAAAAATCCAAATCAAAAACCAAAGAAATACACAACCCACCAAAAAAAAAAATCAAAACAACAAAAAAACCCCAAAAAACCAAAACACCCCACCAAAACGAAACAAAAATCCAACCAAACAAAAAATTCCC
>VYXF01007953.1:151091-173465 GCA_013397295.1 Polioptila caerulea
AAAAAAATCAAAACAACAAAAAAAAACCAAAAAACCAAAACACCCAGCCAAAACAAAACAAAAATCCAACCAAACAAAAAATTCCCCTGCCAACCACTTACACCCTTCTTCCATTTTAGTGGAGGTTTGCTCATTTCACAATATATCTGAAAATTTGACAGAGTAAGAGCATCAAGTAGGCAGAGAAAACAGTCTACTCCAGGTTTTCAAGAGAAGTCTGACTTACATGTGGCCTGTAATCTTCATTCTGGTAGCTATGGACAAATCAACTGTAGAACTGACTCTCAAAATTTATCTTGACGTTAAAAAGAGTAACTCCTCATTCAGTGACACTGAATGACAAACAACTCCCCATACAGCACTCCCAATTCTTCAATTGAAAAATCAAAGTTGAATTTTGAGATCCAGATATCAAGCAAAACTATTTTTATAACACAATATATTATCAAATAATAAGGTCTGCATACTAAATTACCTTCTATAACACTGGCATAACTCACTTTTCTAATCACAACAGAAGCATAACATGGATTCAAACTTGCATATCCTTACAGCTCTTAAAACCCAAAACCACAAACACTTAGAAGGTATTGCTTTGCAAATATTAAGATTTGTCTTTTGAACAGTATGCAATCAGTATATATAGACATTAAACAAGGCTTTATGGAAAAAAAATATTTCCAATATGCCCTCGATTTCCAAGCAAACAAAATTTATAACTCTGGAGAGACTCTACCTGTGAAGAAATTCACCCTCTTGTTCATTAAATCCTTACCTTCCACCAAGAGTCAGATTAAACATTAGTAGGAATACAAGATTAAAACCATTATAAATAAGATCAGATGAGGACTCAGCTAAGCCAAATCTTTTGAATAAACTATTTAACATACCTTTGTTATTAAATACCACAGAAAGGCCCACATGCACATATGCCTTACATAAGCATTAAGACGAGAGGAGGAGAATGGGGTGATGCTCAGAGAGATGGTGTTTGTCTTTCCAAGTCACCACTAGGACTGGTGCAGCCTGGCTTTCCTGGAGACAGCTGAACATCCATCTGCCTGCTCATGGGAAGTAATGGATTCATTCCCTGTTCTGCTTTGCTGGCATGCACAGCTTCAGCTGTACCCATCACACCACCTTTATCCCAACTGGGGAGTTTTTTCTCACTTTTACCCTTCCAAATCTCTCCCTCAGCCCCCCAGGGAAGAGTGAGAGTGGGGCTGCACTGCCAGATGGGGTTGAACCAAACCATTTCCCAGATGGACACTGTGTTCTAAAGACAGAGCAGATCAGGCTAACAGTGACCTACAAACAACACCATGCATAGCACAAAAGAGAACTCTGGCACTTTTGGTCACTGACTGCCAAGGCCTGCCATTGCCAACCACCACCCACAGATCCTGGCTTCCCTTTCCACACAAATTCCAAACACACAAGCCTGGCTTCCCACAACTATATATGCATTTTCTGCCCTGGCAGAAGTAACACTGGCTACACACTTTATTGATAACAATTTTGTGATCTCTTCTAGGTCATTAATGAAATGTTACACAACGTGGTCAAGTAGCAATAGCAGCAAAACCCCTAGAGCAAGATATACACTGGATGGTCATTCTGCATGTGGAATTACAATGAAGTTTATTAATAAGTCAGTTTTTGAACTCACTTCATGAGAGCCATTTTCATTTTCCCATCACTAACATTTCTTCAACACCAAACAAAATGCCTTAGAGATTCATTTCATCCACATCCTGGCTGTTCAACTACCACATCCACCCTCTGATTTTAAACAACACTAAACTCTTCATGGATCTGCTTAAACTCCATAACACTCAAAATTACCTGAATGTATTATTAGGGCCATTTTAAGTCATCTAAACCACTAACCCTCAGTGGATGGAGACTTCTGTTCAGTGTTTCTCATCTAATAGCAATAAGTAAATAAAACTAACATAATAATGCTTATCCCTCATATCCCTGCAACAACCAGAACCTGCTGAAAGGAAAAAACACTAACAGAGAACTTGATGAAAGAAAAAGGAAATGAGAAAATTAAGCTGAAAATATACCTGGTACAAGCAGACTACAGAAGGCAATAAGTCTGCAGCAGGATTCTTTTCTTCAAATCAGTCAGTTTTAAGGCCTCATGTAACCTTCATACCATTTTATTTCCCACTTCTAGACCATAAAGTCAGAATCCAGTTATGGAGGAAGTATTTTTTAAATAAAGCTACTTCACCTGATAAAGCAAGGTCTACACAAGGAGACAGCAGAAAAAAAAAAAAAAAAAAATCAGGGAGAGTTCAGTCAAGCTTTCTTCTGACACACACTTTCTTCAAATGTCTTCCATGAACCTTAACTTGCTTGATAAACAGGCAGAGCATCAGTGAGGCTGTATCTAGCAGTTACAGCAAGAAAAGTTCATATACTGGTTCAGAGTAAAATAGAGTGAAATAGAAACGTTTTACCTTGCTAAACTACTGCCTTGAAAATCCACAGGTACAGTATTCCCAGTGAGTACTAACACTGAAATCATCTGACAGAAATAGGTGACAGCTCTCTTTACAGTACTGCATCATCAGCTGCAGCAGCTGAGGAGCTGCGTACGAGCAGCCCAGGCATCTGTGCAGCACAGATAGGGCGGCTGCTGCCAGCCTCACCAGCCAGCCCCAAAATAAGCTGTAACCCCTGGGCTGTGTGTACTAAACCAGCAGGACACTTTCCAGCTCAGTTTTGCAGCCTCGGGCCCCTCACACAGAAGATTAGGGGAACATTGGCTCGCTCAGCCGGAGGAAATGAAAGGAAATGAGCAGAGTGTCTTGACAAAGCACAGCGTGACTCCACAACGTGTCACTCCACCTGCTCCCACTGCACACACTGCAGTGGTTTTGGCCACAGGAGCATGGATAAAAAAAGCAGTAGGGAAAAAAAAGCAACTCATGTTTAGAAACAGGTGATTGTAAGAAAACGCCAGGAATGCCAACACCTTGCTTTGTTGTGCCACCACCCCAAGTCTGGCACAATCCTTGGAGCAGGTGGCAAGAGGAAGCCACAGAGGCCATCCACGGTTCACCTTCCAGTGATGACTGCTAATATGCCCAAGCTGAAAAAAAGACCCTGTAGGTAAGCACACATGCAAATCACAGATTTGTTCATTTATTCTCACATTAGGTCAGCTCTAAGTGGTGCTGCAGCTATTATGCAGCAGCTGCTGCTCGAGCTGTGCATTATCATCTGAAAGCTGCAGCAGTAAAAGGAGAGATAAGAAAAGCAGGGAACTATGACAACTGAGAGGAAAGGAAGGGGTGAGGGGAGAAGGGATGATTGCAAATGTTCTGGAAATCTCTATGAAGCATACTGTTGCCCAAATGTAGCACTGTACAGCACAAAGGAGAGTTAAAAGAAAAACATAAGTTCTGTTTCAAAAATAATGAGTAAGATAAAAGGAAAGGTTTGAAAATAACTGGAAGAATAGACCTGCAGTACAAGATTTCTTGCCATTTGATAACATTTCACAAGAGAAACATCAGTGGTAAAGAATAAATAAAACTTAAGAGGTGGTCTGGAATAAATTTTGCTGCTCATATAAACATGTTTCTCAAAAGTAAAAAGCTAAATGTACTAAAAATATCACATCACCTAAAAAGCTTTAATTCCTGCAACTAGAAATACTTTTAAGACATAACATGTTATCTACAAAAACAAGCAGAACCAGCTGTAAAAACGTGTATGGAAGTTTCTAACATCTGTGCACACATCTGTGTGTGCATGCATCCAGATACACATTTAAAACACAAATCCAAAGAGGACAAAGGTTAAAAAAGCTGTTTTAGAGTCCTAAAGCTTTCCAGCTCCAAGAGTTTTGCCCAAACCAAACACATCAAAGTGCTAAGGATTCTACAGAGCAATAATTTTAAATACTAAACATTTTACCTAAGAAAGTGCTTCAAAGCAAACTTCTAAACATTACTGCAACTAAACATACACAACCTATTTTTCATCAACACAAGCAAAAATATCATTTAAAAAAAAAGAAACACAAAGAAATGCTACGTCTCCTTTTGGAGACGAACTGTACAATTTCTTAAGCTTTCCAAATCAGTTTTTAGAATGCAACACTGCAAGTTACTATCCTCAAATGAATTCTTTGGTAAGAAGTCATAGAATTTAGTATTTTTGAGCATAAACACCTAGTAGTAGCAATGCAAGATGTAATTTAAAAAGCAGAAATAGAAAGATTAGCACTGCCTACACTTGTGTAAGTAAGAAAACACAAGAACAAGCCTGTTCCAAATTTCTACCTGCACAGCAAAACAAAAAACTGTATTTATCACACCTTCATATTAAAACACTTTCAAATTGCTTTGTAGGTTTTGGAGTATAGATGATATCACAAAGGGATAACCTCAGCTGACATAGAGAAAGACATTCAGAAGCTCATAGTATTAATACTCAGTTGAGTACTTGGCTTAAAGAAGCTCACACTCCTGGAACTATACGCAAAAATGAAAGTTGTTGGAATTAAATTACCAAAGAAAATTTGATCAGGACACTGAAGTCGAGATGCCTCAGTACTTGCCAATGTAACAGATCACACCAACATGCTTGGCTAAAACACAGCAATAGCATAAACACCTTCTAGTGCCAACGAAGAGAGGCACCTCAACAGGAAAATTGGCCAGAAATACACTCTTAGCAAGATTCAGCCCAGCAAAACCCACCTCTCTTCCTGATATACACGGACAATTATGTAAGCTACTCTCCTAAAATAAATCAGGAAACATAACTGTGGAAATCCAGGCCAAAATGCAAAGGGAATACTGTGTCCAAGTAAGAAGACTTGAGAAGCATTGAGAAAAAGAAAAAACAAGTATACATTTGGAAATAAATACAGACAGATCTGCTATCAAGCAGAGTAAGCAGTGAGTAATAAAAATGGTAAAACTTAATTTTCACTAGTAACTGCACAAGGCAGACACTGCCAGTACATCTTATAAACAAGAACGTGGTTAAATAGTCATTTTCTTGGAGAAAATCACATGAGCAAGGTAAAGGATTTTCCCAAATGAAACAAGACTGTAGAGAAGGAAAGCAGCTAACTCTCACTACTCTTCCCCCCAACCCTACTTATCACAAGAACAAAGCTAACATTACTCCAGGACTGTGATGCTGATTCTGAGAGTAGATACATCTATTTCATGAACCTTCAAGTGCCTTCACTTTCAAGTGCCTTCTTGTATGAAAAGTTCATTAAAGATCAATGTCACAGAAGAATGCCTGTGAAGTCAGTTTTTAGGGCTGTCTACGAGACAGATGCTGGTAATCTGTTTGAGTAAGTTTGTCAATAACTTGCAATTACAGAAAACCAGAAGATCTGGCAGATTTTGGTCTTCCAAACCCATGTGATATCTGTAACACTATCAGCTGGGCACCTTCCCAAAACTACAATCCCTCCTGGACATGAATAACTGGAAGTAACAGGAATAGCTGGTCCCTTGAGTGGCCACAGTTTTTTAAATCACAGTATTAGATTATGATTTTGGGAAGCTACTCCTTCATTTCACAGCTTCAGTTACTTCAGACTGTTGGGCACCAATCCTTTCACCAACCTCATTCAACACTGACAGGATAGAGCAGCATGGAGAACACAAACCTTCCTGAGTTTCAGTTCAGAGCGTGTCTATCGTGCCCTCTGGTACTAGTTCACACGTAGGCATTTCACCTTCTCTATAATCCACAGATTTCAAGTAAGGTTGCAGCAACAGAATCTGTAAACTGTTCCCATTTTACAGGAGAAACCTACATTATAGCATCATCATTTTCATATATCTGTAATTTCTTTGATTTGTCTTTCTTTCTCTCAGTATAATACGTTAAAAAGAAACAAGTTATGAAAAAGCCTTAATGAAAGAACAATCTAAAAAAAGGTCTCTGGCACAAACTCCCAACCAACACTTCATGCTAACTAAAAGTATCAGAAGCACTGAAAAGGAAAACTGACCTGAAATAGATCAGTCAGTCACAGCAGAAATCAAAATGACACTGGAGCTGCAATGACAGTGGTTAAGACTACCAAAACAGGATGCCCAAAGGGCCTGGCCAGGCTTTGGAAGTAGTTAGTGAACATAAGGACTCAGAATGAAATAATCTCTTTCCCAATGGCTGAACTGAGTACTGACAATAAATATTTTAAGGCTCAGATTAAACCAGTTCCTAAGAAAGAAGTTGTTGATATATTCAGGAAACCTTCAACTAGGTTTCAAACATTATGAACGGAGAGTCTGCTTCTGGCATACTTGAATTGTAGATTTATTTTCTAAAATAAAATAAAGTACACATCAGCTAAACTGTGAACATCTCCTTACTCTTACCTAAAAACACAGGAAGGATGGCTTGCCACAACTGATTTCAGATGCCTTCTGTCTAGATGCATGTTCTGCCAACATTTCTCAACTAATTTCTGAAGTATCAGTTTATTTTCAAAAGCCATGCTGTATAGAGGGATGAAGAGAGCCCTATAAAATGGAGCAAAAAGCTTAATTTACATAATGAAAATCTTTGAGAGAGAAAAAAAAAAAAGAAAAACTAGGAAAACCTGCTTCCAAAATAGGGATTGTTACCTGCAATCCAAACCTCCTTTTGAAAAACAAGTGGAGATTTCCATGAAGTCCAAGTACCACAGGCACGCAGTAGGATTGCTGAGACAGGCTTGTTTCAGAACAGCAGTGTTCAGAGACACAGGCATGCCCACAGCATGTCAGAGAGCAAGAGCTGGAGGTGGGTGAAAGGAGGCATCTCATTGCAAAAGATTTTGTACTACATGAGGTTATCATCTCCCTCCTAAAATAGCTGGCTGTTTTACTACACTACCACGTGCTCAAGCCACAACTTAAATGCCATCACATGCTCACATTTCATCTGGAACAAATGTGTGCAGCCAAGTGATCAGCTGATGCACAGATTCAGCATCAATGGAGAATGAACCACGGACAGAGCACGAGCCAGAAGCACAGACCCAGTGACCTCAAGTGCACTTGTTTCCCCCACTGCTTATCAGCTTGAGAATCTCATTTCGCTGTGTGCACACGCACTTTAAAAAATAAACATATCAACAAAAGAAACAGGAAAATCTTTGTAGCATTAAACATGTACTAGTAGCCAAAGAAGAAAGACTGAGGTGGAATTGATATTCTGACAACAGTCAGAATTTGACTAAGTTAAACACGTGGGGGAAAAAGTTGAGAGAGGGGAATAAAGATTAAAAAAAGAAATGCAAGACTAAAGAAAAAAAAGGAAACAAGAAATGTCACACCCTTCTGGCAAGAAGGGATTTAATCAAAAATCTCAATTGCTTCCTTAATACACTGTGGAAACTGCCAAAAATTAAGAATAAAGGCTTACACAATTTTCATATAGCTTGTTGAAACTTTCATTTAATTTAGAATCACAAAAATGGGAAAAAAAGTAATTCAAGTATTTAGTAGAAATTAATAAACCCCAAAACCAACACTTCAGGCTTTAACTACAGTACATTCATTTAAATACTTCCCTTTTTAAAACTGATTGAAGAACACAAAGCTGTATGCAAATCCCTGAGCTACAGCTCCTCCCAGGCACACCCTTTTCAATCCATGATTTACCATTATGACTCCAGCCAGTACAAATACTCTTTAAAAATGGACCTAGGGCTGAATCTCTCCCTCTCTTGCAGGCACCTGCAACAATGTGATCCAGCATCCTTCACCATTTATTAACACTCACTTTGAAAGGGCAGGCACCGGACGCTATGCAGGAAGCAGAGACCAGGCTCACCACCACCTGCTGTGGGTACCAAACCCCCCTGCCATGGCAGGGCTGCTGGAGCTGCCTGGGCAGCCGTGGGGCCCAGGGTCTTTGGCCAAGGAAGACAGAACACTGAAGCCAATTTAATGCAACAGCCTTTAACTTGAGGGCATCCAGCAGCTGCCAGGCCAGCAGACAAGTCATCTCTGAAGGACAAGGCAGACACCTCAGGGAGACACATGCAGCACATGTCTAGGTAAAACCATTCCTGCTCAGGATTTGCCCACAGATCACTGCAAGATTTCAGGAGTAAAATCTCCCAAACTTTCTCTCACACCACCTTACACTCTTTTTGCTCAGGGAGTCATTAAAGTGAAACCACAGAAAACTAATCCAGCAAGTGGAAAGCTTGCTGCAAATTTCATGAGCTAAACCATTCCAGTATCAGATAAGACCAGCATGGGAGAGAAATATCCTATCTGCCAGTGGGACAAAAAAAAAAAAACCAACCAAAAACCGAAAAACAACCCCAAGCACTTAGCTACAGTCCAGCCACGGCCAATCATCCAGCTTCATTCAGTAGTAAGTTTCTGTAAGAAATTAAAACTTAACGTTTATGAAAATATCTATAAAAATTTCCACATACCAAACCAATAAAAGATGCCCTCTAGCAGGTTACAAGCAACCACAAAAATTCAACCCACACCAATTCTGCTTATTCATAATAATGTCTGGGAATTCAGTCGGAAAGAAATAAAGATAACATCCTTCAAGATACTAGCTATTGCAAGAATTTGATGGTTCTGATTCATCAGGTGATATATTCTGGGCTTGGGTAGCCAAGCTGACAAGGGCAGCTGGAGGTGATACTGTGAGCAGTCAGGCCCAACAGTTTATCTTAATTCCTTCTTAACAGTCTCATCTCCACAGTCCAGGGTTCTCCCAGCCTCATCATCTCCCCTACTGCAGATGCCTTAACTTCAATGCTCTCTCCAAAGCAATCACTGCCACTCCAGCCCTCACAGAACAGAGGCCCCAGTCCAACACACACTGCCTCCTCACCTGTGTTGCCTGGGCCCTGATCCAGCACCCTGATCCAGAAAGCACATCCTGGCTTTCCTGCAGCCATCTGCTCAACACAGCGAGCCTCAGCCACCACCGGATCATTGGTAACCACACAGAGACATCCTCATCCTCTCTCCTGAATGCAGGCACCCAGTGCTGAGGGGTCCAGGCCCGTGGTGGTTGATGCCCTGTATGGTCAGGAATGTGTCTGTCCAGACACAAGAGCTTGGAATCTGGTGGAAGACTCAGGTATGCTACCTTGTCCTTTTACAAGTTACTGGCAAAGTTCAGTGACTGGCAAAGATTGCTTTGGTGAGAGCTCTCTTGTTGATGTAACTGCTGCTCCTCAACAACAAGAATTTCTAGCAGAGCACCACACACTCCTCCACACAGCAGCTAGGGATGCCATCTGTGGAACCAGGACAAGCACTTCAGAAAAATCAGTGGCAGTCTATTCAGGCCCAAAATCTGCATCTCAGATTTGACAATAAGGAAGAATAGAGGAAGGCAAATATTACATAGCAATACTTCACCAAGGTTTTTTCCAACAGTTTGTCTCAGGGACTATCTGCACTGAAGATCTTAAATGGATTTTTTAGATTTCTTTAGCCACTTCATAAATTATGCAATTTCAACTTCTACAAAAATCACAGAAATCATTTGCCCAACTTAGTTAAAGGGTGAAGAATTACTTCCTTTCATTTGTTATGACTTTGCCAATTGCTTGTTTTTTTCTGAGTAACCCTTATCTCCTGTGCAAAGAGAAATAGAAAACCTTTCTACGTTCTCCATGCTGCCTGTTACTAAGATCCTTTTGACCCCACTCATCTCTTCTGTTGACAGAAGAGTCAATTTATCTGCACCTCACATGGACTCAATTCCTTCATTTTCTTGTAACAAGTTCTGTTAAGTCTTGATACAGCAGACTATTCCATTTCCATTAAATAGAGCATTTCTCCCAGGCAGTGCTGTAAATATAATTCATCTAGATGCTACAATTCACAGAATAGTGAGTGACCAAGCACAGTATCTTTGTGATTTGCCAGGACTCCATGACACCTGTCAGTAAAAGAACTCAGACACTAAATTGAAATTTCAACTACAGTGAGCAACGTAATACTTGGCACAACCTCAGCAGCAGAGGAATGGAAGGCAGCAAATATGAACCAAGCCTCTAAAGATCAAGGAGGGAAAGAAGGGAATAGACCCAGAGATCTATAGATGAGTAAAGTAAATGCCTAAGCCTCGTAAATTGATAAAAGATGTAATTAAAAAAGTAAAAACAGAATTGGTGAGGTTTGCATAAATTGGGAAAGAGAAAGAATTAACAGTGTCTTGGTAGAAGGAAGGAGCCTTTCCAAAATGCTTCTATGAATCTTAAAGCAATTAGCCAAACACAGAGTAGCTCAGTTAATACATCATATCTGAATATCCTTTGACAACACAAGGGTTGGTTTTATTTTAAACAAAGGTAATTTGAGTTAGGAGACTCCTCTTGAAGAGTCCGAAGTGCTACAGAAGAAACAAACAACAGCTGTATACTAACAACTGGGTTTCACGACAAAGGGAACATCAAAAGTGACCCACAGAGATCCAGCTTGGGAGCCACATTACACTACACAATGTACCCAAAACGTGACAAAAGGCATGAAGACAGAACTTTGATGAGGATATGAAATTATTTGAATTAGTCAATACTTGAACTTACAGAATAGCCACCACACAATATTGTCAATGGCCAAACATTAAGGTGGGGGGTGAAATCCAGTGCCAACAAATGCAAAACCTACCCCAAGGCAAAATAATAGGAAAAAAACCCCAAACTGCATTCATACCTGTTCAGAAACGAGTTCTCAATCAGCTATGTACACTGACAGGAAAAAGATGACAGCGAGGTAACAACCTCAGGTCATTAATCAGCCAAGTCATGAAGTCCAAGAAAAACAATACTGAAAAATGAGAAAAGACAGAGGCAACAAACAGACTTTTTTACTATTTCCATAGTACTTCTGTAGCCTATATACATCTGTGGTCCACTGTGATACTACAAAACAAGAAAGGGTACAGAGATGCAAACTGTTTAATCCAACTAAATTAATGCACTGGTATCCCCATGAGGAAAGAGTAAATTAATATGTTCATCTTGGACAGAGATGGGATGTGGTGCAGTACCCTAATGAACTCACATATAGAATGGAGAATATCTCTGACACAAAAAACAAAGGCTGACACTGCCACCAGCTGCAGCAGCTGAACAAACAAAAGGAAATTATTATAAAATGCATAATTTAGACATGGAATTTACCACCATAGGATGCTGCGAAGGTAAAGAGAGCTCAAAATAGCTTTAGAAAGCTATTTAAATATGCCATAGGAGTTCCATTGAGCTGTTAAAATATATAGGGATACATCCCTGACTCCCCGAGACAAGCAGCTCCTCAGCTATATTCTGTCAGAAACTGGAAAGATTTAACAGCAGCTATCATGTTCTATTTTTACCAGCTTGTCTGGGTTTTTCACCTTTTCCTCCAGGCAACTACTACAGACCCACATCTCACAACATAAGGTAAACTAGCCTTTGATCTGAACTTGCATAGTTATCCTTAGGTCATTGAAGACAGGAAGAGACTCTTTCTAGATTTTTAATGTCCAAAACCAAGTTAAGTAAAATGTTTTCTATGCTAATGTAGTTACTACAAAAATCCTCTGTAATACACTGCTTAACAGTAATTAGCATTTATTCCCCAAATTCTCAAAACCACTATTTAAAAGTTGAGCTAAGCAATTAAATTGCCATATTGGAAGATACAGAAATATTATGACAGGAGTTACCTCTGAGAAGACTGAGAGAATATGGTACCTAGCTCAGTCTAATCTCCTGTTACCCCAGCGGCCAGTGCTGACTGGGGTCTCCCACAGCTGTGCCCCCCACACCTCTCCAGTGTGGGATCTGGTCACAGATCATGGAATCATGGGGTGAATCACAGAAAGTGGCAGGACTGTGGACTATTGGGACTACCCAATTTCACACTAGCAGTCCACAGCCAGAGCACAAGATGTGCAACAAACCTTGTTCACCACTAAGAGAGGCAAACACTGCAATGCTAATACCACTAAATGCACCACCTAAGCACTGACATAACTTTGCACCACTTCAAAATTAGCTAGCAATTATGTCTAAGCTTAAATGACAGCAAGAAGATTAGCAAGAAGAAACAGCTCCAAATATCACCATACCAATATGTTAAAGTTATGGCACAGAAGTAGCATTTTGTTATAAAAAATTTCATGTGATACATTAACACGTGGGAGTTTTCTCCCCACTTAATCTTTGCTATTTAAATACCACAAAAAAGCCAGCCTTAGTCTAGAAGAACAAGTTGTGGATTATTATACTGACCCATCTTCACAGTTGATACTGTGGAGCTGAAGTTGATACTAATGGGACTGCTGTGGGAGGCTCATAATTTTCTAATCTGCAAAGTCAAGTTTGCTGAGTTAACAAAGAGGCTTCAAGTACAACTGAAACCCCTACAGGGAAGCATTTAAAACTGAAATGATGATTTACATAATACTTTCAGATAAAAGGATACCAACCAAACCATATAGATCTACAGCATCCTCAGAAACACAATTCACCACTGTGAAAGCCATAAACGGCTGTAACACTGACATTTAGCACAAGTCTCAGGAAAAGGCAAATTAAGAGCACATATAAACCCTTTTAAGATTATTATTTCCATTACACTTCTCAAAAATCCCACGTAAAGTTCCTGCTGAGATCACTAATGTGACTAACATCAGTCTCAACATGTCAACCTTTTAGCTGTGACACCAAAAGAGAGATGAAGTTATTTCCAGAGCCATGCAGCACTGGAAATCTAACTTTTACAAGACATGTGGACTGCAAAAATACTGATTTATTAACTCAGAATATGCCAGTGCAACGAAACAGAAAAGCAAAATGTTGTTTATTAAAAGCAGTAACTAGGGCAGTGATCACAAAGATCCAGCCTCAGAGAAGCACACTCAGAGGTGCTCTGTGCGTGGCAAAAGGAAGCATCACATCCTGTGTGTGGATAATGGAGTATAATGTGCCATTCTAGAAATAGGTTAAAAAATTATGCAAATCTTTCCAGTTGAATGCTCCAGAAGCATTTAGAAATGCAAAGACATGGTTCCAACAAAGTGGAATTGCCTAAAAATCTTCAACAGTTATCTCAAAATGTTACTGCTACCCAAAACAGTACTTCCAGCATCTCATCTTTATGGATGACATCATCAAGAAGGTGACTTGTGTTGCAAAAAACAAAAACAAAAAAAAACCACCTCACCTTCTGTAGGTGAGAAACTTTCAAATACACTGCACAAAACAATGCAAAGCAAACAAAGCACAAGTTAGGACAATATCAAAGTTTTCCAACAGATTGAACTCCTAGTGAACAGTATCAAGAGAACATTCTTTTTAACTTCTAATTAGTAACAGTAGCTCTGGAAATAAACCTACAGTTTTTAAAAATCTGACACTAAGTAACTATTAAAAAACACTTCTCATTCGTTAAGAATTGACTGAATATGCTTGTTCTGTACTATCAATCTGTTAAGTAAAATTTGTTTTGCCCAAGCCTTCGCCAGGTCTCTACAAGATCCTGCCTTATTTTGCAGCAATTGGACTGTTGCTCAATACAACACACCTGATAAAACAATACAAGTTTACTGTACAGGGACACCTGTACAGTAAACTCACATTTGTGCCCTGCAATATAATTAGTTTTAGTGTACCCCAACAATAAATCCACCCATGACGACTGTGCTCAAAACTTGCAGCAGTGGTTTCCACACTACCTTTTACAATCAATTCCTTTCAGACAGACATTCAAACCATAATCCCAAACTTCATGCCACCTTTTAAAATGGAGTTAAGCCATAATGCACATATCTGGATCCTACCAAAGCAATTCAAGTCCTGCCTCATGGCAATTCACCAGCCTACGCTCCATGACTCCAGTGCTTTCTGAACAATTTAATTTCCAAGTACTAGAAGCCACGGGGTCTTCCAACATAAGAGTATCTCCCTCCCAGTGCCACCCTGCCACCCCAACTAATGACCAAGGTATTCTGTCAAAAACTCTTCAAGCCATGAGCAGTAATAAGCAGCCATGCTCTCTCCAAGTTGCTTGAGAGCAAGTTCCCTGCATGTCAAACAAGCCACAGCTCACTGCCTGTGAGGAAGCTGCATCTGCTTGCATAAATTCCCTCAGAGAGGCTTTTTAAAAGGCAGGAAAACAAAGGAGGAGAGAGTTTCATGCTGTGATATCACATCCTTCATTAACTCACAAGAAGAGCACCCAAGGCTTCCTCTTCTGGACTACAAAGCCTCCCCTATTCTACAGAAGAAAAAGAAATGCACAAACATGAAAAAGTTCTCTTAATATTAAAATCAGTATTATTTCAAACAAACCTCAGTATATTTCACTTCAAGCATCACCACAGTTACCTGAGGGTAGACAATGCCATGAAAATATAATTATATCCCTTGGGTCATTTATCTAGTGAAATTATTAGTGTTCAGTAGGTAGTGAGGACACTCCTTGATGAGACCTGCCTTGATTACTACCAAGAACAGACTGAACTGGAGAGCAATTACAGGCAGCAATTAGATAGAATTCAATTCAGCTTCAGCACTTTCAGTAGTGAAGTAAAACAACTAAGTCCTATTTGAAGGACAGAGCATTGCAGTACATCCCCCCAAGAGTTAAAGTCTCTTAAGAGGCACGAGTAGAGGTCTGAAAAGCTTTACCTCCAAGAGAAAGCAACTGCCCAATTCAAATGGTGTAAAACAAAAGCTACATCCAGATATTAGGAGGGGGAGCATGCCAGACAAAGAACGACACTGTCAGTAATAAGTTCCACCTAAATTTAGCATAAAAAAAGCCAGATGTCTGGGTCAACACTGTCTTCTTTTGTATCCCTAAAGACTCGATCCCACCCACCATAGGTTATCCTCTGGAGAGGCTTCTGTTGTTGACTATAACAGGAAGCCTCTCCAAAATTAACTTTAGCTGGGATCCATGAGACAGTGCTGAGCCAAGGGGAGGAAAGGGTAGTGTTAGAGACACCTACAGCCTTTGCAAAACCCACTGGCTCTAACTGCACTCTCAGATACTCAGATACTCTTCCTTTCTGCACTTGTTTTTTAGCCTATCACCCCCTTTGTTGTAACAAGCTGAGTTGGCTGAAAACTGAATCAATACTGTTTTTTTCCTAGAGTAGTTCTCAGCCTTTCAAGCACCTGACCAGCACCACAGAGGGTCTACAGTAAGCAGTTGCAACAGATAGAAAAATACTTGTCTCTTCAACCAGAGATGGCATTGACCTTATAAACATCAGAAATCAGGGTTAGACAGCTGATGCTAAGCTAGGAATGACAGGAGTGAGGAAATAGAGGCAAGTCACCTAGGAAAACATTGCAGAAAGGAAGATCAGTACTCAAAACACAAGAGGAAAAACAGAGCCAATGAGAAACAGAGAATGGGAGAGGAGAAACAAACAGTTACTAAGAACTTTGTGTGGAAGCCAAGTCATATCAACCCTCTGCTATCAACACTTAGAAAACACAGCAGCTGAGAACATGCCCATCTCTTCCAAGGCCGGCACAAAGCAGAAACCTGAGCTTACCACCACTGGCAGATGAGCCAGCTGACAGCTCAGGTGCAGAGGCTGAGATGGAGACATAGCAGATCTCCCACACATCACCAAGCTGCCACAGAGAACTTTCTCCCTATATATATATTTTTTTAAGTCTAGGATCACCTAAAGATCATCTACATATTCACTGTACAATAATCTATCCTCCCACTCTGTGCCAGCCCCAGCTCCTTCTTTACATCCATAAGGCCAATTGGGTAGGAAAGAAAGCAGGTTAGCAGGGTTATTTCTACCAGCTGACCTTCCTGCACCATCTCACCTTGGAGCCTGCCAAGCGTCCTAGATGATGGATAGGGAAGAAATACCTAAGTGACAGCATGTGTCACTGCTGCTCTACTGCCACAATGGTTAATCTACCTTAGGAGCACAGCCTGGCAGGAGCAGAGCCTGACTGCTCTGTGTCATGTTCTGCACCCACAGCTCCAACTGAGGCCCAGAGGAGCTGTCTCAAACCATAGACACTCGAGGCTCAAGTACCATGAAACAAGGGTAACACCACTCCTTCAGAAATCAAACCAAAAAAGTATTGCAGAAAGTGCTACCTTCATACAGCAGCAACATCTGCCTCCAAACTCACACTTAAATCCAAGTCTGAGACCATCCAATGAACAGGAAAGAAAAGGAAGAGCAATGAACAGCTTTCCAGTGGGAACCAAGCAAGGTTCCTAGAAAAAAAATGAGCAATCACCTATTTAGCACAATGAACATACAGAGAGGGCCCAATAACGCTTTCTGGGATTGCCACAGCAATTTCCTTGGTCAGCAGGCCAAATTTCTTTAGTAACATCCACATCAAAAATGGAATTGAGAAAAGTGTAGCATGCAAAAAATAAGCCTACAGTTGTTCTAGTCTTGCAATGCTTTTACAATACCAAGATAAGCATGCCACTTACCTATTTTAAACTAAACTAATACAAACGCTGATTTATTTACACCTGTGCAAAACAACTCCAAATGACACGCTTTTGAGTGTGTCAATTGAGGGCAACAGACTGCAGCATTCTAAGCTACAAGAGTCTCATTTCTGTCTCAAAGTGTTCTTTCCCAAGACCCAAGGTTTTTTGGAGTGCTCTAAAGGTACATGTACATTCATCTGCATTTGCTGACAACAGCTACAAATAAAATTACACTCATTCAGTTAGTTTTGAATGCTATAGTGACATTTGAAATACCTCTAGCAAGAAATATTAACAAAAAAAATTAAGAGATAAGCCATCTTAATAAGCAAGTACAGGCAGGAAAGAAAACAACTAACTGACTGGCATCCTCAAAACTGCTGAGATCTCCAAGCCAACTAATTAACTTGGGCCATAAATAATACGTAGATGCAGTCAATTTAACTATCAGCAGTTTACAATATCAAAGTCAGGTAATTACTACAACTTTGTATTTTAATAATGAAGAATTCTCTTTCAGTTTTATTGCCAAGTACAGAAAATAACTTCAGCTGCATTTATCCATGAAATTTATCTTTTGCAAAACCTTCATGTGACACTAGGATGAAGAACTAGCCTAAGGCAAAGGGTGTGAAAATGCATTTTCTTGTAATTCACTTGATGCTGCTCACAAGCCCACAGGGTGGATGGATTTAAATGGCCTATTCAAATAATGATTAGATTAGTATAGATTAACATCCTGTTCCATGTTTGTAATTCAAACATTTTCCCAAACATTTGGCATCAATCCTTAGGGAAAAAAAGTGAGTGATTACCCTATCTCCACACACTTAAATGCTTTAACATACATGATTTAAATGTGTTAACAACAAAGACTTTGATCAAACAACAAAATATGATGAACTATGTCATGATTTCTGCAGAGGCTTGCTTTTAGACATAACACGGTAATTGCCTAAAGTGTACATTTTGAGGGCATCTATGAAGCTATGAAGCTAATAAACATACAGAACATGCAAAAAAAAAAAATAAAAAAAGCACTTCAATATGTTTTAAAAGAAAACTAGTTAATTTAACAAGTAGGAGTCTTTGTGCCTGATGATTTAAAACCAAGTGCTTCCAGGCACTTTCTGCTAAGAGACATAAGAATTTGGAACTGTCTTTTTCTTACCTCATTTTTATTCATTAATTAAGTGAACAAGCGGGGGGGGGGCGGGGAGGTGATGAATTCCACCCTCTCTCCCAGTCTCTTTGCTTTGTACTGACTGAACCAATACCAAAACATTTGAAGAATAGGCTGCTCCAGTTAAGAAGTATGTAAAGGTCTCTTTATTTTAGATTGGGTTGCTGCTGTCAAAAGACATCCCAGACTCCTCCCTTCTCTGCTGTGTCCTCTGTGCCAACTACTCAACCCATACAGTTCTAAGGGTCAGTTACAACTGGAAGAAAAATCTAATATACAGATTGGCAGGGAAGCAATGAATGGTTCACTGGGAGTCTGTCAGATCACCTAAAACCAAAGCAAGATGTGTTTCAACTCACATTTCTTAAATAATCATGAAACACATTGTAAACTTATCTAGGTGATGTAAAAATAGTATACAAACAATACATACTTGCTGACAGCATTTATTACTCTGTTAGGAAAGCAAAACATGATACCTTGCTAAGGGTGCTTTCATTGCAACTCACATTGTTCTAAACCAGTGTGCTCTTCTCTGCCATGCTCAGTCACTGCCAGGCAGGTGGGCAACATGGAAACAGACATACAGAGTACCCATTCTTGAAATTTTTCAGAGGGGAAGTTACAGAAGACAGGAGGGGGAGGAAACAGGAGAGATAAATCAATTAAAGCCAGGGCAGTGGTTTGGTGTTCAGCAGTACTTGCCTAGGAGAACTCCTTTTGCTGGCCCTTCCAGCCAACTCTCCCCTAAAAGCATCATGCAAAAAAGCCTAGGGATTGCTGTGAAGCAAGAGTGGACATCACATTGAGAAGACTTGATCAGGCAGTAATTCTGCAAGGTATTTAACATGTATATATCTGGCAAAAGCATTATCATCACCACAGTCTCCCTAACCTTCACTAGTCTTCTCTCTGATAATAAGTCTTCCATCCTCCTCAAGGAAAATGTGTCAGGGGTAGGGGAGATTTTTTAAATCTAATGTTAAAAAATATCACTCAGCACTAGCAGGAGAGGATCTGTGAAGATGCCCTTACATCAGCTGGTAATAGCATGTATTTGTTTTTGGATTCCCCCACCTCTAGTTTCTCCTTTATTATTTCACAGCCTAAGGCAGCTGCACTACTACCTTTCATAGGGCTGATGAAGCAAGTAGCACTGAAGATTTGTATCAAAGGAGCTTGGCTCAGTATTTAATGTTTCATTTGTAAATTGGAATCAAAAGCAACTGCTACTTAACAGTTTCTAAACACTCCATTCAAAGAAGCATGGCCAACAACTGTCAAAAAACTGGAAGAAATCTATTATTTCAGCTGAAGTTTGGGGTGGAAAGAAATCAGGATTTCATCTGCTAAACAAGAGCCTCAAGCCCCAGCCCTTCCAAAAGTAAAAGGTACCCCAATAATGCTTCACCCTCTCCTTGCTGGCCCCAAAAGTAAAGAGGGCTTCTGCTGTGCTGTGCTGCCCACACACAGAGTCCCAGCAAAAGCTGCCAGCAGGGCAGAGCCACCTCAGGACACCACTCAGGCAGACAGCCCTGCACCAGAGGAATACCCTGCCTCTTTCCAAGGCACCAGTGCTCAGGCTAGTGCCTTTACATTTGGCCCACAAGATGGCACTAACAGAAAAACTTTGCTCCCTCTTTTTTCCTCTCTCCCTGCCTCTGTCACCGGGCTCACCACTGGCCCTGGACTGATTCAGAGAAGGACTGCCACCTACTGAAAGCACCACATCATTTTCCACATGGCACCTGCTCCCAGGTTACCCAGCCAGCTGGATCCTGCTGGCTTCATCCCAGAGGCAGAGTATGAGGCACACAGCTGAAGGCAGATTTTTTTCAGTAATAAGAGTCTGAGGTTTTCAGCACTACAATTTTCCCCATTACCGAGAATTTTTCAGTATTTCCTGAAAAACAGAAAGACCTAGGAAAAGCTAGAAGTGTCAAAAAAACTCGCTGCTCTTCACACAGACAAACTCCAGCTCTCAGTAATACTGACAGGATCAGCCCAGCATCTGATGAAACATCTAAACACAGTTACCTATAGTGAAATATGAGGCTCAAGCTGAAACATGCAAGGGCTAGAGCCATTTGTGTATTCAGCTGAGCACAGTAAGATAGCTGCCCTTAAGGAAATGAAGAAATCACCATATTCTAATAATTCTTTTCCTTTTAATTAGAGCAAGGTGCTTTTCCCCTCTCATCAACACCATCTTTCAAAATCAAGCCTGTGAAAACTACTCTCCACAGCAGAATGCATATCACCTTTCCCATACATGCCAGGATATTTACATGCAAGCAGAAGTCAGGAACAGTTGCAAAGCTGGAAGCACTTAAAAATCAGAGCAACTCACAAAAGACCTAGATTTGGTACTCCATCATTTACAGATAATTGAAATTATTCATGTCAAGTCTTAAGTTCAAAGTAAAATCAAAAGATTCTGGCAAGATGACAGTAAACAAAAGCAGCAGCCTGCTTTGCCAGGCTGGACTCCCTTCTGTATAGTCCTCATTTGAGGTAGGCTTCAAAGCAACTGTTCTGCCAGAATTCCTCCCTTTCCAAAATGATGCAATACCGTCATTGTCACAAGAGGAGAAATTTTTCTGGGTTCCTGAAGAGATTGAGCACTGTCATCTGACATACTGCAGGATGCACTTCAGCTCTGAGGACCTTCTCCATCCAAATGCATACGTTAATAAAACTCAGCATTACATCATCAAGGTCTGCAGGTACTCAGGTTTTCTTCACACAACATACCACCAACTATAACCTCTTTTGTATATTTTGTGGGTTTTGTCTGTCTCATATGTGCACAGGAAATAATCTGACACCTAATAATACTGTAACTGTGTTCAGTATACACAATAGTAGTTGTATAGTGCAAGATTTATCTACATTTCTATTTTTAGTATCTTTGCCAGCTAAAAACTCTTCAAAACTATTCAAGAGAAAAAGTGTGTATGTAGGGAGGGAGTCTGAGACTTCCTAAGTACAACTTCACAAGGCATTAATAAAAACCACAACAGCAACTAACAAGACCATAGCCATCTTCTGGGACGTAAAAAGGCAGGCAGGTTCTGACAGGAATAAGACCTGACTTCTGAAATGCACATCTCTGCTGAGCACTGGGCTCACAGCAGGTGCCACACTGTCCTAATGCCATCCCCATTCCTCTCTCTACTGTCCCTGCTGTTGTCTTGCTGAGAGGGACAGAGCAGCTCACCTGCTCTCCTCCCAAGACCTGCCTTCACACCCCACCACCTCTACAGAGCTTGCTCCCTAATCAGAAGGGCCTCCCTTCCCACAGCTCCCACCCTTCAGACAGCCAGCAGATGAGCCCCTCTTCACTGTGCTTCACAACAAAGGAGGGCACGAGAGGACTAAAGAAATCAGCAAACAAGAACGCCTCTGACAAGCCAGGAGAACACTAAATTGGGAACACAGATTGGGAAGCAGACTCATCTCCCTTTTTAAGCCTTAAGGACTCAAGTTCTGCCCAAAACCCTTCAACTCTCTCTACCCACCCTTTTCTCCCAACTTTGCTAGTTTCCACACCTTCCCTCAGATGATTAAGTCCTATCAAAGAAGCAATGAAGTCCTCTCATGAAAACAGTCTGCTACATTTGAGCATGAGTATAGCACTGAAGCCTTCTGTGCATTCTCAATTAATAGTGCAATACATTTTAATTGCTAGATGAAGGTTCATTTTATTTTCAAGATCCAAACAAACACCACAAATGAAGCAGCTACACAGAAGCTTCTCCCAAACCACAGAGCAACTCATTTGCAAAACTGCTTTGAACAGTTCTATACCAGTGCTGTGGTTTAACCTGGCAGGCAGCTAAACACCACTGAACCATTCACTCACTCATCCCCCAGTGCCCCCCAAAAAGTGGGATAGGGGAGAGAATGGGAAAGAAAGGTTAAAGTCATGGATTGAGATGGCAGCTTAATACAATAGAAAAGGAAGAGAAAATAACACCAACTCTAAGAGAATAGAGAAAAGAAGTGATGCACAAGCACCTGTTGACCAGGGCCCAGCTAGTCCCCAAACAGCAGGTGGACACCCCTGGCTGCCTCCCCCAGTTTCAGTGCTGAGCATGACACTCATGGTGTGGGATATCCAAACAGTGACCGGGGGTCAGCTGTCCTGGATGGGGCCCCTTCCAACTTTCTGCCCCCCAATCTCCTCCCTGGCAGGACAGCACACAAATCCAAATAGTCCTAGCTTTAGTGTAAGCACTGCTCAGAAATAACAAACAGTGAATTATTAACATTATTCTCATTCTAAATCCAAAATTCAGCACTATACCAGCTTCTAGGATTAAAATTAACTCAATCTCAGCCAAAACCAGGAGGACTAGTTAATATTTACTGTGTCACTGCAATTTGCCTTGTACATGCTGACCACCAAGACACAACTGAAACATTTTGGATGTATTCTGACACACTAGACTCACCCTCACATATGCTTCATGCAGCCAAGCAAGGAATCTTCATCCATGATAGATCCATTGTGCCAGACTCTACATGAACACTACCTTTTATGTTTGTGTTCAAAGTACCACAAATCATGCAATACAAAAGAACCAGCAGAAATTAAAATATTCATGGTCTAATGCAAAATTTAAAAATTATTTTTCACTTGGAAAGTCTTGAACATTGACCTCAAGTAGCAAAAAAAAAAAAAAAAAAAAAAAAAAAAAAACCCACAAAAAAAAAAAAAAAAATAGCACATTC
>VYXF01007953.1:180501-194969 GCA_013397295.1 Polioptila caerulea
GCGGAGGGAGGGATGGATGCAAGGAGGGAGGGATGGATGCAAGGAAGGAGGGATGGAGGCGCGGCTCCGCTCGGCCCTCCCCAGCTCCGCCCCGCCCGTGGGAGCGGCCCCGGCCTCGCCGCACCGTGCTTCTGAATTTTTCAAAATGCTGATACACAGACCCCAGTGCCGTGACGGGTCTGGCTGCAGGGAGAAGCGGCCCCGGGACAGCCCCGGGGACAGCCCGGGGACAGCCCCTCCTCGGGACGAGCAGTGACCGCGCACAGGGCACACCGCGCATGCCGCGAGTGGCCACTGTCGCCAGGGGGGCTTGTGGTGCTCTCGTTCTGACTCCGCTCTACCCTTGGGTATTGGTTTTCTAACGAGGAAATGTATCAGAAATGCCCCGAAGACCTCCGCGGAAAATACCAGCACTCGGAGTTTATTAATAATCTACCAGTTCCGCGGTCTGATGTTAACGACCTTTATCTGTAGTTTATTAAACAGCCCCTTCCTACCCCAGAAGAAAACCTCACAAAGAGGAAAACCTTGACGAATCTAAGGCAGCTTTTGGTAACGCAGCCGTCTGCTCTCTGCAGCCGCACTCACAATGCCTTCAGCTCAACCTCTGTCCGCCCTGAAAGCAAAGTGGAGCCCTTCCACGGAAAAGCAGCCAGCCCCAAGAGCTTCAGGGACATGGCTTAACTTACCGCAGCTTAACTAAATTCTATGTGCACATTAGCATCGTTTCACAATAAATTCATTGATTTCTGTGAAGTAATTCAGCAAACAAATCATTGCCCAAACTGGACACCTCGTTCTGTCAGAAGGGGAAAGCCTAGCACAGAAGTGCACTGGCAAGTCGCAGGGAACTGAGGTGTTGCAACACACAGTGTCATGGCCTTTGATCGTGCACTACACTCAGAGGAGGTTGTGTTAAACGCACATATGGGTCAGGGTTACATAAACTCCCAGCACAATCCACCTGCATAGCACTGGGAACTTCACATAAGTTTGACTCCAAACATTCCATCAAGCTGAAACCAAGGTAGTGCCTTCCCACCTGATTGTAAGATATTAAAGATACTTCTGACCCCACGATACCACAAAAATTAACAAATGTGACAGCACAACAGGGTGAAACTGGCACAAAGAAATTTAGAACACAAGTCACTATCATTTTCTAAACAAAATTCAGATGAGTCTTGGTAACAATATGCGTTGAAGGATTTTCCTTTCCTCAAGGAAAGCACACGTACACCTCCAAATTCCTCAAATTGTTTGGTACTACGATAAATCACTATGGGTTAAGAATAACCCTTTACTACACTAAAACAAAAAGGGAATCCTAAAGAAGCCCTATGGAAGTATTACAGCCCAAAAGGTAAATTCAGTAAGTCTGAAGAGCACAAGAGATGAGAGAGCCCTCCTGAAAACACCATGACCTTCATGTCTCTTGCTTGAAATACTTTTTGATTACTCTATTAATTTATTTCTTAATTATAGTAAGAAGTCTAAAGATATCATGCCAACATCCTTTGTTAGAATAAGATGCTGGGAAATTTTTCAATGTTGATGCCTCTAGTATGCTCTCTTATATGTTCTTAATATTCACACAACAATGATATAGTTGCAATTTATAACTGTTTTATCTTAAACTATTTGCATAATAACTGGGGTTTATCTCCTTTTACTACTTCCTGTGCTACTTCCTTGTATCTTTTTTGTACCCACCCACCGTTTTCTTTTTCATCTACTTTGTTCATCAAGGCCTCTTTTCATTCTGAGAAACCTTAACATTACTTCTGCTCGTCAAACACAAACAACATCTCCCAAGAAACCACAGTAAATCCAGGTTTCTCTTAAAAGGAGCAAATGTCTTGTCTCATAACATAATGCACAGTAACACAAAATGTCCCAAAGTCTCCAACACATTAAACTCAGTAATTCTAAGAAACCCAGATATGTACTACCACCTCATAAGAGGCTACATACAATTCATAAAAGACTGAACAATAACTGGAAAGAGGGCAAAAAAAAAAATGGTTGTGGGGGGGAGAGGACATAAGGAGGGACATAATTAGAGAAAGGCAAAAACTTTCAATTGAGGATTAAAGAAACAACAATCAAAGAAAACCCAAACCCTGCAAATTGTTCCCTGTCAGGTCTGGAAGCTTAAAATACATGCCAAATACACCACTGAGACCTTAGCCCCCCCAGCACTCTAATGGATGTTTCCAGTTAAAAAATCATCTTCCTCAAAACAATAAGTTACAGTCAATCTTCAGAAATGTCGTTTCTTCCTTCAAAACAAGGAAAAAGACTTCAGAGCGATAAAAGAAGCAGGGTACATTTTCTCAGCTCTGTGGCTGCAGCGGCATTTTTATACAACAGAAGACAGAAGCATATGGGTAAAGAATTTAAAAATATCTTAGCATTTGCATCCTGCTAGAAATGTAAAGCATTAATGATCCCATAAAACGAAGCAAACCCGTTATTTACCTGGAAAATCTTAATGTGATTCTGGCAACCTTCTCCTACAGACAGCTGAGAAACACAGTAAGGGACCTGAAGAACAAGATCAGCCCTGCGACAGAATGTTGAAGTGCAGTTATATGGGCCAGGTCCATGGAAAAATCACACATATGGTACATGATATCCTTTACAGTTACAGGAACCTTGGGAGCATGACCTCTCACACAGATCACATTTATAGCCTCACAGACAATTCAAAATGTACCAGAACATCATGCAAGCAGACCATGGGCAGGTAGGTCCTAGTCCACCTGAGACACAGCAAATACTTTCAGAGACAAAGGATAAACAAAATAAAAGCAGAGTCATATTCCCAAAGTACTTAGCTTAATAAAAGGTAGGTTGCATGTACATAAAGCCAGTGAAATAAAGAGGTTATGTATTTTCCTCTCCAGTATTTGCTTCATCCTTTTCCTATCATAGACCAACACCATCAGTTCATTAATGGAAGTTGTCTACTTCTTATATGTATACACAGCTCTTAGTAGAAAGAGGCCTCAGTGTCCAACTGGAACCTCTGTTTGCTCCAGTAATACAAATAAAAAAGGTTAATAGTAATTAGAAAAGACAAGGATTCCAGAGGGGTATGACAGATTCTTAATTAGGGACTGGGGTGCCACAGTGGAATCCAAAGAGATGAGAGGAAGGTAATATGTGGAGCAGCCACTGTTTAAACCACTTCTTTGTGGTTCAGGGACAGGTTCTGATTAAGATTTAATCTCTCGGGGAGCAGTGCTAGAAACCACAGCTAGTTCAATGAGGACACTGACATGATGCACTGCAGCTACCAAGGAGCAGAACACATTTCCCAACATCCAGAAAAGGTGGGGAACAATGTGCAATGCCCATTGATGATACCTAGCTAAATGTTACATCCCTTTTGAGCTGTTTAAATCTATGGTTTTAAACAACGTAACAAGTGAATTAAAAAGGGCAATGAAGAGAGACTCTATCAGGAAAAGGTATGACAGGGGTGGTCTTAGAAAAAATGAAAAAGGCTATAACCAGTTGATTTGGACAGGGAAATTACATGAAGAAAATAAGTAAGGAATGCGTATAATAATGAATAATAATAATAAAAATTAAAAGAAAAAAAAAAAAAAAAAAAAAAAAAAAAAAAAAAAAAAAAAAAAAAAAAAAAAAAAAAAAAAAAAAAAACCCAAGCAAACCTACAGTTCTTTGATTGCAATCTCAAGTAAACATGAGACATTAATAAAAAGTAGAAGACATCTTCAGCTATATATGTGGGAAATTAGCTGTTTACTTTCATTCATCTGCTGAACAAGTTGACAAACTGTGTCAGAGAGCAAAAAGTGTACAAGGTCTTTATACAGAAACTGGAATCTACTAGATACAATGAGTAACAACACAGTTCCTACATACAAGTTACATCGATCATTTATCTAGCACAACATATAATAAGTGCAATATGGTTTACTATGTAAGCAGCCTATCCCAGTTACTAGAAAGCAGAAACTAATAGGGAATGTAACACTAGCTGCAAACTAGTAGCCAAGTTCAGCAGACACTTAAAAACGTCCTATTCAGGTGTACAGCTGCTTGACCCTGAAGTTCCAAGACTGAGCCCGTAAGTAGGGGCAAATCCCACTCATCCTGCCTGGAGCCTTTTACATCAGACTCTGCTCGCAGCACAAAACAGTTTTCTCTCAATGTTTCAGAGCACCTTGTACACACAGAGCATTACTGCAATCTAATCAGTAAAAATACCATAACTGCACAAAGCAGCAAAGCTAACAAAAGGGTCCTATTGATCACATTCAGTCCCATAGCAGCTGTGTTTCCCTTGCTTCCAACCCCTTTGACTGGTCAAGGGCAACTGATCTTCCAAGGGGGCAAACACCTCCCGCACAAGCACTACAGGCTGGGATTTTTTGCCAGGGTTTGTGTTCAGGGATAAAAATGAGATTAAAAACACCACGAGGAGGAAGCCTGGCCATTCTCACACTAGCCTGGGTGGTGAAGCTGCAGGCAATTAACTGTCCAACAACTCCTGCAGGTTCCTTCCTTCCCCACCCCTCCTAGCTGTTGCCTCCTGCCCAGCAGGGCCCATCCCTTTTGCCGGTCAGGTTTCCTGTTCTGTCCCAAATCATTTGCCCTCAGAAATTGCACTCAGCAGGGATAGAAAAGAAAGAATGGCTACATAGCTACACAGGAGGACATCCTCTGCTTCTCAGGGAAGCATCCACTGCTAGGGACCAATGGATGTGCAGCACTTCCTCCACAGTCAGAGAGCAGTTGGGCTGAGAGCACTGCAGATGGAGCCCCGTGCTCCCCGCAGGACAGCAGGAGGCACAGCTGCACTTCAAAGGATCGCATCTTCCCCCTCCCTGATAAAGGAGCACTCTGCAGTTGAGCCCAATCACTTAAAAGACCACACATCGTATTGATGGCACATTAGCAGGATGCTAAAACTAAACTAAAAACACAGATCAGGATTCTCAACAAGGTGCAGTGTTGTTTTAAAATTAGGCGCCTTGACAGAGCACCAGACCTTACCATGATACAGTTTCTGCAGTACTGTATCTCTTTAGCACTGACTTTTCCCACCCTATAAAACCTGTGATCCACAAACTTTTCCATAATAATCCACACAGCAGTCAGCATGGGCTAGACACCTGTATTTTTGCTTGAGGGAACCCATGCTCTGAAAGCACAGCAGCAGTCAGACAGACAGACAGTCACATAGATAGTAAGAGCTATATCCAGAAAAAGACTGAAGCTCCTACAGGTCATGCACTAAGGTGTCAAAATTTCACATTTCCACAACTCACCTAGGCTCTGCATACAATTCAAAGAGGAAGGAAGGTGCCTTATGATATGCCCTAAAACTCTTATTTGCTGAAAAGGATGCCCAGCCAGGAAGTTAATTAAGACACAGCAGAAGGTAAAAGCAGGTATCTACTTAGTGTCCCAAACTCCAGTCATGGCCCAGACTTACAACAGTCCTTTGAGTGTCATTTGGAAGAACTCTCTGGAAAGAGGTTAGTGTCAACTTTTTATTAACAATAGTCCATAAAGGTTCCCAAACCTCTTGCTCTTGGACACTACTATTGGTGACAGCCACAGAAGGAGCTCTTAGACCCCATTACCTCACTCCAAAGCCATCAGCATGACTAACCCCACATCTGACCCTCCTCTGCTATACATCCTGCATCCCCACACCTGTCCCTGTATTCCATCTTTCCATCTCTCCCATCTCAGACCACACACAGCCACCTTCCAAACCAGCAAATCCAATTCCACATTTAGCCAGACAAATATAACCCACCACCTTTTCTTTACTGTCCAACAGGCCACACCAACTCCTCAGCCACCACTCTGTGCTCCCTCAGCCTCCACTTTGCTATGCTATCTGAAATGGAGAGCACTTTTAGTTGGCTGAAGATTCCTCCAGCTCTTCTGATTTCTTCCTCTGCACATGTTCAGAAATGCTCCTCTGCCTGACTAGCCATCATTAACAGTGACCTACATTCAAATACACGAATGATCTGCTTTAGCTGCTTCAGTTCTTTAGTGTAATAGCCCTCAAAACCTAAGTTCAGCTAAGTTTGCAAATGAAATGCACAGTTTGGTTAAAATACCAGCTGGGTCTTGTGGCAGCCTTTATAAATAGGACCTTATGCAAAAATTAGGGCTGCTTTTTTCCACTAATGTGCCCTTCAAAAATGACGCTGTAAAACTGATTCAGCTGTTAGAGTTCATCTGTTCAGATATGTACCTGAATTAAACAATAGTCAGGAAAACAGTGCATTTTTTGCACTAGAAGTACAGTATTTTTTCCACTTCTCTTGGACACTGATTAAATTCCCATCAATGTACATAGACTCAAATTGCATCAGGGTTGCATTCAGGTTGGACATCAGGAGGCTTTTCTTCACAGGAAAGGTGATTAAACATCGGAATGGGCTGCCCAGGGAGGTGGTGGAGTCACCCTCCCTGGAGGTGTTTAAGAAAAACTGGATAGGGCACTTAGTGCCAAGGCCTAGTTAACAAGGCAGTGTTCAGTCAAAGACTCAATCTCAGAGGTCTTCTCCAGCCTAATTGATTCTGTGATTTTGTGTAAGACTATAAACTGACTCCCACGAGGCAGGTTTTAATCCATCCCTGAGATACAAACACCATAGTCTAAGGGCACCAGTGTAGTCCATAAGGTATTTTTGTTTTCTCAAGTTTCCATCAAATTTTTATATTTCATGTAGAAAACATAGGTTGATACAGCATTAAGAAAATGAGAATGTCATGCACGTAAAACTTACAAGCTGTGTTTGCAGCTGCTGTTAGGGTCCTTGCAGCCCCACCCCTGTGACCTGAGCTAGGCAGGAGTCCTACCAGAACACATGCACAGGAGTGTGCCTGAAGGATGTGATATACACACGTAAGAGACTCTGGCTGCAGCTGCAGCAGTAATCTGCTTTCTCTTCCTTCCTAAAAGCTAAGAAATAATATTCCCAATTCCTGTGGTTTTGTTTATTTCCTTGCTATTTTAAAGAAAAAGAGGAAATCAGCTAGCATGCAACTGACCCCAACCCCAAGCAGCATCATGAGCCTCAGGCTGGAGAGCTCCAGGGGTGCCAGCATTAGGCATCCACAGGAGGATGTGTATTTCCCTGAAGTCAGTGCGTGAAAAAAGCCTGATGAAGTGCAGCTCCAGGTGTGGACTTGGCAGGGACTGAACCAAAGAGATTCTCCTGAGAAGGAAGGCTGATGGGGAAGGATTTTACACCCCTTGTCACATAAACCCTCCAGTATTTCCTGTGAAGCATCGCTGTTTTGATGCAGCGCAAGCTCAGGCTTCAGCAGTCCAATCACTCAGGGTTTGTTTACACTGGGAGAGCTCTGCTGCTAGATATGCTGGCATCGCTCCTCAGTGTGGATGTAACATATGCCAGAGAGGGAATTCCGCTGCCAGTCGAACGGTACCACTTCCCCCAGTGACATTAACAAAGCCAACAAAAGCACTTCTCTGACGGCACAGCTGCACCAGTGGGGGGTATATGATTTTTACTGCTTTCCCCCTGCCCCCACCCCATGAAAATATTCCATAGGACTACCAAAGCCCTACGGAAGGGATGGATTCTCTTCTGGGCAAGCTGCCAACATCATCCAACAGCACTCATTGCAGAGCAGGAAAATGGAGACCCGTATGAAATGCACTTAGACCCAAGCAGTGTTTCATTGGCCAAGAAGGGACAGGGGCCCCTGCCCACAGAGTGTCAGTGATCTGTGATGAGGAGTGGCACAAAGGGAACTTCTTGCAGATGAAGCTGGCCACCCCTGCTCAACTCCCCACCATGATTACAGTGCTGAGGCACTGAAACAGGTTGCCCAAATAAGTCACGGACACCTCATCCCTGGAAGTGTTCAAGGCCAGGCTGGATGGGGTTTTGAGCAACCTGGTCTCGTGGAAGGTGTCCCGTGGCAGGGGTGTTGGAACTAGATGATCTTTAAGATCCTTTCCAACCCAAACCATTCTGTGGTTCTATGACTCTGGTGGTGGGTAATGACAGCAACGACATCATACTGGGAGATAGGGAGAGAAAATGGCTTTGGTCTAGGCAGCAAAGTGAGGGAGAGAGCAGAAGTGTCACACTGGCTGAGGATCAGGGACTAAAGCTCAGCCAGCCAAGGTGCAAGACACTGCTTCCATGCTGCCAGCTCACAGTATTTCTGCAAGCCCTGTCATGTTTGAAATGTTTTAAGGTTCCAGCTCTTCAAATCACAGCCACTGGATAACAATGAATTAAAATTGTTATTTAAGGAAAGTGTATATTGAATTCTCCTCAGTGATTCATAGACAGATTTTAATAATATATATGCATATTATATATAATATATATAAAGATATATATGTGTGTATGTATAAATACACTTACATACATACCTAGTCTGAAAACTTCGATTTTAAAGCCAGACTTCCAATTTTCTATGGCTGGAATTTCAATCTAAAATGTTTTCATCTGAACAATGTGGTGCCATCAGCCACTAGCATGCAGTTTAACCAGAGGGGAGCATGCTGGTGGCATCCCCACAGTTCTTCCTTTTCTCCACACAGACACAGCATTTGGAGGATACTCTGTGTAGCAGTCGGGCACCTGAGGGCTAAAGAATCACTTTTTTTGTGGTCCATATTATGCACAGGCATAGCAAGAGTGTATAAGAAAACTGTGGAAAAGACATTAATGAGAGTAAGACCAGCAGAACTATATTATTTTTCTACATTTTCTCACAAAAAACAATTTCATTTCCAACAGTTTCATTAATTTCCCCCTCTTCTCAGGATCTGGCACACCCTTATTTAATTCTATTTAAATCTTTATGCATTGATAGGATCCAATTTTCAAGGAAAAAAGCAGCACACATAGATATACAAGTCCTCTGCTTCCTCAATGAGCACAGGCAGACCATATTTCTTTGGATAATATCCAAGTCACCAGAATTACAGAGCCAGTACAAACAGGAAAAGCAAGGGCATTCTCCTTCAAAGCATTTGTGCCTCCCTGCTCTCACAAGGCAGTAGGAGTAACATGGTCAATGACAAGTCTGTAACAGGACCAAAAATCCCATAAAGCCCACAGTATCACTGATGAGAACAGTATGTATTCAGGAAAAAGGCACTCTAATGACTTTGTTTGGGATAACTTTTCCCCAGGCTGTCGGCTCATCCTTGCAGTGTTTCCACCCTGGAGCAACAGCATCCATACACACACTGGCGCTCCCTGAGCACGCAGCCACGGCAGGCACACCTGTCCAGCACAGATTATTCTTGCCACAAGCACAGTCACCTCCCTGGGAGGACTGTTGCTGAAGGAAGAGAGCATATGCACATTAAAATGCAGATTTTGCTTCCTGCCTCCCAGGTCTAGTCCTGTGATGACCTTCTGCTGCTGCTGCAATACCAGCAAGCACAATACCTTCCCAACAGATTTCAGTGAGGGAAGGCAGGACAGCCTTTGGAGTCAGACAGGCAGACCCCAACAGCCTCACCAAGGCTTCAGGATGAGAACACCCTGCCAAAAGAACTTCCAAAATGTAGGTTGCTTGGGGCCAACTAGCACCTGGAAATTTCCACCTTAGGAGTAATGTCTGCACTGCTGGGGGGATGTCCTTAAGAGCTGTCTGTGCTCCACATTCAGCTCACAGCCAGCATTGCACCTTCTGCAATGATAATGGGCTACAAAAATCATCATTTGTTATTAACGCTGGGTCCAAAACACCTTTCCTTTCTACTTCCTTCACAACACGTGAAATACTACGTTTAGGTCACACCTTGTCACAACAGGAGAGAAGTACACTTGGTCCCAATATTTACATGTGAAATCAGAGATAAGTGAGCATAAATCTTCCTTTGCCCGAGCTGTAGGCGCACATGCTCATCGTGGGGACAAGGCTGGTGACATGGCTGCCATGTGGCAGCCCAAACGCTCCTTTTGGATACTCTCAGGGCTTGTGCTCATGCACAACAATTCATTTGCCTTGTGAATCACAAAGGGTTAATTTATTCCTAAATTACAATTCAGAGTGCCTCATTTACCCGAAGACCTCTCTCATTAAAAAGAGAATCATACAGATGTAAGAGGTATTTGTAAAAAGATCTTAATCTTTGCTGCCATCAGTCCTGGTACTATCCCAATTAATAAGCAAATTAATGTCAACGCCAGTACCCAATCCTCCACAGGGAATAGGAATGACGTTTCCTTTCAGCCATGCACCAGGTCTCATCCAGCGAGAGCGAGAGCTGTATCTGTTTTCGCGGGGCCAGCCCCGTGCCGTCCGTCTCCCACCTCAGCGATGCGGGAGCAGCGAGAGGAAGCGGCTGTGTTTTGGATCAGCCTCCCACGCGCAGCAGAGCAGCTTCTGGGCTCTTCAATCCTACGCTCAGTGCGACGGCTGCGGATGGTCCATTCGACGGAGGGGGGCCGGGCCGTGCGAGCCCCAGCCGCACACCCGGCACGCTCCCCATCCCCCGGCTTCAAAGCACCGAACCCGCAGCTCTCCTGCCCTCCAGGAGCCCCTGAAAGGAGGGGGGGCACCATGGGGTGTCAAATGGCTGCTGCATCGCATTCCCCCGTGCGTCTTCCCTGTTTTCCCCAAAAAGAACAAAGCTGTCCTCAAAACGACGCTTTCTGTCGAACAGCTGACCAAAAATAAAAGTACAAACAAAACTTAATGGAGCGCGAAGCCTCATATGACAAGGAAAATTCCCGCTCCAATTCTGATCTCTGTTTACAACGTTGAAAGTGGGTCAAACTGGTCTGCGATGGAGGAGTCTGTTTGGAAAATGATCTCTGAGAGGAAAAGCATCTAGGCGGCAGACAACTGCACTGCAATGCTTCCACGGGGATCCCTTCCCTGCCATCAAAGTAATTCAGTTTTACCACACAAGGCTGAAATCCTATAACTTGAAATTATGGCTCTTTATTCAAATTACTTAAATTCAGCAATTGCCCATCTTTTGGAGCAAATCAATTAACCATGTTTCAGCACAGATCTCCATGCTTTAAAAAACTAAGAGATGGCTGGGTTTGGACAGGGTGGTGGAAGCTGTTGTTGGTTTTGTTGATTTTGCATTGTTTTTATAAATAATTGCCCTCACTTTTGTTCATTTCCAGTCTTCAGGACAAGGTTATTGTGTAGTACCATCACACTGCCTAACCCAACTATTTTGTTTTAACCTGTCAGGGTCTCTTTCAAAATGCAAAGGAATGACTAGGACATTAAATGTGAGCCCAAAAATAAGAAACATTCTGTAACAACATTACTTTCCAAGGTATTTTCATTCTGACTTCCAGAAATCTAGTGAATTTAATATCTGTCCTTTCCTGCTCAAGGGAGAAAATGACTGTAATGAAAACAAATTCAGCCAAAACTTCCCGGCGAGAAGCTTTGTAGGTTGTTCTGTGCAATGCTGGTATACAAATACACAGCAATCTAAAGAAAGAACATACTAACCAGCCCTGAAACCCACTAATTTGTTTTATTGACTTATGAAAATTCTGTTCTTTGACCTTCAAGTGCTTGATTCCTTTTATGGTTGCACAATCTTTATTTATTAGAAATCTCCTACTAATTACTCTCAGGGTACCCAGATGCTTTAAAAAGCACAAAATGCCAAAAAATACATTACTACATTCCTGCATATATTGAATCCTCTTTCTAATCTGTTTTTTAAAGAAATACATTTATAGCATTTTTTAGAAAACATCTTAAAAAGCACCCCAAGCTGATAAACATTTCTTCATATTTATCATCTGTTTTTTGGTTTTTATGGTTCTCTTTGGTTTTAGTTACTATTTTGTATTTACAGAAAAATGAGCTCTGTGAGTCTTCAAAGTGTCTGCTCATGTCAGATATTTATAGAAAGTTATGATCTCAAATGATTTTAAGAACTGAATCAGTCTACATCCGTGGGACAAACCTTGTGTTTTTTAGACTTCAAAAATGTCCAGTTTTAACTGGAGACTTTCAGGGCAAATAAGGAATAAAAAGGCTCATATTTTAAATGCACTCAGTACAAAAAAAGGAATAAACAGTATTAGCCAAAAAGACTTGGAAAAAATATCATGGCACAGGAAAGGATGTAATTTTTATATCTGTTTACTAACAAACAAAGAAAAAGAATAAAGTATCACGGAAACAGCTCAGACATAACAGATGAGAATATGAAAGAGGTATGGGGTATAAATTCTGAGTCTATAGAAAAAGAATATTTACAAAGATAGACGGGAAATGAGTTTGTGAGCCTCTCAGACACATCTCTGAATTAGGAAGTACTTTGTGAATGGCCCATGGGAATAAGTACTGTTACTCTCACAAAAGCAAAGATCCCCCTAAAAAATAATTTAAAAGGGCTATTTCTCCCCAGACTTACAACTAAGTCAGAGCCAGAGGAGAACACAGGGTCAGCAGGGACGTCCAGGGCAGCGCCTGTCCCAGCACCCTGCTCGACAAGGGGCGAGCTCGGGGAGATGGGAGGCTGCGAGGCGCCAGCGTTCCTCCCGCCCTGGCTGCCATCCCAGCCTGCACACCACCCGCTGCAAACCCCGTGCTGCTGCACCACGAGGTCCACGATACGTCCCACTGACAGCTCCTTGCACGCCAGGCTGCTGTGGTTGTTGGCTGTGGGGAGCTGCGCACCTCGACAAACCCTCCTCTGCACATGGGTGCTGTGAAGGGACCCCCACCTGAACACGAGAGGTGTTGGTTCCTCTCATGATGAAGAGAGCCTTTCATTCACTAATTGAGCTGTCCCCAACTATGCTGTAACAGAAAAGCACATTAAGTAGGGAAACACTCTTGTATCGTTTATTTCTGTTATGCTTTTTTGTTTGTTCTTCGGTAGAGCCTCTTTCCCAGATTGAGTGCAGGACCTCATTTTACCACACTTGACATCTACACAAAGGGGAAAGACCTTTTCTGCCCTAAAGCTCAGAACCCAAAGTCCAAGAGGTGCTCAGAGAGCGTGCCTGGAGCAGCAGTGGGGGACAGGCTGCCAAAACATTCCTTGGGCTTTGTGCCACCAGGCAGAAGAGCCTGGGGACAAGGAGGCATGGGCAGAGCCTGTGAGAGCCAGTGTATAGTTAGGTGGAGGAGCCCCACCTGTCCCCAGCCCCATGTCACATGTGTCCCTCCGGATGGCAGAACAGGACTTTTACCTGCTCTGGAGCCCCACTTCACAGCCCAGTGCACTGGACAACAGTTTGCATCTCATATACCACTTCCACAAAGCTGCAGCCCCTTGGGAGCAGGGACATCCTCTTCAGCTCTACTGCCTGAACAGCCACTTCGGGGAAAATTGTGGCAGGGAAAGCTGGCAGCAGCAGTGGCAGGGGCTTCAGCTGTCCCAGCTAGCCCCACTGGCCACCATGGTGGTCCCAGAGTTACCCACACTCACACAGCCACCACTCTCATCACTTCCATCACCCGCCAATAGCACAGCGGGCTCCTGTGGGGATTCCAAATCCCCTACCACCTCCTAATATACCTATGAATTTGGGAGACAGGAATCATCTACTACATCTGCAGAAGGGGACTCCGGCCCAGAGCCAAGACCTCCACGCTACAGTACAACACAAAACAGTAACAGCCCCCGTGGGGGGCAAACTGAAGAACCAAAGTGGGACAGCCCAGTGTCCTGCTGAGCTCAAGGCACTGGTTTCAACTTTGTGGGTCTGAGAACTACTTGAAATACAGCCACAAAAGGTAACAAAAGCCCACTGTCAGCAGGCTCCAACGAGTGGAGTGCTCTGCCAACTGCAAAAGGTGAAAAATACAATGTTATTTTCAAGCAAGGAGTCATCATCACAGCAGATGACCTTCATCAATCTTCTCTTCACCACCTTGGACTGGCACACAAGGAAAGTTTTTTGTCAATATGTGGATCTCTGTGTGCACTACATTACTGAACATCAGGTGAGACAATGGTACCGTCCTAAGTTTTGAGGCACAACCAAACCCCTCTCCCTCTAGCTGAGCTACGACGGGAATTACGTACGCACACAGAACACATAAAAGTTACCTGACAGAGTACATTTTCTTCAAACACAACGCAGACTAGAGATGTAACGCGTTTTTTCAGAAAAAAAAAAAAGAGGATGAGATTTTTTTCCACAGGCTACCGAGCAATAAAGGACCCAAATAACGCTAAAACAGCCTCCTAGAAAACTAAGCATCAAACGCTAAAATGTCCTTCAGAGGCTGGAAGGGATGAGCTGAATCACCTCCCAAGCGAGGTGAGGCACCGGCTGTTTCAGCAGTTGCGTAGATAAGTTTGCAGCCGGCTCGCGGAACGCAAGAAAGGGTCCTTAGTCCACCCCCCAAAATTAATGCATCTCCCGTACACAGCCAGGGCTCCGCTTCGGGGAGCGGAGCGTTTGTAAAGCACTTGCAGAGCAGTGGCCCCTCAGGGGGGAAGCCCCTCCAGCCCGGCTGCCGCT
>VYXF01007953.1:197749-225775 GCA_013397295.1 Polioptila caerulea
GGGGGAGAGAGGGAGGAGATGTCTCAGTTTTATAATACCTGGACCCCTTTGGAACAAGAAAGAAATCGGTGTTCTATGAAATACACCAGGCAGCTTTGGCAGAGATCTAGTACGTTTAACAGCACATCATTTTCTATAAATAAAGGTTAAGCAATTGACAATTTATTTGGTGTTTTCCAAGCTTTTGTCATACTCTTATGAGAAGTTACTAAGGAAACCAGGTAGGCACAAGGTAGAAGGTAAATTTCTTCCATGGATTAGTGAATGGTTGAAAGACAAAACAGCAGGAATAAATTGCCAGTTTGCAATTTGACCAAAAAGTTATCAGTAGAGATACTTCTTCTATTCTGTGGCATGATTTAACTGAAAGTGTCCAAAAGATGATTATACTTCTGTGGGTTTTATTTATTCTTTAAGCCTGAGCAATTGGTTTTGGAGGAGGGAGAGCAGGAGAGGAAGGAAAAAGCAGGTAAAGAAAGCTACTCTTTCATTTTGGATTCTCATTTGCTGATTTCCATTTTCAGCTGTTAATACCTTGTCTACCTGCCCCTGGGCAGCAATGAGATGCTTTGGCCAGATACACAAGTCTCTGTTTTCCCTGTGCCAAGCCAAGGTCAGGATTTCAGTGTGGAGGTGACTAATTAATTATCAGTCTGGCTTGAACAGAAATTGCCTTGACAATCTGTAATTAGCTATATAGGGGTCATCCTGGATCAATTGCTGGGCTGGGGTTCCCATGCTGTACGTAATTATCTCTGTAGTTTTAGCCTAGAGAGGTTTACATCTCTCTATAGTAAAAGCCTCACACCAAAAAAGCACACTTCTATGATAAAGATGTATTTCCCTCTCATTTAAACCTACCTTTCAAAAGAATCTTGAGGCTTATAGAGGAGCTAGTCTTTTGCACTTCCTGAAACCAGCTCCCACAAGTTCAATATCACCAGCTCTCTCTGCTGTTGATTGACTACCTGTCAGCTGAAGGTGTCAGTTAAAACCCATACACCAAAGATTGTGTTGGTGAACTCAGGAAAGCAGATCAATGAGCTGTGTAGTGCTGGCACAAGTGTCAATGAATTAAAAAAAAGCTAAACCAAAAACACAATGGAGAGGAAAATTATTTCTCTTCCAAGTTGCAAAGTATTTTAATAGGCAGATGCAAAGTTTTCTGTCCTGAGAGGTCTGTCAATCAAGCATAAATAAATGAGTACCACACAGACAGCAGCTAAAGTGCTGATGCAGAAACACACATCCATGATTCTGAGAGCAGGCATTTGACCAAGGGGGACAGCAGCATGATGCTCAGGACTGCAGCACTCAGCTCCAGGGCAGCATCATGGGTGCCCAGGCAGGCTTGGTCCTCTCAAATAATGCAGTGTGTTGAATACACCAACATCCAAGCTATCCACAAAAAGGAAAAAAAATGAAGAAAAAAGATTGCTTTTAAATGTCTTTCTTTCATGGAGGCTGCAGGCACCTGTTACAGAATTTATGGGAAAACAGAGATGTTTAGCATCATGAGAGCTTTTAGCTGGGAGAGAGATTCCTTGGAGATTAAGTCCCTCTTTATTTCCCCCAATCACAGATCTCAAACCTCTCAAGGATCTAGTGCACTTGCTGTACTACCTCCTGTGCAAATGCCTTTAGGGTCTATTCCAAAAAAGCAATACTGTCACCACGTCTTTAAATCACTGCAGCCTATTGACACTATGCTCTGATTGAGCTGAGTCCAGGCTGCTGCCAAGTCTTCGGCTATCTTAATCTTAGCAGTCAAAATTTTTGTTAGCATTTGCTTGGTTTGATGAGGCAATACTGTGTTATAAGCTTTATCACAGTCACTCCTGCTTTTGTAGCTTTTACCCTGGCTATGATCTTTAGGTGGAAATATCCAGAGACTCCTCTGGCAAGTCTGCAGCAGCCCAAAATGTAGCTCTGCTTCTACGCTCCCGAGAGCATCAATTCAAGAGCTGCCTTTGTCTTCTAAGTGCAGTTCAGGAAAATGGCATTGATCTTCTACATTCTTTATACTTTCAGAAACCAGTAAGTGTTCAGCTTTTGGCACAGACAAATATAAAATGAAGGTCCTTGCCATGAAGGGCTTAGTCTAAACCACAGATGATGGAAGATGAAGGATAGACCTGAGAAAGGAAGAAATGAAGCAGGACAATAGGCAGCAGCACAGTCACACATAGGCTCTCTTCACAAGAAGAAACCTATTTTAATTGCCATTTCAAAAGTTTTATCTGCATTTCATAAGGTCTGAGAAAGAAATGAAGGACAAGCATTGAACAGCGAGAAATCAAAATTATTAAAATGAATGAAAATGGTATGAATTTAAACAAACAAAAAAAAAGAGCTGAGATTCTTGGATGTTTTTAAACAAATACATAATGAACAAACAGTATTTTCCAAATTTTGCCCCACATTTTGTTAGCATGAGTTGGAGTAAGTGCTTTTTTAACATTGTAGGCTGGACAGAAGCTAATCAGTGGTTCCCCTGTGGAAGGACTTGGGGGAGGGGAGTTGGCAGCGAGCTCCACCATTTCAGGCCAGACGCAGAGAAAGCTGTGTCCTGCAAGCTGAAATATCAGATGCAGATCCCCAGCTGGTGGAAGTTGTCAGAGCTCCCTTAAAGTTGATGAATCTATGACATTTTTAAACAGCGAGCTCAACAACTTGCTAAGAACTCTGATCACAGGGGACTGACATGACCATCCATAAAAAAGGCAAATTGGATTCTAAATTGTATCTGATGAAGAATTTTGGTCAGAGTAAATGTAAGAGTGTTACTGAGTCATCAGCAGAAACGCATTTGGATTATAGCTCAGAAACTTGGACACTTGTTCTCTGGAAAAACTAAATCACACGGCAATAGAGTCATTAGAAGACTGACAGTGATCTTATGGGAACTCGGCTTGTTTGCCCTGGTGAAACAAAGCCTGAGAAAGGGTACAGGAGAGCCATCTATAAATACACCAGTGGGTAAATATCACAGATAGGCATGCAGCTATTTAAGCTTCAGGACAATGCTAGCACAAGAGCAAATGGATATAAACAGGTCCCGGATAAATTTATACTGGAAATCAGAAAAATATATTTGTTTCTTCTAGCCATAAAAATTTTCAATGCTGATAAGAGAGAGCAGGGCAAATAACCCAGCTGCTTTTAGAGTGGTGTATAATGTGCAGGTTAAAGTGATTCTATGGTTTGACTGCAGTAGCAGGGACTGGACATGGCCCAGGCTCCATTCCCCAGCAGACTGTGCGTTACGCCTACCAGAATCAAAGTGAGCCAAGCATTCATCATGATGGATAAGGTTTAGTGAGAGAAGTCAAATAAGCAGAACCACAGTCAAAGCCATTCTCTCACTCTGAGTGAATGCTAATGACACTCGTTCATTGCCGCTTGGAAAATGCACTTAGTAAACTAGGTTAATGGAAGAAAACCCTCTTCTCTGACATATAGGCTCACAGAGTTGGAAGCTACACATAGTGACCCTTGGATGGTGTTTTTAAAGCCCTTTTGTATTCAAATTTTTCAATCCTATAAAAGTTTGCTATAGACCTATGCCTCTTTTGTTTTTAAACACACAGCAATTACCAGAGTGAAGTAGCATCCAGCTACTCCACTGTCCTCCCCTTTACTCCAAAATCCTTGGCAGTAGACAGACAGTTTTGAAGACGTTTTTGAAGAGTGGGGGAATGGAAGGGCAGCATCAGGGAATGAGAGAGAGGAAGAGAACACAGCTGATAGAAGCTCTTAGTCAATGCATTGAGCAGGAGCATCAAAATATACAGGTCTTCCATCAGTAAGATTTCCACACTTTGGTCAAATTGATTTTGATGGGATTGGTTAGCTGGTGAGGTTTGCAAGAGGATTCTTATTCACAGTTGTATGAGTGGTCAACGTACTGGATACATTTGATGAAACTTTAAAAGTGGATTAGTCCCCATTCACAGGGGAAATTGCTGTCTCCCTGTAGCACAGCAAGTGTCACCATCTGCTGGGTCATCCTTGAGCTTTTTTGGGTGTGGGGGGTGCACTTGCTGTCATTGACAGCAGGGCAAGCTCAGGGGAGGGTTTTAGGAACCTGCTCCCCTGGCACCCAGCCAGAGCCCCAGCCTAGCACGCAGCAGGGCTCAGCAGAATATCTATGGCTCGATCAGGCTTTCAAGAGCTCTCTGGACTACTTTTGCAAGAGACCATGTGAGCTGATGGAGCTGTTATTTTTAGTCCTACAGTACTATTTGTTGACTATGGCTGTTTCCTTTGCAGTAGGCACTGAAGGGCCAAGGCACTAGAAGCCTTCTAATGATCCATCAATAAATGTTACAGTCAATAAATGTTACAGTCAATAAATGTCACCATCTGCCTTACAGTTAGCATCTGCACTCTTTCAGCCTGTATTTATACTATATATCATGTTATGTTATATTAATTTAGGTTATAGACCTTTGTATCATCACCAATTCACTTCAGATTTATTTGTGACTCTCTCAATCAGCAGTAAGATGGTCTTCTAGTGCCCCTTTTGAAAGAAACCAAATACTAAGTCCTGCTGAAGGCTTACCTAGCTTATGGGAACCTCACCTCCCTACACTATAGGTTTTCCAGGGATGTTGTCACTGGGTAACAAGTGGAGGGTGGAGGGCCAGTTGTGGAAGCTGCTCAGACAGAATATACAGAGATGGCAACAGCTGAAATCTTGTGCATTGACTCAGAATCTCTGGGCATCTCTGTCTACTTTCTTTTTTTGCTGATTAAAACTACAGCCACCCAACAAATATGGATTATGATTATTTGGCTCAGGTCTCTACCATTTTCTCCTTAAGCTCCCTGTGTTCAAGGATATTAATCTTGTCTATTTTTCCTTGGCTTTTATAGTCCTGTTGGCAGTGATTATAACTCTCAGTGCTCTTTATTTTGGACAAATAAAACTAATAAGTATGCCCTGATAAATTAGTAGTCACTTGACAAGCATCTTACCAGACAAAGTCTTCCAGAGGGCTTGAATCCTAAAGATCTACAATGTTATAAAAGCCAAGGTGCACATACAGTTACACCAGAGCTGATTAGAAAGGAGAAAAAACTATCACTGGCATGCTGAATTTCCTAGAGTTCTCAAGCTCAGATGACACCACCACTTAGCAAACAAACTCTCTGTAAGGTCTGCCCTCATAGGCCATATTCTCCCATGCCATATTCTCCTTGCAATCTTGCCTATTTGAAATGGAACAGGCTACTGGGGAAGTGGTGGAGTCACCATCCCTGGCGGTATTCAAAAAACAAGTAGTCATGCCACTTCACACCATAGTGTAGTGGGCACAGTGATATTCAACCCAAGGTTGGAATTGATGATCTTGGATGTCTTTTCCAACCATAATGATTTCATGATTCTAAGATTCTAGGTGTAATCCCACTGAAATTATTACCCCATATAAAAATTCCCCTAATGAGGAGAGCATCAGACTTTCATTGCTTGATGGCCTTGTATTAAATCTTATGTTTCTAACCAAGTAATGGGATATTCCTGCTTTTAAACACAGGAACTGAACTATGAAACATTGAAAAAGGCCTGGGGTGAAGATTTCCTGAAATTTTTGTCTCCTTTTTCTCTATCCATGTTTTCTATGCTCCCAATGGAGAGTTTCTGTACTCATGTAAAGCCTGTCTTGAAGGCAGGTCTGCAGCCATTGCTGCCACAAGTTTCAGCCAGTTTCCAGAAGGCACGTTCTGGCTATTTATCGGATATAGCTACAGAAAGAAACAACATAGCATAGGTAAGACAACGTATTTTTTTTAATTAAACAAAGAGTTTCACTGTTTACCTTGAATTTTCTAGGGCACCTCTAAAGCACTGCATATCTTGGCTGAAAATGCAGCAGATGATGTGATGATAGGTATAAACCTGTACTAGATTAATCAGTAATCAATATAATGGATTGACTCATACCTAGTAATCTTTCAACCTGAAGAGTGTTCAGTCATACCTCTGTCAAGAATCTCTATCTGATCAGTGAAACAGACCATGATAAAAGCTGTGTAAAAAGCTTCCTTCTTTACTAATTGGACTGGACTTGGAAACCAGAGGCTTCCTGGGAGCATTGCCTACTTTCCTCATAATTATTTGTATATTCAGTTCAACAGCAAAACAAGTCTGTAATTGTTCATTTCAGAAATTAAAATCTCCTTATCATGTATGTCAGTCAGAAGAAAATGTGCAATCCCTGCATCAATGCCAAATAGTATTAAATAGGTACTACCTGCACTAATTTAGGATTAGGAAGTGTATTAAACAATAACTTAAGAAGCAAAGGATGTTAAGGGAAGGAAATTTGCTGGAGACATTGTTTAATGCATCCTTGTTAGTACAAGGAAGAATTTTTCTACTGCTCAACATGTAAATTACATTCACCGTCTAATTACTCCAATTGAGGCAATCTGAGGTAGTTTAGCATTAAGAAATGTTTTGTAACCAATTTATATTTTATGTTTAACTCACAACGGTATCGACATAATCTTAAAATTTAATAATATGGGTGGGATCAGACCTAAATGTAAGCCTTCCACTTGGATGTCTGACATAAGTAATGTACACAGAGATGCTCAAATGCTGCTTTGCTGTGCTGCTGTGGCTTGAATGTCACAGCTTAATGCCAGTGGGAAGAAAGACCACCACCAAAATAACTTGATCTACCTATTTAACCTTCCAAATATATACTAGGAAATGAGATAAAGCCTAAAAAAAAAATGTTGATGTGGAGAAAAAAAAAAGCACCTGAAACAGAGTGTAGTTCTTACCATTCAAACTCACAAGACTGTCTGGAAAAGTAATGATTAGTTTTATACCACTACATTACATTTTAAAGATTTGTGTCTACAGGTCAAGTCCTTCTGGAAAATAGGATTATTTAATTAACAAACACAGAAGTCAAAACACCAAAGTTCATGCTCAAGCAAATTTGCACAAAGTAAATAGGAGTTTTACATTAGGAAGAAGCAACAAAAAAATTCAAAGCTCCCTCCTGGCTTTTTTTTCCACCCTAAATATCAGTACAAAACAAAGGAGAAACTCTATACTAAAAACAAAGTATAAAATCTCATATTATCATTTATTCAAAAGAGGTCACTGCAGCAGACAAATTTCAACTGTGGGAACTTCTGTGGATGAGAATAAACCATTCTATAAAACTCATGCATGAATAATATTTAAAAAGTAATGTTCTTGGGGTGCAGTTTCCCAGGGTGAGGAGTTGATCATATAAACCTGTATGGAATGAGCAGACACATGAGACATGAACTTTCACCAACTCTATTCCACCTTTGATTTCAAGCTCAGACAACTTAAGTGATATGGCACAGATGAGGCTGAGGCACCAAAAAGCAGGTCTTTCACAAATAGGCTCCCCTGTGCAGTTTCAATATTTTGTTCTTGACAAGAAAGCTGTTCAGAAGTTAACTCCAAGTTTGGAGTTGTTTTCTAAACCAGCAGGGAGAAAAATGCCATTGGTTACCAACATGCCTGTACAACTGTACTATTTTTGCTCAAACAAATACAAAAATAGTCTTTTAAACAAAACTTTCATACATATATGAAATATTTCAAAGGAAAAGGCAAGCATTGCTGTTTCCTGCCATTCATACAGTTCTGAAATGGCAAATGAGAAGTTAGAGAGACCATTCACTGCCTGAAAAGAGGAACTGGACTGTTCAGCAGTGCCAGTGAGGACACATCTGCATTTAAACTTCTGCCAGTAAGGATGCTTCTTGGTTGCTACAGAAGACTGCTCATACATCACCAAACAACACTGCACCATCCAGAACTGTAGAAAAGTTCTAGAATGAGAGAAACACTGACACAGGAAGACTGTGCATTTCCCAAGCCTCATAAAGCATTATGTTGAATATCAAGTTTAATTTTTGCCAAATTAAAAGGCAATGGAGAGAACTGTGACAGGACCTTTACAGGGATTTTCCTTCCTTACTCTCTCCTATTGTCTTTAATGCTGAAGAAATAATTCATGTCCCGGGAAAATTGTTCTGAATTTTTCTGAATTTTGAATACTGATGCAAACAAAGGTTGGTCTTTATGCAGAAGTTGCAACAAATTTTGAATTAATAAATGCAACATTGTGTTTGGACCATAGCTAAAGATCATGCATATGTAAAAAATAAGAAGTGAAAGTAATAAAGTGATGAATTCTGCAACGACTTGAGGTCTTTATCTATGCTCTTTCAGCCAGTATCCAAGTTGATTCAAAGGAAAGGTGTAAGCCTTTGAAGACTCCAGCTGGAGAGAATGATGAATCAAGTAGTTCAATACCATATATACTTATTTAAACATTACCAAAAAAATAGACTATAATGTATTTGATTTAAACAATAGCAGCCACAAAGTGATCCCATATTTTTTATTTAGTTCATGATAAACATACTGAGATCTTTGCCTTAACAACTGTAAAAGCAGATCTTCTGGATCTTCTGTAGAAGTAAGTGCACATAATTAAATATTGTGTGACAAGGCTGGGATAGTCTTATTCACATGGAGATGGGCATTACTCCTCAAAGAGACACAGTCAGACTGTTTGAGGACCAGATACTGTTCCACAAAATAAAAAGACCAATATCTGAGCCCAAGAGACTTTTATTTAAGACTTGGTTTGTACCTTCTAATTTACAAAGAACAAGACAGACAATATGCTTTATTTTAAGGTACATTTTAGGAGTGTATTTGTTAAACAGTATAGGTTATCTGAAATGCACATATATTTACATTTAATTTACAGTCAAATAACCTTATGAAATGAGGAAGAGAAACAATGGCACATCATGCCTGCAGGACTACAAAGCTGGCTATAATTTAGCTTCCTCTTCCAAAATGAAAATAAAAACTAAGCAAACAAACTTTGAAAGACTTCCACTTTTTGTAGTCAAATACTGTTCTTTTACTAGGTCTATAAACACTAGAATCTCACATAAGCAAATTTAGCTTCCACAAAGACATTTAATTTTTTAGTGCAAATTACAGCTGTATATGTTTTTGATCACCATTCAAGCCAAGAGAAATCCTGTTTCAAGTTGAGACCCAAAATTAGATGACTGTCACAAAATACTCACTTTTAGACCATGAACTTTGACACCACCCTTTAGTCATAAGTCTAAAAAAAAATTTAAAAACCTCAGTGTGCTACAATTGTACTTCCTGTAACATATGTTCATGATTGAGCTCTCACTTGCACAGTATGTGCTCAGATGAAATGGAAACTGTCCCTCCATGACAGTCAGTTGAGCTCCCAAAATAAGAGTGAGTTTGTTGACCACAGCAAAATTAAGCCTTAGCTTTCTACTCAGGCAGGGAAGCATACATACAATGACAGCAGGAATGCTGGAAATAATCTGGATATTCAGTTAATAATATTGAAACTTATTCTAGATGCAAATGAGATGTGCAGACAGTGTTTCCTCTAAAGGCTTTGGACAATGCAAGCCTACAAATGGATCCATATCCCACCTGGTCATTAGGTACCATGATCTGTTTAAACACACAGGAAATGTGAGGCACTGGTAGCAAGAAGTGGAAAACGACTTTTTGAGAGAGGCATTTGAAGTGATGCTCAACTCTAAATACAAGCTACACATATGGGGACTAAGCAAAAATATTGTTTTGATGAAAACTCATGCAAGCAGCCTGAAGCAAAAGGGAAAAAAATTAAAACTTTTAAATCCATACAAAAATTTTATCTCATCTACATCAACCCCCTGTTGCCTTGAGTAGCCAGCTGGCCAAGAGAAGTGTTTTTTTCCTCTCTTGCTTGTAAGATCATAATTCCCACTTAAGGGGTGACCTCTGGAGGAGTTCCCCCTGTTCTGGGCACCCCAGTAGTGGAGACTTGCTGACAATCTGGAGCAGTCCAGAGCAGGGCCACGAAGATGGTCCCGGGGCTGAAGCGCACCATCCAAAAGGAGAGGCTGGGAAAGCTGGGCTGGCTGCACCTGGGAAAAAGCTGGCTCTGAGTTATCTCCTGTAGAGGAGAACAGGTGCTTGTATTTACCCAAAACCCAACTAGAAAAAGTGCTTTATAATGCTTGTTGGACTGGAGGCTGGACTAGAGACCCTGAGAGTTTCTGACCTAAGTTATTCCACAATGCTGCTCTAGGATTATGTGAGGTGAAATGATCCAGGTTTGTCTTTCTGTTTCATCTTGAAACAGATGTTTCATGGTGGGAAGCTGGGCATGGAAGGCAACTGCCCAACAAGAGCTGTCTTCTAGGGGCAGACTACTCAGGTTTGACACCAGCTGGTAGCACAGACCATCTAGCTAATTCAAAGTTAAAGCCTTCTGAGGGCCAAGATACATAGCCCTGCTGCACAAAGCTGTTTCCATGGAAGGAATGACAGCTGCATGAAATTGTCTGGCCTGACAACCTGAAATCAGAGACAAATGCAAGGGATACCTGTACCTACTTGCTTTTCATTCTGGAGAGCTGAAAATGGAAATCAGTCTTTAAAAAACACCAAAGTAAAACGTTTAAGTTCCAATGACTTAGCAAAATTATTTTGTCGTACTGACCTTAAAAATCTTGTGTCTTTACCAGGGCATAAAATAATTTAGATAAAATATAAAAGTGAATTTTGATGCATCAAGAAGTTACTCACTGTGAAGATTCTAACTCCAAGTACTTGAGGCAAAAATGAAAGAACTGTAAGAATAACAATAGATACATGTGCTAATGAAGCTGGGAAAGTGAGAATGCAAGGCAGGAACAACAGTGCAGTACAAACAAAGATGGAACATATCTTCAAATATATGGAAGGGCTATTGCAAACCATATGGAAATAATGTGTTCTTCATGTCTGTGGTGCATGCAATGAAAAGGAACTGCAGCAAGGCAAATTCAGATTGGACATGGGGAAATGTCCTTACAGGTTTTCTGGGGAGGTGCCATAACCTTAATATTGTTAGCAACCTTTAAGAAAACACTAGACCAGTATCTGTGAGAAGGGATATATCTACACATGTTCCTGACTGGCAACACAAAGATGCACTAGATGAACCTTGATGTCCTTTCAAGCCAAATGATTTCATACAGAAACTTCTATATTTCAAACAACTAAAAAACCCAGGAAAAGTTCCCTAAATCAAAATTACAATCTAGAATACAATCTGAACTAGAATTACAGCTAAAAATTAAAGATCAGTAATGAATGAATTTTAGACAAAAATAGCCAATCCTTCCTTGTGATAGTATTTGCTTATGGCAATTCATAGTAATCACCTTGACATTAAAAAAAAGCCCCACATGGGAATAAGCTCAAGGCATTTTAATACTCAGTATTGAATAAGTGGATGAGACAGTGTCCCCTTATCAAGCAGAACCCCCATGACTCTGACTTGAGACTTGACCTGTGTTGTGGAGAATGTCAGGTTAAATAATCATCATTCTCACTTCTGGCCTTAAAATGCAGGCATAAAACAGGATTTCTCTTTGGTGACCAAAGACCAGAAAGACTGAAACATTGTGGTGATTGCATATGATTTTCCAGGACAAGAAGTTGCATTTACAAGAATGTCCCTGATTTACTCTTCAACAATATGCAAGGGAAGAAAACAAAACAAAAAAATCCCAAATTTTTAACATATCCCTCATGATAAAGAAAATAGCAACTCAAAATGAACCTCTTGGTGTTAGCAAGAGACTATAGGATTTCTTGAGCAGAATGATGTTAGGCAACCAGCATCTTTTTTCCTTTTTTTCCAGCATCTTCCTCTCAGCTATTTCAAGAGGTTACCTCATACAGATATCTAATAAAATCACAAAAGCTGAAAAGCATAGTATGCTGAGCTCACTGATGTTCTTAGCAGTTCCTCTTAATCGTTACTCTTAGAGTGCCTCCCCTTAACAGTAAGATGAGCTCAATGAATGGGAATTAACTTCATCATGTGTCTCTGCCAGAAGCAGCTTCTCCTTCCTGTCACATTCTGGCAGTGAAAGGCTCTCCCCAAGTGCGGAGTTCAGACTGCCCAATACATACAAATTTTGCTCAGGCACTAAGAATTTTGTCCACATTGAATTTACACATACATGTGTAACAAAATAATACAGCAGCTGCATGATTCTCTTAATTCTGTTGTAGTGTAATTGTCCTCCTCTACTTTAGCAGTGGATTAAGGCATTTTTGCAAGCAGTTAAAAATAGGTGTATTTGAAGGCTAACCTGTAGTAAATAAATAGTAATTAAACAAAACCTATTTATATGAAGATCTTAAAAATATCCAAGCACAACTAACAATCAAATAAACCTACTGATTCTGTAACCGTTAAAATGAGATTGAGAAAAAGAATAATCTTTCTCAAGACTTACTGTAAGTGGTATATGAATAAACATTATTTAAATCTTCCAGATAAGAAACAAGTCCATTCCACATTGACTTTTCCCTAGCCTTTAGCTGTATATATATAAGTGGCAGTACTGTTTTCACACATAAAGCAATGCAAACAGAAAATATTACTTGCATTTGCACAATCAGGAACAATTTTTGAAAATATGAAAGCCACAGAGTAGTAGCAAACTCACTGAAAGAACATGTATGGATGATATCTTCCTTAAGAATACCCTGCCTTATATATAGCTATGAATTACTTTTATTTAACTGGAAAGTAGCATGGTGTATATGGTATATATAAACTGTCTTAGATATCTTAACCCAGAATCAGTGTAGGAACCAAAATCAGCAACTGAAGAGAAGGCTCAAGCTCAAATCCCAGGCCTGAGGATCAGACCCCAAGAAGAATCATTCCCACTCTGACTCCAGTCACATGGTACATCATTTCCTACACTCTTTCTTCTCCTCTGCAAACACTTTACTTATCCTCTGTGGGCTTTTTCCTCTTTTTCTTTTGTCATTACTGGTAGTTACTGTTGAAACATAAGCTTTTCTTCCTGGAGGAATTTGACTGCACATGTACATAGAAATCAGCACTTCATACTGCCCAAACCATTTCTGTAAGCGGAGCTCAGACAAACTCAGGATTTTAAGGGACACAGAATGCTAAAAAGGATCAAATGCTAATGAATGCTGTGGCCACTTTAAAAAAATATTCTACTTTTTTTTTTTAAAGAGAAATTTTATGTTTTGGTTGGCAGAAAAGCTTGTTATTTGGTCCACTTTTGAAAATCGTCCAGTAAGATTGGTAGAACTATTTTCTGATATAAAATTGTGATGTTACCACGTACAAATTTGCCTTGAAATCTCCTTTTTGACAAGAAATATTAGAAGTTTTAAAAATTTTCCTATAGTTTTCAAATGAAAATACTTCAGCTTTCTCAAATTATAAGCCAGAATCCAGGGACATTTTTTAATAAAAAATTTCTCTTTTTTTATAGTGATTCATACCTTTTAAGGACAAGATTTGCCCAGATGCATTTCACATTTACCCCTATCCTTTTACCCCTGATTTTCAGCCGTGTGGCTCCTGCCAGGGATTGGTATCTACAATCACAGCAGTTCAGCAGGCCTGAACAGTCATTCAGGCAATTTCCAAAGTGGAAAGGCTCTCTACCAGCCAGAGAAAAGGACCCCCAGCCACCTGTTCCAAAGGTAAATGTTAGCTCATGGGTTACAGACTGGGAATCCGTGCTCCAGCACGGACATGCTGAGTCAGCACATCCCTCAGCTGCCTTGACCACAGCCCCAGGTCCTGAGCACTTGCAGAGTCTTCATAGCAAGAGTGAGCCAAGTGGCTCCATGCCAGGCCAGCTCCTCTGCAGACAGGCTGCACATCCCTGGAACCTGCACCCAAGAGGGCTGCTACTGGTTATGCCTGAATCTGCCCCAAATTCTTCAAACAAGCAGCAAGCCCAATGTAGGACAGAGGACTGGAGGGCACATTTTATGCCTAATGAAGCAATGACCAGCCACAGAAGTGGGAACAGAGACAGCAACTGCAGTTTAAAAAAAGAAAGGTCTTGTGATTACTGCATGTGGGCTCCACACCCAGACAGGGACGCCTGAGTTTGATTCACCATTGGGGCTCTAGGGTGTCAGCATCAAATAGTACATGATCAACACAACCCAAGCAGGCAACGTGTATGTTAAACAAATAGCTGAAAATAATAACAAAAATTTGACAGTGTTGATAGCTGCCTATTTAACAGCTTAGAAACATCATGAATGACTTCACAAATTGCTGCTCAGATATAGTGACAGCATTCAGCTGTCTAGGTCACTCAACTGGACATTTAGCACCATCCTTCAAGAGAGTAACATGAACCTGTTACTAAATACGGTCCTAAAGTGTCAGCAGTTCAAAAAATGCACTAATCCTTTTGCTACACTTCAAGAGCTCCACATTTGATTGTAAATATTATACAGATAGAAAAATCTGCAAAGTGAAGGTGCATAGGCACGTGGATTATTTGAAACAAGATATAAATCAGGACTTTCAAGAAGCTTGCTCTGCCTAACCTTTCCTTTCTGCAAGCTTTCCAATCATGTAACATGATGTAAAATAGCAGAGAAGACAAAGTCTCCTATGTAGGGTAGTGACCCTTTTCAAGTGGCATAATAAATTCTATACAACTTTATTACATCCACAGACCTGTTTAGAATATTTAACTTACATATACTTGTATCTCAGTCCTCCAAAAAACTCTATAAAGTGCAGCATTTATCCTTTTCAGGACACAATACTTTTATAAAATCTACCAAGACAAATTTTCCAAGGTTGCAAAACACAGCAGAAATAATACCAGCACCTCCATGAACTGGCAGAATGTCATCTATCTTTGACCTAGATATAAGACTTAGCAGAACATAGAAAAGCCAGCTTCCTGTCAGCTTATTAAGAGTAATAAAAGAGGAGGAATGGGAGATGAAGAAATCCATAGTATTCACAAATCTTGCTTCAAATCTTCATTAGAAATTAACAAAAGCTTAAAAAAAATTCATGAGATCTGCTTCAAAATCACGAGATCTGATATACAAATACATTTGGGGTAATTTATCTGCCATTGAAATTTTGAGCCTCTAGAGTGTGCTCCAGCCATATTTTCAAGCATTTAGTCAGAAACTGAAACGTGTAGATACTTTATGTCCAGTGAAAGCTGAGATGCATTTACAAAGGTACTAATTCAGAAGAGAGGAATGTGATTTCTTTAAAAATCTAAACATTTGAAAAATATTTTTCAAAATTAATAAGATCACATAATTAGTACTTCTGTAGGGTATTAGAAATATAATAGAGGAGGAGATAATTAAACTGACAGCAGAAGGCCTGGAAATGCATAAGCATTTCTGAAGAAAGGAATAAAAATTTTTTCTGGTGCCAAGGAACATAAATTCTAGGATTTAGGGGGTAGCTGAGCAAGCCACTTGGGGTACCAGTTCAGTTATCCTCTCAATATGCATTAACACCAACTGCACCAAAGAGAGATTTTTCACAATATTGAACACTCTATGCCTTTACAAGTTCTGAACTGATTCCTCAAACATAAAGAGGGTTGGCTGGCAAAAAGTTTCAGATTTGCTTTACAACAATGCACTTTCAGCTGCTTTTATTTGCCTTCCAAGGCTCTTACCACATTATTCTTAACATTTCAAGACAATCCAATATCTAAGGCTAAAAAGGTTGCTTTTATTTGAAAGAAAACTGGTTTTTAAAGAATAATAGAATCACAAAACATTCCACATTAGAAATTACCTCAAATTATTGCCTGGCCCATCATTTCATGGTGAAAGGGAGCCTTGATGAGATTTTCTAGCACCTTGTCCAGTGGCATCTTGAAATTCTCCAGTGGTAGGGATTCAAACACCAGGGAGATTGTTCTCATGAATGATTGTTATCACTGTAAAAAATTTCTTTCTTATATGGAGATGAAACCTCTCCTGGTGCAGCTTTTGTGGAATACTCCACAAAAGTGATGATGTGCTCCCCAATCCTTCTATTCTACAGGGAGAAGAGGCCTGGCTCCTTCAATCTTTCCTTAGTGTGCAGGTTCTCCAGCCCTTTGATCATCTTTGTGGTCCTCCTTTGGACCCTCTGCAGTCCACCTGCCACTTTTTGATGAGAACTGAACACAGCCCTGCAGGTGCAGCCAGAACAAGTGCTAAGTGGAGTGGGATGGTCACATCTCCGTCTCTGCCAGTCACAGTCCTGCAGATACAGCCTGGGATCCGATGTGCCTGGGCTGCTGCAGCAGCACACTGCCAATTCCTGTTCAGCTTGTGTCCACCAGCAGCCCCAGGGGTCTCCCAGTAAGGCTGTTCTCTCAGCCACACTTCATTAAACTTCATACCATTCTTTCATGTACACTCTTGCAGCCTGGCCAGGTCTCTGTGTGAGATGGCTCTCCCTTCTGACACATTCATCTCAACCACTCAGGTTGGTGTCTTCAGCAAACTTGGTGAGGGTGCTTTCAACCCCATCATCCAGACCATTTATGAAGATGCTGAATAGTATGGGGCCTTGTATTCAAGGGAATCCTACTTGTGGTAGGCTTTCAGCCTTAACACAAACCATTGATCACTACCCTCTGAGTGTCTCCTCTTAGCCAAGTTCACACCCATCACACAGACCACCCATGCAGTCACTTGCCACCTTGTGCAGGAGAAGGCTGAAGGAAACCATATTGAACACTTTGCTAAAGTCCAGCAAAAGGCTGAAATCTTAAGGAAAATGCCAAATGTTGCACTAGAACCATGAAGGCTAGCAACCCTGCATCCTCTAACTCAAGCATTTACTAGAGACCAAACTGACATGAGACAGCAGTGCCTGTTGGCTCTATCAGGTCCATGATAAGTCCCAACTGTTCTGTTCACAAATAAGGAAACAAAATTCTGTATTATGCATTAGATGTGGAATACGAATCAACTATGCCAATAATCTTCCAATTTTCCCAGCAGTTCGGCAATAAGGATGTAGAATTAACCATGGTAACAGGCATAAGTGCATTCAATTAATATTTGTTCACTGAGGTGACACATTGCTCACTGAATGCCTGCATGATAATTTGATAAGCTAGAAGCTTCTAAGTGGGGAAAAAAGGCAGAGCTCTGCTCCTACATATTCAGACTTAGATGGTCAGTTTATTTTCTATGCAGAAGTCAGGTAAATTTGAATCTAATATTCCATTTTTCCTACTGTCCCCAAGTTGAAGATATAGCATTTGAGATTCTCCTTATGCTTCCCATGTCACACATTGGCCAGGCTTCAACTACAGCAATGAATTCTTCTGCCCTCAACTCAACCTTTAGGCCAGTGGTTAAAGCATTTCTATAGGCAGTAGATGGACACCAGACTTCTCTGCAGCTCATGATGTGTGTGCTGTAAGTACTAAAAACCACTACAGTCCTTCTATTGACCTGGCAAGAGTATGAAGAGCTATCAGATTAATTTTCCTGTAACTTAAACCTATGAATTTCTCTATTAATGATGGTAGTATTTATGTTAGATTGGTAAACAAGGATGAAAAGCTCTTCCTTTCTAGCGTAACAAAAAAGGATACAAATTTAACGCATCTTAAAAGCTGTATGGATTCAGATCTGGTAGCAGGCAATTGTTGAATCGTGAAATACAGCTCCATAGTCATCTGATTTGTCACTCAACCCTCACCCAGGTAACATACACATAGATTTATTCTGGAGATTTACTTAAGCACTCACTTCAGTATTCATGTGTACACACTTCACTCTGCAAAGCCACACTTTCAAGCAGGCTGGAACACAGCCAGATTTCCTCATACAGTAGGGAGAGACAGATTTCCTGAGGGAGAAAAACTCCTGTCCAGAGTCTGACAAACAGTTCCAGATGCATAAAGCAGTTCAAAAACACACAGGTGCAGCACGTGGGCTGGGAGAGGATGATAAACAAAGGATGGTGAAAATATCTGGGCAGAGACACAGTCAGGAAACAAACCCACATGACAGTAGGACTTCAAGGTGCATGGCAAATAGCTAATAGATTCTTGAACAGAAAAAAAAATTAACAGGAATTTGCATTGGCCTCCATTTTCCTATTCATACCCTGTACAGGGCTCCATCAGAATAGCAAACACAATGCCTCAGCTATAAACCAGTACACAATAGCCCCATGCCAGGCCTGTGGATCACAGAGAGCCTTTAGCTTCTGCAGTCTCTTGATTAGGTCCCTGATTGGGCCTTTTTCACAGTGCTAACACAAAGATGTACTTTTCTACCCAGCAAGTTAGAAACTCTGTCCTCCCATTTCTTACACCTGCCGCGTGTGCTTTAAACATTAGAAAGACAAGGAGCCTGAAAATACTTCTGAAGCAAGCACCATAATTCGACATTATTGCAAATTTCATTATTTAAATAAAATGCTATTACTAAGCAAATCTCATGTTGCTCATGAGATTATGCATCAGCTAGTAATCACAGTGATTTTTAGCTGAGCTAAAAGAATAGAAAACAGGCTGACAAATACAAGAAATCTGGTACTGCGTTCATGGGACACTTCACTCCAGTACAATGTACAAAGAACTGAAAAAACCCTATGCTTTTATGAACAAACTAATGAGGAGTGCTACTGAATGCACACTGCTAGTGAGCTCACTCACCTTATAATCATCAGCTATAGAAACATATATGCAATGAAATAACACATCCATAGAGAATCAATATTAAAAAAACACCCCAAAGCATATGATTTTGGCCACTCTAAAAATGAAAGAATTTAAAACATCATGAATTCTAACAAGAAAGCGTAAGAGGGAATCAATGTGAAAGCAGGATGCAATCGAACCCAAAAAGTATGGGTAAATGACAAAGAGACTTGCTATCCCTCAGTCACCAAAACAGCCTTGATAGTGAGTGAAAATCATTATTACCTGAGAGCTGTGTATTATGACTTCTAAATGAACAATTCCAACAGTCTCTAGACAAGCCTCTGTGGGAATGTGCACACACTACCAAATTCTTGTTACATTTGGTCTCATATCTGCAGGAACTCCCTGAAGACAAACTTTCCATTCTGCCACAACACAGGCAACCTTCAGAAGCCTAGATGCACTGATGGTGAGGAGTGCAGACTGCTTGTTGCCTCTCTTTTGTTCTGGTTCATGCTCCAAGGCATGCAAGCATCTGTAACATTCTTCTCAGGGCACAGCAAATAAGAAGCTAGCTCCTTCAGTTTCTCATCTGTGTCCCTCACAGTTCTTTAACACCCGCCTCTGTTTTCCTTCAGAGCTAAAGTCAGTTCTTCCCCTGCAATCATGCTCGAAACACACAAATTCTGCAGCTTACTTGTTTTGACTCAGGTAAACCTCCAAAAATTTCTCAAATGATCCAGTAAATTTCTTGTGTTTATCACAGTTTGCTGTTCCTTCACCTAGCATGCCAGGCAATTGATTTAAACCTGCTCAGTAGTTAAGTTCAGATGGGTAAGGATTCAACACCTACAAGTAAAGACAAATCATGCGTACAATACAGTCTGTATATTAGTGTTTCTAGCTGCAGCAAAATGTAAAGCAAAAGCCTTGACCTTATTATGTATACCTATATTTATTGCAATACACATTTCCTGGCCCAACTACAATAGCATAGGTCACTGCCTTTCCCCTAAAAAACTAAGAACCAGTAAGGTTCCTAAGCATGACTGTAAGAAGCCACATAAACTCCTCACTGATCCATGTGGTAACTTCTGTATTTTGCAAAATGGTTTTGTGACATGAAAAACATCCCTGATTCTCAAAATTGTTGGCAAACATGACAAAGGCATAAGAAAACAAGTTAGTTTCTATTAAAACACATCTGAACTTCTGTTTTAAGGCTATCTAACTTTATTTGAGAAACTGTACTACAGATTTTTCCAGCTTCTGAAATAATTTTTTGAAACTCAGCTGGACAGAAACACTGCATTTTGGTCTCTTGCTAGGTATTCCCAATAGAAAGAAGCCATAAATTGAGTCATTCTTCTAATATGCTGATTTCTTCATTATTTCCCTCTCCCAAACCCTCCCGTTATAATCATCTGCTCCAAACACTGGAGCAGCCATATGTTGATGCAGAATATTCTTTTGTTAAAAAGCTCTCCTTTTCTCCAGACTGGCTGCAGGCACAGAAGTTCAGACTAAAAATGCTCGTTCAGCATTTGTGTGTAGACATAAACTCTTCAAAATATTCCACACTCAGGGATGGGCTTTTGGTTCCCCACACTTTTCACCATCTGTTGGAGGGCAGGATGCCCACTGATGTTAGCCAGAATCTGTGCCAGTTGCCAAAAGAAAGGGATATATAGCCCTTCAAGTGACATCTGTTTCACCAGAAGCCCTTTTCTCCCAGAACAATGTTACACTTTAATCTCAGGCACACTTGTTAAGAACAGCATTAAAAAGACAAATGAATGAAAAACGCTGGAAAATATTGAAAGGGAAGGTTTCAATGGTCAGCATAAGGGTACATTTCATAGATCTATGGAGAATTCTTTTAGTATTAAGATGCTGGGAATATTGGAAGAAAATTTTAGGTGCTCTGGCTATATGGACAACCTCACAGCAGATGAAATCACCAAAGGATAAGAGTAACCACAAAGGACTCACTGTAATTTACCCCAAGACAACAGCTGTGTTCTTAAAGACAACGCTGGAGGAAAAGGCACAACTGAATGTTTAATAAGACAGTGCCTTTTCACATGCATGAAAGATAGAAAAAAGAACAACCCTTACGTACCCTTAATCAAATTTTATTGATTCAGTGAGACACACGGCAGTTTGTGTGTGAGAGGAGGGACACTGAATGATGCAGGTTGTTTGTCTTCTACTTGTAGACTTATCGGCACATCTAGAGGTCGAGTCCATAAAGCAGAGCAAACACTATTCAATCTACTAACATTCATGAGATTTCTGCAAGAGAACACAAAGTCTCTGGCAGTTACATCCCAAACAGACCTCAGAGGTATTGCCAACAAATGGAGCAGAGGAAAATTGATGAAGAGGGAGAGATCATTGAGGAGTCATCATTAGCACTAAGAGAAACAGAGAGATGAGTATGATACAGTGACTGTTTCTGGAATGGTGAATCAAATGAGAGGATATAATCCAATAAGATACAAAACTCATCTCAGAGACCTATTGACTGCACTCACTGAATCTTTTGTGCATTAAACACATACATCACATGTAGAAATCTACACCGTAGACATCTAAACTGAGCTGAGTCTGGAGCTGACTCCTGCCCTAGAAGCTGTCATTCAAGACCAGCGATGACTTGTCCTGGATGTGTGCTTCATCAGTGTATGTAGCTGGGTGAAGGCTAAGGCATGTACCCATACCAAAGAGCCTGGAAATGCTACTGAGCTTCTCAACACAGAATAATGATATAATCTTTTTTCCATCCAATTTGAGTTCATTGAGGACATTCATAAAAGTCATCTCTCCCATTCCCTCAAGATTTTTGTTCTGTTGCAACAGTGTCTTAGTTGGAAAACTGCTGCTGAAGTACTACTGTTGGTGGAAGTTTAAGTTTTAATTTAGTTTAGTTTTAAGGTGAGCCAGAAATTATTTGGGCTTACCTTAATATGCTTGGCTGCAAATTAAAGAAATTCAGCAGCTGCTGCATTGAACAGCTGAACCATCTTTGCACTGAGGGTGGAAAACCACATGTCATGGGATGGAAAGGACAGCTGGGAGCAGGAAGTGTCACAGCCATCACTAGATGAGCCTCACCACTTGTGATTCAGCACCCTCGCTGCTCCTATTCTTAACACACTGCTCCTACAAATATGTAGTTCTGCACAAAAGGCTTTCCCATTTACATTCCCAGCAGTATGTCACCTGTATAGTAGTAACTGTAAAGTCTAGGTGACACTAGATCACCTATATTGTGCAAGAATTACATCAGTATTAGAAAAAATATCATAAAGCATCATAGGAACTCCTGGCAGTTATGGGTTCTTTCCCATAATATAAGACACAGGGGAAAACTGGGTTACTTTCAGTTAAACTGCCTGGCAGTAAAACCACGGAAAATCTGAATAAAATTGAGCTAATGCATCTAAGAAATAGCTAAGTATGTCTCAAATCTAAACTGCTGGATTAAACTCAAATAATGGAACTTATTACATAAGACCTAACCTGGCAGAGCCCTTTAGCATTTGGTCAGAATAGTCCAAAGGAGTGGCTAGAGGTGAGAAATGTAAAGTCAAGTTGGAAAAAATCATTAGCATTTTTCTTCCTGATTCTCATTTTCAGGAGACATCCTATCTTTTTGAGACTCCAGCATTGTGCCCATTCCCAAACTGTCTGCTGGTTGCATTTCCCTTTAAAAGCTCTGCTCCTAAATTCACTATAGACCTGATCAGAAAACATCCTCACAATTCCCCAGTGAATTTACAGATCCATATCCTTATTTTAGTTAGGCTTTTTCCCAAAACTGAGAAGTTGAAAGATACTTTCTTTTCATCCCACACACTATACATTTTGAAAAGAAAGCAGACTCCCAGATAAGGTTCCAAATACACATGGTACATGCATAACTTTAACTTCTGAGGTCACACATCTCAGCACATTTAGTCTAGAATATTTAAAAACATAAACAGCAGCAAGCATCCTCTTTTTTTTTTTTTTTTGTCAAAACTGTAGGTAGACCATACATAGACAATGAATCATAAAGATCTTGGTCTTTGGTCAAGGCTAAAACAGACTGGCAGGGCAGTGATTTTCAGCACTGTGGTCCTGTTGCTGCCTTTACCATATGTCTTGTTCTACAACAGGTGAACTTGATTCCTCAGTCTAGCACCATAAAAAACCTTATAAACTCATTCTACAAACTGATTTAGATGGAGCACTACAACATCTGACCTTGGATGTTATCATACCCAAACAGGTGCCTTGGCTCCTATGTAGTGCAGCTTTGAATGGATGGCTAACCCAAGTCAGAATGAGCAGTTCAAAGCAGCAGTTTTGTCCCTTGCCTTGCCCCGAGAATGGTTATGGATCCAGTATGCTGAACCTGCCTCATCGAGCCAAGGGTAATGCTGGGGCAAAGGGCATCACCTATCTTATAATACATGTACCTCTCAAGTTAATGGGCCTTTACCTCCAGTGAGGTGAGTGCTGGTAATTAGTCACCTACATTGCTCCCTTCAAAAGGCAGCAGAAGTTCTTTTAGAAGAGGCAAAAACACGCCAGTGCTTCCTGTCCTTTGGAAAATAGATATCACCTGGTGAGAGGTCAGGAGTCCATAAGTTCAAGTTCACACATTTAAAAAAATAATTAATTCAGAAACTATTTTTAAAAGTGAAAAATACTCCTGCTTGATTCTGATGTACAGGTGAACAAATAATTGTTTAGATTATGATGTATGTAACTTGAATACAAACCATGCATTATATTAAGCTAAGAAAATACATTAATAAATATGTGAAATGTGTGAAAAAAATAATGTAATGATACACATACAGAAAGCAAAGAACTATTGTTCTGTATAACTATGTATCACAACAGCCTGGAATTCTTTCAATACCAATTTGCTTATAGCACCAAATTTTGGGGTTATTTGAGCCAAATGGCTCTTATCCACACATAGGGCTTTATTTTCCTACCATTTCATTGAGGAAAAAAACACAAAGCATTTCCCAAAAGTTTTATAGCTTGTACTTTTGGGGTTTGGCTTGGTTGGGGGTTTTTTTTGTTTGTTTTTCCAGTGGTAATATGTCTTTTGATATGAATATATTACAGCTTTAGTATCAAAGATTTTTTCATGGGTGATGTATTCTAAGGTTTTTTTTATGTATTTCTATTTCTTTGTCCTTGGTAGTAGCTCAGGACTTTACCTAAATTATACTTAGCCTCACAAACCTTGTGGAACAATGGAGTCCCAGCAGTTCCCCAGACTATTTTCCCAATGAATATGGACCTAGGTGCAGATTCACAGGAGGTTTTAAGGAGGTAACTGTTATTTAAAGAGGGTTTCAGCTGCTACAAATAGGAGCAAGGGTTTTTGTAGGTCTGGACCAGTATGTTTTATCATAAGAAACCTCAAGTAGTGGATGAACCAAACCTGTTCTACCATAATGCATACTATGATTGGATACCATAATGCAGGCTGGTATCCAAAATGCTTGGATATTCCTCAGCTTTCAAATGCTTGAAAGTCAAGGCGGATTTGCAAGTTTGGCAATTCATTTAATAACTGTGATTAGCAGACAATTACTCCCCAAGCAGGGAGAAAATTATGTGTGTTTCAAAAAAGAGAACACATTTTAGTCATGGTACTAGCCATCATTTCAAAACCTGGCATGGCTAAAAATCTTCAGCATTAACTTTTATGCCAACATGTTATATCAGACAGCCTCTCAAGTCCTGTCTGATTGCTTAAAATAACACATTGCCATTCCTTTGGGGTTACACCACTACTTTATGTTGATATAAATAATGGCTGTGGTTTAAGCTTCCTTGTAAGATGCTCCATAAAACTTGCTAGGTCTAATTTCAGAAAATTTTCAGAATGGCAACACCATGACTAAAGAAGACACATCTTTTCTCCCTGAAATGTCTGTACCTGTCAGAAAGATTGGCCAATAAAAAGAATATCTGTATGTTAGGAAATTTTGATACAAGAATGTTGCCACTACAACCAGCTAGACAGCATCTGATAGAACAAAAACTACTCTGAGGAGAGGCTTCCAGGCTGCCATGTTGGTTTGCTCTGCCTAAAGCTTTTGCTTTCTACTCTTGGTACTTCCTGCTGAGAATTGTATTATTTCAGAAAGTATTCTGAAATAACAGCAGACCAAGGAAAATGAACTGAAGTTAGACAAAAAGCAAGGTCTTCGCAGTCACTTTCTACACAGCTGCACTCGGTCTGTAACCATTTCTTCAGTCCACGCAAATGGTTATCACTGGCACAGATTTATGCAATAAAATCACCAATCTAATTAACAAAGCTAACAGTTCAAAGCTGTTCTGTTATTTTGGTTAGTTCAGTGAAAATTAACGTGATTCCTATCAGATCAGAACCTAGACTTAGATATGGCAGAAGAGATGGCACTGGTGAAAGACAGGCTGGTGTCTGCAAGAACCAAGGGTGTGCTATGGGGTTTTAGCAGCATTTAGCTGATTTAAATGATGTCTAGCATCTACTGGATGTGGTAAAAATGCACTATACTTCTCAAGATTAAATCTCAAGTTTTATAAAAATGAAAAAATATTCACTTGTTATAATATAATACCAAAGTAAACGACAAAAAAGAGACAACACTCACCTGAAGATGAATTCACAGGAAATATCACTGATTAACTTCCACCAGACTCTTAAACTGGATATTCAGTACCATGTATATGATATGTGTAAACTTTTCAGAGCACAGATAAAGCTCATTTTCCTCCATAGATGTTTGAAATGTGTCTCTATGTCTAAAGTATTTTTTTTTTTAGCAAATCATGAGGTTACTAAGCAAAATATTTCAATCAAGTAAATTGCACATTCATTTAATATGTCAAGGTGGAAAGAAAAGCAGGGGGGAGACAAATTGTTTCCTTTTTGGATGAATTTCCAGATTGTGGCATTACAACATTCTCTTCCAGATTCTGCCATTTAATTATTTCACAAAGCAGTTTTAAAATGCTTTCCTTACTGTTTTGAATAACACAATTTCTGATTGCCAACTCAGCGTAATCCTAGTTAACAGAAACAAAAAAAAAATCTGGACAGAGGTAACTCTAAGGCTGATCAGCTAAAAGCTTCCATGAACAGTGGACAGCAGTGATTTATTCCTAGGGAAAATCTTACTCGACTTCTTGTTTATTAAAATGGAAGTGCTGACCTAGGTAAGAAATGTATCTATGACTACAAAATCACTTAGCAACAAGAAACTTCTGGAAGCTGAATCCAGGTAATTCTAATCAACTCTGATCAGTTCTGTTAAATGAGTATGTGATGATACTTTTCATCAGCTTCCATAGAGTTCAGCAATTAGAGCGAATGCAATACTTTTAAAAGATACTCTCTTCCAAGCAGTCCATTCTTACATTCCACATTTCTTAGAATGTGTGTTTATTCTCCTCTGAATATGCTACAATTGCCAAATTTCTGGACTTCTATATGCCTTTTCATAAAGGAGTTCCACAGCTACATCTGTCTGGGTTCTATGAATTTCTGATTTCAGTTTCACCAAAGTAAATACATGTTTTTGTGGAAATATATGAAAAATAAGTTTTTGCTTCCAGTACTACTCAAGTATGTAGAGACAGAGGTCAAGCTGTGGTTCTGGGTAACTGGTGGTTGTCTTGAAAGATGCACAGACTCAGTTTCTGAAAGGAGACTTTCTGAATCCTAACAGCTACAGAAATGAGACAGGTTAACCATGATTATTTTAATTGTTATTCTAATCCATTATCTTCCAGAATCCTGTACATTGAAAGACTTACCTTCCTATATAGCCACAGATCATTTGTGTGAAAAATAATCCAACATATATGTTGTTTCTCTCATTCCAGCACTCAGAATAATCATCAGTCATACCAGCAACACTTTTGGAGGGAAGATATTTTAACTCATGTGCTTTTAACCTATTTCCTCGGCAAGAATTCCCTCCTATGTCTGTCATCCCAGAGATTGTGTATCCTTTACTAGATGCAAAATAGAGAGCAGTAATTAAAATAGAAAGTAAAGATCTATGATTATGCATGAAAATTATTGTTGCTTACAGCAGAGCAAACACAATCTTACTGATAGATTATGTCCAAATCCTACATGGCATGATAACTTTGATTTCCCTACTTACATTCTCTACAACTGTGGTGCTTCATTCAATTAAGTAATTTTCTCAGTGAGAGGTCATTTGACTGTTTGATCTTATTTAGGGTGACACTGAAAATTATTTTTTCATCTCAAGAAAAATATAAGTCTTCTCTTAAACAGAGGAGAAAAAGTAAAGATATTAGTAAGAGATTTAAAAAAAAGAAAAGAAACTTAAGCATCTTATTTAACAACTTTAAAGCATTTCAATTTTAGTATGAAGTTTTGAACTAGTTCAGTAATTTTTTAAAATCAGATATCCCCCCCCCCAAAAAAATGTTTTCTTAACAAAGAAAACATATTCTGAAGGAGCCCATGCATATTCTCACTAAAAAAGTAATCAGTATTCTCTAATTGAAAATTTTATCAGGTCTAATTTTAAGCCAATGTCTCAAATAGGTTCCCAAAATACATATTTTTACAATGTCTTTCCAATCCAGATATAGTAAAAATTATTGCTAATCCTGTCTCTCCTAGATCTCAAAGTCTACTTTCCATTTCAGCAGGAATAAATATCAGTCTTGATACAAACACCAATTCCAGAATTGCATTTTCCTAGAACAATGTTTTCTTCAAGTCTGAGGAATAAACCTCAAATGGCACATTCTAAAGTAAGACTTTACTTATCCGTTAGTTGTCATATCTACACGAATTTACCAGAAATATAGATTCCATACATTTTTGCCTTCAAATCAATATCAAAAAGCAATCAAATCAAATCTGTGACATCTTTCTATATTTTCAGCAAGTTATGGTGATCCTTGTCCTGGATGTTAGATTTAGCTCCTCACAACTGCAGTAGGCAGATGGCTACCCAAGCTGAATCATACATAACCTTATCAAAGTTACTAGGGAAATTGAACTTGAAACTTTATGGCTGAAGCTTGTGTTTATATGGTTTAACTAAGGTTATTTGGTGGGGATTTTTGAAAATATATTTAAATAAATGGATACAAGCACCAGTGAGCTAATCTACATAAAATAAATTTGCTCATCTACTCAGGATTGTGTGGATTTATCAAACTCTAAAACTAGTAAGTGCCATTGTGTATCAGCAAAGAGGTGAAGAAATTTGACTGCTGTGTCATCTAAATGTTGGCTCCCCAAGACAAGTTAGAAGTCCAGGAGCAAAGAGTAGGGATGCCCTGTGCCTGGAATGCACTGAGTTTCAACGAAGATCAGATAGAGATAGATAGAGATAGAGATAGAGATAGAGATAGAGATAGAGATAGAGATAGAGATAGAGATAGAGATAGAGATAGAGATAGAGATAG
>VYXF01007953.1:234307-282996 GCA_013397295.1 Polioptila caerulea
GCCTCGCGCCTTGCGCCCGGGCCCCCGGCACAGGAGCGGATGACGAGGAGCAGCCGATCCCCTCCGGACACCCCCGGCGGGCGCCGGCCATGCGGGCTGGAGGCAGCGCCGCGGCGCGACCCCTTCCCCGCCCTCGCTGATCCTCCTTCCCTGCCCGCCCGCCCTCCCGGGGCGCCCGGCGCTTTGTCTGCGCCGTCTGCTCGCGGTCCCTGTCGTCCTCCGGCTCCGCACCTGGAGACCGCTGTGTTGTGGTGCCCGTGTTATGGCAACCGGCTCGTTAGGAGTTAGGGCAGAAGGTGCTTGTCGTGCCTGCAAGGCGCTCCTCTTGTGCCTTCAGTAGGAAAAAGAAATTGCGGTTCGTACGTGTGGAGTTTTCTGCGTTGGCGTCGTTGCATTGCAGAAAGGACCGAAACATAAGAAGTAGCTAAGCTAACTTCACATCTTAGAATGAGTAGTATTCTGATTTCTGGATTTTTTAATGTATGCGTTTCCTGTTTTTGATGCAGTATCTCAGACTATGCAGGATTCCAGCCTAGAGGGTTGGGATCTGGTTTTTTCCCTCATTGATTTGCCTGAGTTCAGAATTCGAGGGGCTTTTGTTCTTGTTCTCCCTCCCATTTCCCATATACTTCTATTTGCTTATTGGTTGTGTGCCAGAGGAGGAAGATTGATGTACTCAGGCAGTTGTCATGGTTTATAAAAGGACATTAGGAGATGGTTTCTATACGTTATGTGATCTTAGCTGCAGTTGCTTCTTTGAGAAGTTTTTAGAAGCGGCTTTACATACGTAGTCTTCCAGTCCTAAAACAAAGCAAAACAAAAAATCCTAAACCCACAAAATCCAAAACTTAGAAGAGTCTTTTATCTGTTCAGAAAAGCTATTAATCTGCACTCTGAGAAAAGTGGAATGCCTTTATTTTCCTTGTGAAGTATGCCCGAAGAAAATGTTAGGATACTAATTGACCATCCAGCCTTTTCTTTCTTTTCTCTTTCTTGTAAGCATTTCAGTATGAGTTTCTGGCAGTTTTGCTTTTGCAAGGTAGTAGTTATTGGATATAGATTTTGGATGGTCTATGTTTTTCCTTTAAGCATCTTCAGCTTTCTACTGACCATCCTAGGTTGAGTGACCTTTTTTGTGCATTCCAGTTTCTTTTGAGGAGACTCTTGCAGAAATAGCAAACAAAGGGAACAAGTCAGCCTGCAACATGTTATGCTTGGTATTTGCTATATTCATTCTTAGGTATGGGCAAAATTTTATGGGTGGTGGTGTTACATATGGGGGGAACCTGACAGATGAAATGAGACCTAGGCAGCTATTTATGGAAGTTATCTACATACTTCATAGTTTAGTTAAGTTGTGTTCCTTTCTCAGAGCCAAAGACTGGAGAACTCTGAAAAAGTTACAGTAGTGTAATTGGATCCCAAACCCCACTGGCTTTGTGTTTGTGTGGCATAGTTACACTTATACCTTTCACCAGTTAACAGTGTTGCCAGCAGTGACACAAGAGCTGCTCAGATGCATGTCTTACGTTCATTGTTTATGGCTTTTTTGTTTCCCAAATTCACATTCATCAAGACAAAATGGAAAATTCTTCTGTTTCTCAAAGTACCACAATTTTCAAATGTTAATTTTTGAAGTGTTCATAGACAGTTACTGAACAGATCTCTTTCTCTTCTTTGTTTTTCTAGATTTTGTGGGATTTTGCTCCTTTGTTTTTTTCTTTTCCTGGAAGATATTATGTGATGTCTGTCTGAAGGACCAATTAGTAGCATGGTCCACCTGATGTGTATTGGTTCTCACTGCACCTCTGCAGGAGGCTGAAAAGACAAAACTGATTTGGTTCTTTTCTGGAACTACTTGTAAGCAATGAAATCTAAGCCAGTTCATACATGTACACATGTATTCCTGCACACACAGCAGGAATCCAGGTTTGGTGAACTTCAAAGAGAGTTTTCTTTCCCTCTGTCTGTGGCACAGGTTGAGCATAGAAGTTGAACTCTCCCTGCATCAAAGGGCAGTGCAGAAGGATTTTACAGAAAAGCTGTGTAGAACTACATTCTTGCATGCAGTTGTAGGTATGCTTCAGGAAGGAAGTAGCAGCAACGGTCTGGCTGGTTATAAATTAATATGTGAAAGAGGAAAAGCACCTTATGGGGGGGGGGTGGGGAATACTGGTGTAACACCAGTACCAGTTAAAATGGGATCTTTTACAACTGAAAGTGGAAACAGAGTTCTTGAACAACTTACTCTAAAACATACTTCTACAGCTTGCAGGTAATACTTAAAATATCAGCAAAGTCAATTAAAGGGGATGGATATTGCAGCTTAAGTTTCTAGTTGTACTATGGGTGTTTAATGACAGCATGGTGCTCCTTTTAGAGATAGTAGCAAGTGCAAATTTACTTGCTGTGTTGGGTACTTGTGGTGGAGTTGCATTTTCAGGATGTTCCCTGACTTCAGAAAAGTGCTTGTCTCCTGAGATGTGAATTAATTCCCATTAGAATTTCTGTATTCTAATTGGAGTTAATTATATAGTGTCCTAAATTACACTGACATACCACAGATTTCTGAGAAAATGGGTCAGAATGTAAAAGTGTTAATAGTCTAAAAACGCTACCAGAGAGGTAGAAAGTACACGGCTTGCATAAAAAAATAAAAGATTTTTGTCTTAATTAACTTTGTTTTGAATTAACCTTAAGTTTCTTTTTAATCACTTGCAATGAAATGTTTCTTTCCTCTGACCGCATCTATTTGCTTGTCCTCTTCTGCTTTTGTTTTTTGTCATTTGACTGTTTACATTATAGGAAGCAAAATTGTAGTAAATATGTTATGTTTCTTTTGGAACAAAAGCGGTAGAGATAAAAATGCATCTCTTGCTTGGTATTTTGCCAGTGTTGTGCCTATGTGGAGGCCTGTCTTTCTTCACTAAATCAGTTTAACCTCTGCTTTAGGTTGGAAAATACACACTGCATTAAATTCAGGTTATTTAATGAAACTGGGCTTGTGTATTCTGATCTCAAGCATAAATGATCAAGTGAGGTATTGTTTTTCGTCATGTTGACTTTTCCTGTTCATGGATATAATTCATCTCATTCTTCCATAACGTTGGAAGAAGCAGGGTTTTTTGACAGCCATGATACAGAAGATCCATACTCAGGCTTTTAATGGGATGAAATGTTGTGTTCATTGTTAAAGCCTTATGACTCTACCATCAAGAGTATGCAGAGAAAAAAGAAAAACCAATGTTTAAAAAGGAAGTTGCATGGATAATAAATATATGTGGCCATCTTAGATTTAAACAGTGCAGGATATTACTGGTGAATCAGTTTCTGTGTTTTTCCCATTCAGTTGATGGGCTGCAATGCCTGTCTAATTATGGAATTCTTTCAACCCAGTGCCTGTGCAGGAAACATTATTCTTTCCTGAAGTTGTAATGCTTGTCTGGAAGTGTTTTCAAATTAACTCTATTAATAAAGTCTATTGTTCTAAAAACTGGCTGAAATTTATATTTGCCTTCAGTTACCGCAGAGGAACCTCTTGGTGTATCCGGAGGGGTGTTTTCCATCACATGATCTATTAATTATTGTAGTCTTGCAATTTAATTAATAATTACTAAGGATTGACAGCAATACTATGTAAGCTAACTTGGGAACATCCAGGAAAGTCTTATATTGGCAAATACAAAACGTATTTAGTAGTCTAGTGTTGGAGTTATAAATTTTCTTTCTTACACCAGTTATTTGATGTGATTTTTTTTTTCCTACAAAAATTCCCATTTTCTTTTAAATGGGTACTTTGTCTTTGACAATGTTAATGTTTATGGAGCTAGATTCTTTAATATGCAATATTCCAGTTATCCTCACCCTTACCTCATGCAGTTAGTGAGTTCATGATACAATTGTGTCCAGCCTTAACTCCATTACAGTCCAAAAAGAATTAGTTGTGTAAATCCCAAAGGATAGGGTTCATATGTGTTTGTTTGAATTGTATGAGGGAAGGAAACAAATGAAGTTCACAACTTATTTGCAAAGTGAATATTAAATACTGCATTACAGTGGTTGGTACTTTTATCTCATGTGTATAATTCAGCAAGATTAGGAATTTCCAGGTTAGGAGAGGGAGAAAGAAGCATCAACATCAGGATTATAACATTGTTCTCTGTTGCTATATGCCAGCCTTTCTATCTAAGTCAAACTGCCAGCCCACATTCAGATGATTTTTAATTGTTCCTTTATGGACAGACTATTCCACAGCTGTGGTGTGGCTGATGTTTTCTTTAATTGTGATACACTGAAGCACCCATAGATTTGTTTTATATGAACCAATGCCTGAGCCAGTGTAAGGGTCTTTGTTTTGCTGTTGCATTTGTGTGCAGTGGTATTTGTTTTCTAGACTAAACTGTTTATTTCAGCGTAGTGAGTTCCTTTTCCTATCAACAAGACAATGTTACTGTGTGACAGGAAAAGAGTGTTGTTTTGACTGTTTTTGAAAGTTGAGGTCATCATAGCTGTGGTTTGCCTAGTTTCTACAAATGAGAAGTTATGAACCTTTAAAAATAGTATCTGGTTATCTGACACTTCTGGTTAGTGTGTCAGGGAAAAAAGGGCAGAATATAGTTTGACAAAATACTGCAATTTTTTTTTTGGAAAGGCTTTTATTATCTTTGTGGTGCCACAAACATGCAACCTGTTTTGTTTTTAACAGTTTCTTATCTGAAATAACAGGAAAAGGGTGGAATTATTTATTCTTTTCATAGATTTAACATATTATGTATACTGCTAAGTATTAGTTTTCTTGACTAATCTTCTGTCACTCCAGGAATACATTAAAGAAATAAGAAAATCTTTTGTTTTTCTGATACAGCTTTCTATAAACCCTCCTGAGAGTATGAGTCCAGCATCTATGTATCTCCTAACAACACTTTTGTTTTGGCAAATGTTATCTAATAATATCTGGTTAGTATCATGTTTGCTGGATCAGAGCTCTCCCTTTTTTTTTTCCCCATCTTTTTTTTTTCCTCCCTTTCCACCCTCTTAAGGAAAGTGAACTGAATATCTCTTGTAGTTAGGATTGAAGTGTTTATGTCCTCTTTTCCTCTTTTCTGAAATTAAAGCTGAAATTCAATTTTGGAGGTGAGAATGAAGTACTTCTCAGGTATGGTCTCTGACCAAATGAGGAAGGAGTGAAGGAGGAGGGAGAAAATCCTAAGTTTCATATTCTGTCTTGTTTTTCATTCATGTGGTCTAACTAATAACTTTAGCTCTTCTAGGTTTTGTGTATTTATTTAGCACATACTAATTGTCATAGCGCATCTGTGTAACATTTTTGGTTTTATTTTCCCTCATGTCTTTAAAGCTGGAGTGCCTAATGCAGTTAGTAAGAGCTGGAGCTTCTGTAAATGCCAGTACCACACGTTTTGCTCAAACACCAGCCCACATTGCTGCTTTTGGAGGACATCCACAGTGCCTGAATTGGTTGATTCAAGTGGGGGCCAACATAAACAAACAGGTACGGATTAATGTGCATTTCACGTATGCATTGAGTTTTGCAAGGAGTGTCTTGTTCCCTTTTTATGACATGTATGATCCTTACATTAACACACAGATACTTTATTTTTGACATCAGCTGAAGTCAAATGACTTAATGATCAGTTATAGACATTTTACATTACGGTAGAGATAGGACTAATAAATGTCCTTTAAGCCTCTAGGGGTTTGGAGGATATTTGTTTTAGGAATTGACATCTTGCTGCTTCTTGAACAAAATGGTAATGTTGCCTTGGTATTGGCAGCATTAGCAAATACTCTGATATTGTAGTGCTGCTGTAGGGACAAGAAAAAGACTAGTGAGGAATATAACACTTACTAAATACATTAAGAATTGAAAAACTTACCATTACCTACAGAACCATGAGACCTTTGTGGTGCTTCATGAGTTACTCACATGTCTAAGTAGTAAGGGCTGCCTTGATTTATTTTAAGGAGCATCTGGTTTTATATTTTGTTTTTCTTTTAGATTATTTCTAAAATTTTCATAGTAGCTTTCTGAAAACAGATCAGAAACATGTACTTTACTAACAAAGAATGAATGGGTGTTTTTAATAATTTCTTTTGCTTTTTTTTTTTTTTTTACTATAATTTTCATTAGTTTAACTTGAGTATGTAATTTATTTGATGGCAGAGAGTGCATTAATATAGCCAAATTCCTGCAAAGGACTGTTGTACTCTGGTACAGTAACAGAATCAATGCTTTAAAACTATCATGTTTTTGAAGAAAATGTTTGAAATACTGAATAAATTGATGTATGCTGGGCATACATAACATCCTTTTTAATGGTAATCAAAAGTATTTTTAATAATATTCTATGAGAGTAATTAATACTACAGCATATGCTGTTGTTAAAAGCTGTGGTATAGCACAGCACCCATAAAATGTCTGGCCTGTTAAATCTTGCATCATACTTTTCTTAAAATATTTAGGGGCCAGACTGCATTTTATATGCAGTAGAATTAAGCTAAATCTGCTGAAGAACTAAAACATTTGCATTTCTAGAGTTTGGTTCTTTTTTTTTTTTAAGCTATGCAAAAATAAGAAATGGGGAAGTTTGTGTTGAGTTTTCAGAAAAGAAGTCTGGTGCATTGAGAACAGCTGTGAGACACCAGGAGAATTGTAGAAACAATGAAGGTGGCTGGATGCAGAGGCTATAGATCGCATCTTCTCCTTGATACCTGACAAAAGTAACTTATGCAATAAGTTATTGCTGCATAGTGGTAGAATCTTCAGAAGAGAAAACACAAGAACTATAAATGCATCTGGAGACCAGGTAAGAATGTAAAGAAATGGTGATTAGAGAGGAAACATGGCATGCACAGAATAAAGATATACAAATAACTGCTAAATGAGAAGAGAAGAATGAATGAAAGTGAATGAATGAGAAGAATGAAAGTTTCCAGCTATGAGGATAAAGAGAAGAACTCACCAGTGAGGTTGAAATGGAGTTGAAGAACAAGCTTTGATGTCCTGGAACATGATGAGGGGGAAAAAAAATCACATGTAGTGAGTGAGATTGTAGCAAAGAAGAACATAGCAGCTAGCTCTCAGAAGAAGAGGAGAAGAGTGTGGAGAGATGTCTCCATGGGCTGAGGGCAACATGCAGATGACTGTAAAAGAAAGCATAAGGCAGTATAATGTGCAGTTAAAAATGGCCAGGAGACTCATTCCAGCTCCAAGGTACTAAGGCAAGCCCGAGACTCAGGAGTCTTTATGGTGATGGCTTGTCGCCAGAGCAATCATCCTCCACGTTGTCCAGTTTTCAGATAGTGGTCATAGTATCCTTCAGACTTCTAGGGGCAGACTTAGGCAGTGAGAGACCACAGACTATTACAATAGAGATGGGTACTGAAAGCTGACACTGTGGGTGTCTTGTATGTCGTTAATGTTGGCTCAAGTTACATTTGAATGTAGTAACTTTTTTTGCCCCCACAAAATATTAATTGAACATATGACCAGAGGTATTCTAGCCTCAGTTCAGTGATAAAATAAGATACCTCTGGTTGATTAAAATGGTAGTAGAAACAAAAAAGTCTTTAAAGTTTGTAGGATGCAACTGGTCAGTCACACTGTTTTCACATGCACAAGAAAGCTAGTCACACACACTGAAAGCTAGGCAGTGTACCTTGGTGATAAATAAAGCAGAAAACTCATCCCACACATAGTTGGAATGTTTCATACATGGCTCTGTAAAGCACAGTGCATGCTATGCTATCCCCAGTTCCCTCAGCTGTTTATTGAATTGCACTCAAATTCTACTATTCTTGTTTGATTTGAACTCCTTAAATTATCTCAGTTCCTTATTTAACTTGCAAGCACTTTTAGGTGATCATCTAGGGCTTCCACCCACATTTTTGAGCTTTTGGAGCACTATTTCCTGATGTGTATTTTGTTTATTCCTTCCAGCTCGCTGACTGATGCTGTACTCCAAACAGACATAGTCACTGGCTAATGCTTGTGTGAGGACAAGTGTTCCATGGACACTGGATACAAAACACATGCTGAGAAAGATCTGGGAATGCTTGATATTTAAACTAGTAAACTTTTCCTTCCAAACTGACTTCTGGTCATTGGCTACAGACTAACCCTTCACTTCTGGAAAAAGAAAAGGATAGCTTCTGAAAAGGAATCCACCTGAGTCTCTCAGTTTTACTGTAAATCTCCGGTACTCAGTAGAATTTGCATGCATGCTTTCTCATATCTGCCCTGAGGTATTGTATTCTAGCTCATGCTGCCTGCCCTGAAGTTTAGGAAAACTTAAAAATGTCTTATCTTGTTGCTGGTGACAGTTGGCCAGGATGCTTCTCAGGCAGCAGCAATGAAGGGCAAATGCTGAAAACTGCTTGTCCCAACTGTACTTTGCTCCCCAAATAAGTTCTGTGAGTATATCTTGTGATGCCCAGCCCTCTTATATAACTGTATGTGCTGGCTAGAATCACATCTGTCTCTCATCAGTGGGCAGTTCTTTCCCCCAGGAACACCATGTAAAAATGCACAGGAGGAAAGCTGAAGTGCCAAGCAATGGTCTGTCTGTTTCTACCCAGCAGTGGATTCAAGAGAATGTCCTACTGTTTATGATTTTTCTTTTTTCCCTCAGCGGGCTGTGCCTGCTAATAGTTGTTAGTAATGTGACTCAGGACCTGCATTTGGCTGCTTGCCTGCTCTAGTTCACTGTAACAGTGCAAAGCAATTATCCTGCTACTTTTCCTGAGGATTTTTTCTGATGTTTTATCCTTGTCACAACACAGAATGATTCTGGGCTGTTGTACATATTAACATCAGACGATAACGAGTACTTTTCTGATTTAGAAAACCATTAACTCTACTTAAATATATTTTCCCTCTAGCCTCAGCCTATTAAACATTTCTATTGTATGTTGCCTTTGTTGATTGGCCAAAAAAAATATTGGGTGGCCTATCATGAAGAGAAGGGAAAGGAAATACTGCACCCTTAGAGGGGATGCAACTTACTGTTCATGCAGTTAGTTACCATCACATGGCAGTGGTGGCAGATAGTTTTAGGAGGGTTAAACTACCTATCTGAGTAAGAACTGTAAATAGGCTGATATCATTGGTGGGGAGGAAGAAACCATTCTTTAGGTATATTACAGTTTTTATTTTAAACAACAATTAGGTCTAAATACAGAGAAAAAGATTCCATCAGTTCTCGTTTGCACTCAAAAGCCTTTTTACCAAAGGAGGAAAAATAGTTCTTTAGTTTCTACTTCCTAGCTTCAGAAAGCTTAGGGTACTGGTTCTAAGAAATGTAAGAAGTGAGTAGTATTTGAAAGTGTGATCATCTGAGAGAGCTTGACATTCAGTCAGTTGAGTTTAAGGAATAGAGTTAGTTTGTATTTCTTATCAAATAAGGGCTTCTGTGTCTTAGTCAGGTGTCACTACCAGAAGTATTTTAGAAGTGCTTATGAAGTGTTGAGGTTTAACCCCAGTGGATGCCTAAGCACCACACAGCTGCTTCCTTTTTCCCCCCCACCCAGGGAGGTGAGGGGGAGAATCAGAAGGGAAGTGTGAGAACTCATGGGTAGAAATCAAGACAGGTTAACAGGTGAAAAAGAAATCCAAAAAATTCAACTGATAAAACACTTCTAAAAACCTCATAGCACTGCCCAAAATGCTTTGTTGCTCACTACTGTCTGACTGATGCCCAACCAGTGCTGGAGCAATGACAGGTCCAGTATTACTTGCTGAGCATGATGTCATATTGATGCCTAAGGTTTTAGCTTTTATATTTTTAAAATCCTGTGCTGTTTTAGTGGGTAGCTTTATGTTTCATATTATGTACTACTGAGTTCTCTTCACAGAGTAGGTAGACAAAACAATTCCTTCTCTAGCTTGATATCAAGGACAACTTTCAGGCCCAAGAACAAAAACAGCAGTGAAGTGAGAAGAAAAAACCAGGAGGGTGGAGCTTCATAACCTGAAGCTGTGGTTGGACCATTGATTTTAATATGCTAATGGAACAGAACTTACAAAAGTGTGGGACCTTGTGATCAGGCGTCCATTTTTGTGACCATTTTGGGACTTCTTGGATGTGATCTGGCTGGACTCTTGTGTGGCCCAGGTGTACCCATTGAGGCCTTTTAATAAATCCCTACTTTATCTTTTAGCTCTGTCTGGTCTCTGTTCCAAGTCAACTTCCAGAAGGCAACAATATGGTTTGGGGTAATCCTCTTGTCCATTTGGGTCAGTGGTCCCAGCCCACTCCTAGCTAGAACGTTGGTGTACTAAAACCACTTTGCTGGTCACAAACCCAAAACATCTTAACAGATACTATGAAGAAAATTAACTCTAGCCCATCCAAAACACTCTACATAGTTAAAAGCTTTCAGTGTAAATATGTGTGGGAGCTTTTTATTTTAAAAATAAATTCCTGCAACTAAATTGGTTTTGGTTGGGTAGGTTGTTTGGGGGATTTTTTTTTTGTTTGTTTTGGTTTTGGTTGGATTTGTTCTGGTTTTTTTTCAATAAATTAAAGTAATGTAAAAGTACCAGTGAGTGAAATCAATTGAATCATATCCAGGGACTTGGAATTTGGAGAACAAAATAGGAAATGTGCTCTGAATTCAACTGGACCATCCTCAAGCCAATGGAATTCAGGTCCCAAAAAGACAGAAGGAGGAAAAATGGAGTAAAAAATGGCTTTAGACTGAATTGAAAAAATAACTCATACATGAAAGAGGCCTGGGAAGAGAGTTTGAGAAAAGTATTTAATCAGTAGAGGAAATGTCTTTTGAGGTTAAACATCATAGTGAGGAACTGGAAACTGATTAATCAAGCTGAGATAGATTTACTGATTAAGGCCAAAAAAAGCAAAAGACTCTTCAGCTACATAAATAGAAAGGGAATAAGGAAGGAAGCTCGATGTTTGTTCAGTAAAATGAAATTGAAGTCAAAGGTAATCTAGTCATGACCCCAAGGTAGAGAAGACTGCCCTGGTCTGTGTGAAAGGGTAGCCATTCTTTCCAAGGGTAAAGGAGAAGGCATTCAGCAGTGAGCTGCAAAAACTGAATGTGTCTGGGATACTTCATGAATTCTTTTTGCTGTTTCTTCAAGAGCACTGCCCAAAATATTTAGTAGCCACAGAACCAATCAAATGTATTATCTTGAATGCTAAATTAATGAAACTTAATTTGAGTTTCTACTTATTTATTTATAATGCATCTTCTAGATTGTGAGGCAAGTTTGGGCTGTTGGTGCAGTGTTGCAAAGGGACAAGTTCTGCTCTAGTTGTGGAAGGCCAGTACAAGTCACTGATGCTTCCCTCCCTGGAATATTATTTCAAAAGGGATTGTATCAGACTCAAGTGCAGATGGGGAGTGTGACCAATTTAAATTATTGAGGTAATATCAGGGATAATCAGAAATTTATAGAGCTTCTTAAAATAAAATAACTTCTTTTGCTCCACATAGCTAAAAAGAGATGGGGAGGAAGCATCTTAATACATAAAAATGTGCTGACAGGCTAGACCCTCAACTGCTCTCAGAAACTTATTGGAAAAAATTGTTACTTTGTTTTCCTCTTTGGTCACATTTATTCCTGCTGTTGAATCAAAACAGAATTGTTTTGAGACTCATACAGAGTACTTTTGTTTTCTTCTGTATGCATGGTTTTGGATGCATTGAAAAAATAAGTAAATCTAAAAGCCATCTTTCAGTGAGGTATATATGTTGTTTTTCCATTTTGTCTAGCTTATCTACAGAGAATTTCTCAGGAGAGCTGGGAAAGTGTTTCAGTGCAAATATATTTGGCCTCTTAAGAGAATTTCAAAGCAACGTAATAGTAGTGATGACTGAAATTTGGGTGCTTTAATTAAAAGGAATGATACAAAAATCTAAATCTGTATATTCTGTCATTTTTTAATATTTTTTGAATTCCTTAGCTTTCGACACATGGTTATCTGGGCCAGTGATTGAAAGCAGCCCTTCTCAAGACATGTATTCTCTTCTGAAATACTAATCCTTTCTGTTGGGTGGTGGGAGTGGTAGCTGCTATAAGCTTAACTCCTCCTTCTAATGCAGTGCTGGGGAGTCCTTTTGTGGAGGTCTTCTCTCATCCTTGCTGTGGGGAAGCACAAAAATGTTGTAATTCAGTTCTCTAGATCTTACTGTGGGCAGTGTGCCAGGTTTTTGGGGCTAGGGGAGATTTTGTTACCTCTGTCATATGCATGGCCAACTAACCCTAAACTGAACTTCACATTGAGTGATTATCTTGTAACTTAGGGTTGGGCTTGTAGATACTAATGCTGACCAAAAGAGGCAAATCACTTACTTTCTATACTTTCACCACTTTAATGAAAGGGGGGAGGAAAATGTAACAGAATGGTGAATCGAAGACAACTTCTGTGACTGGAAAATTTATTACACAAAGAATTTTTTTCTGGATAAATTAGCATCAAATAAATTTCCATGTATGATAGTTTAAAAATTGTATCCTCTCTTCCTCTCACTTCAGGGGAAGTTATAAATAGGGAAAATTTCATAAACTTCATTGGAAAGCAGTCTTCTATCCATCAGCTGCAGACATCCACTTTGGAAGAAGCCCTTTTCTAATCTCTAAGGCATTTGCTGCTATTTTCTGTGTCCAAACTTTGTCAGCCTCAACAATTTTCCTTAGTTTATAAGAAAGTAAACTTTGATGCCATTATTGTTCCCTGCTGCATGTGCTAGGTAGTTCACTTTTTGGCTGAATATATGCCTTAAGTGCTGGTAAGCTGGCTTACCTTCAGTGAATTTGTAACTTGTTATAAAGGTATTTCACCATGAAATAAAATTGTCAAGCAGAAAATTGAGACTACATACATCATAATCCAAAATTCATTTTCAAGTTATACTTACATGGTCTAAAATATAGGATTAAATTTCTCAAAACCTTGGCAGACAATTTAAGACACTTAGTAGCTTCTAGGTAGTATGATCATATTTTGCATATATTCATATTTCAAGTAGAGCTAAAGTGTAACCAGTACTGTGGAGTTAGACATGAACACTGTTATGTGTAAACACTGGTGAATCAGTAAAGGTGCTGTGTTAATTTAATAGCTAGTGTTAATATTTTAATAAAAGGAACAGGGAAGCTAAACTGAGGCACATACAGTTAGAACATGTTTAATATCTGGAACAGACTTGTGAAGTCTGTCAAAAGTTTGGAGACCAAGAGAAGGGGGAAGAAAACAAGGCAAAAAACCCCTCCTTGCACACTGTGGAAGTGTTGAGGATGAATCACATTAACAAACCAGTAACAACATTTACTTGCTGCTCTAAGGCAGTGTTTCATTACAGATTCTTCTCTGTGGTTCTTAATACTGATGGTTAATTGCAAGTACTAAATTTCCTCTGCAGCCTGTAGATCATGATGCATGAATTTACCAGCCACTTGCTTGGATTTGTAAAAGTGTTGTTGATCCTCCCTGTTACCTGTAAGAGTTAATGGGGAGGAGTTGCCTGAAAAGCAGTACTCTACCCCCAGTATAGTCTGCACGTTATGCAAAAAATTAAATGACTGGATGTGCTGGTTAATAATAATGGAATGTAAATTGATGAAGAAAACCAGAAAAGACAAGTATATAGGCTGTGCATCAATGTGTACGTGTTGGGAGAGATGTGGCCTGTCCTGTGAGCGCTGGGCATACGTCTATTACAGTAGAGCTCTGCGTATGTACTCCCCTCCTGCCAGTACTGATGGTGCAACACTCAAGGACTGAGTCACTGTATCAGCAAGATCTGAAAGCAGCACAGTCCCACAGACTCAGCCTTGCTGCTCCCGAGTTCAAGAGGGCGTGCGCAGTCCAGTGTATTGGGCAACGAAAGTGCCAGGAAATGAAGGTGTTAGAAAAACGTGTCACGGTGGTGGATGTTGGGAGGGTTCACCAGTTCTGCTGGATATGAGTCTGCTGATTGCTGAGCTATTGGATGACTTATCTTGTGAGTTAAATGCCTTTAGTGTTACTTCTTGCTGAAAGTCTAATGTACTTGACAGCCAGCTGCAGACTTTAAGTAATGATACCTGATGTATTTGCTAGCTAATAATAAATGCTGCATTTGTATATCTGCTATCTTAATTAAAATGAGTAATGTATAATAGTATTTTAATTTTGAGAAAGATTATGCTTGACAAAATGTAGTTTGTCTTTACAGGATTATGTTGGTGAAACTCCTATTCATAAAGCAGCACGGTCTGGTAGTATGGATTCCATAAGTGCCCTTGTGGCTCATGGTGCGCAAATAGAGTAAGTGAGGTATTTTTTTGTTGTTGTTGATTGTTGTGTGTGTAGCTGACTAACTTAGATTGGTAAACATAGATACTAATTTCAGAAAGAAAAGTCAAAACAGCAGACACATGATCAAAATAATAATGACAACTAGACATGTTCAACTCTAATGAAGCCTAAGATATTTTATATGTCTAGTAATAAAGTTCATTTTCCTTAAATTATACCATTGTGCTACATTAGTGTTGCACGTACATCTGATATAGTAAAACATTTATTGTGCTTCTGTCAGATGACCCCAAACTGTGCACTTTATTTAGCATGTAGTTATTTTTTGCAAGAAGTCTACGCCTTGCACTGGTGAATAAATAATAGAAAACAATGCAAAAGCAACATTATGTGCAAAGCAGCAATTCACACACTTTACCATTAGTTTATTACTGTTTGTTAGTGTATTCTGTATTTGCCCTGTTAACTTTTTTCTTTAAAGGTTTATGTACTGCAAAAACATTCAGAAAAGCTCACAAACTTTTGCAACTTACAGCATGGACAAAATGGATGCAGTTTTCACCTAGAAATGTTGAGTATAAGCTCTATGGCTTATAAATAATATCAATACTTTAGCAATTTGTTTTAATTAGAACTAGCTTTATTATCTTAAATGGTAACTAGTTACTGTATTTTAACCTGCACTATGAAACTTTGAAGTTTTAAGTGAAATAAGAGTCATGTAGTTAATTTCTTGTTTTACCCTTTGGTTTCCATCTTACTGTTTTTGTAATACTACCTTGATAAATCTACCATAAAATTTAACTCTTTCAGTGGTGTCATAGAGTATTTAGGAAATATATTACCTTTCAAGTTAATAGTAGTGAACTAATTGCTTTGTATGAAGAGATTTCTTTATAGATAAACAAAATAAGCTGTCTCAGTTATTGACAAGCACATTAAATCAATCTTAAATGTATAATTTCCCATTTTTCACTCACTTTTGGATATTTTTGAGATAAACTTGGAATTAAATTTACTGTGGAATTGAGCAAACCTTAATTATCATCATCAATTAGTATGTAATCTTGTGGTTTTTACAAAGTAGCCAACCAAAAGAAAAGTTGTTCAACTGCATGAACAATGTGAAATGGGTGATATCTGTCTTTGACCAAAGCTATTTGAAGCAGAAGCAGTGTAGGTTTATAGCAGTTTTAGTGAACAGGAAATAATTTACTTCTCAGTTTTCTAACTTTGAATTCCATCTGTGTTTCAGTAGACTTGTCACAAGTCTTATAGGTAATTAAACATCAGGTCCTGTCATGGGAATGGTAAAATCAGGGATGCATATGCAAAAGGCTTGTGGAGCAACCCAAGTTTAATCATTTAGAGGATAAGGACTTGGCCCTGTCACCTGAGGGAGTTAGCTATTTACTGATAGGGGTGAGGATTTTTTCCCTTAGAATCCAGTTTCCAGGTTCAGTTTGTTAAATTAGGCCAAATCCATGTATATGCTTTTGACACTGATTAATTTTGGGTCATCTGGTTTTGAAAGCGGGCCACGATTAATGGTTATGTAGATTTCCTGGGTTTTGTAAAAACTTGAAAATGCAGATGCTGTGAAAGTTTTGACACCTTTATTTTATGGCTTCAGTTAGAAGAAAAGGAGAGGGATTTTAGCCATGTATTTGAGTTTTAATTTGTATATATTAACTGAAATTATAATTGACTGTATAAAGCCAAAGGGAGAATTTGATGAAATACAGAACTAAGCACTAACTAGAATTAAACTGCTGATCTGTACTGATGACGAGTAAGTGCTTTTTATTTTTACTGGGGTTAGATCTTCTAATCCAATTTTTTCTTTATTTCTTAGTATAGTTAACAGCATTGAAGTCTAGTTTCATAAGGATAAATGAAATACCCCTTGGGACTGCAAATAGTCAAATACACTGCTTTTACTTTATATTTATAATACACACTCAGAATGCCATCATCCCTAGTTTTTTATAGCAAGTAGAACAGGGATGCTGAGATTTCATTATTACACAAACACTAGTAACCAGTAATATAATATTGCAAGAAATGTATTTTTTGTTAATGAGTGATTATTGGGATAATACTGTTAAAATAAAGTAACTTGGACTAGAGAAATCCTGTTATCAGTGTTTACCACATTTCTACTTTACTCCCTCCTTTGGTTATATTGGAATACAAAGAATATTGATAATAGTCAAGTTAAGGATAAAAGTACGAATTTTAATAAAATTAAATAGCCTCACTTGAATTTTTCTAGTTTACTGTATTTCAGGCTTGTTAGTGTATTGCTTTTACAGAGAAAGACAAGGATGTTGCAGTCTATAAATCTCATTAAGCTGTTGCATTGTTTTCCTAATTGATGAGAGAGAATTTGGGTCTCTATTCCTGTGTAAATTTTTAATAATATTAAAAAGTAATAATTGTACCCTAGTGAAAATATTTTGATTTTTTTTGTGGTATTTACCTTCTCATTTTAGCTGAAGCATATTCTGTGCACAGTATGTCCTACAGCCATAAAAATGGTTGCTCCACTAACTATGGTATTCATGGACCCTTGAAGAGGGGGAAGCAGGTGGTCACAATGTCCTCATATGAGTGAAAAGGTTTGCTGTAACTGACTTTTTAATGTGGATAGTACCTTTTAAAGTATCCATAATTACTGCTGGATTTTCACTAAAAGGCATATTGATACGATCTATGTATGGTTAATTGTGTATTATTTGTCATGGTGACAGACAAGTGTCCACAGCTCTTTATAGTGGAAAAGCCTTCTTGGTGCCATGTTTTGTTTTGCTCTTTTGCACTGTTACATAAATTCTGTGTTTTAATGTAGTTATATAGATTGTATCACAGCATATATAAAAATACAAAATTCAACTGTAAACACAAGACACCTTTGAATCAAAAAGAGGCAGATGCAAGTGTTGATTATCCTGACTTGTGTCATGTCTGTTTGCACGTGGTGCATTTGTCCATTGTGTCCACTTTTTTCTGAATAAAAATTCTTCTGTAGCTGTCATTTAAGCAGTTGTGTATTTCTTAGTGCCTTGATTTAGAGCTAAGAGGGAAGTTTCAAACACTGTATTATCCTGGGATAGAGAGAGGTGTAACTTGTGGAATGGAGTGTGTCTTGGTATGCACCCATCCAATTGAACACTAGTTCTTGCTTGCTTAAGGGTTTTATTGCTCATGATATTTGAATACTATTGTAGAAAAGCTTTTTATTTGCCTGTCAGAAATCTTCAGGTTTTGGGTCAAATCGGATTGTATTACCATGATGGAATGTTATAGACCCCAAAGAGATAATTTCCTTTCTAGTTTAATATACTCTAGTCTCAAGGTTTGAGTAGAAGAAGTGACATGCTGGGATAAATAAATCAGGACATCTGTTTCCACCAGATGACAGATTCATACTGTGATGTTGATGTGGTTTAGGCAGACGCTTCAGCCACTTACTTGTTAAAGCTGTCTGGCATTCATCTGAGTATCATGACCTTTATTCTCATTCTTTGACAGGGACTTACTTCATTTTATTTCTTCTTTTTAAACTCATGTGTCGCAAACTGCATTGTGTTGTTTAAAAAGTATTTTTCTTCTTCGCAACTGCTCTCCATCCTCCATAACAGAAATATGTCCATTGTGATATTTTTAGTGCTGCTGGATTAGTCCTTTGTGAAATTCTTGTATTTCTGTTTCACGTGACCACTCTCGTGATATCTCAGTTTCTATTCTTCTCATTTGTACTTTTGAGATTTCTTGACTTTCTCAAAATCAGTCACCTCTAGTGAAGAGACAGAAGAGTAGTGATGTGTCATTCTCATGACAACACAGAGGTTGGCCATTCCTTTGTGATTTGTACCCTCAGTTCCTTTTCAGTCTGGAGGGGAAGCTTACATAGCCTGTTCTCTTGAAGGGTCTCAGGGTTCAGAAATCTCTGTCTTAGCTGATGGGTATTTCTTGATTTCTTAAAATCTTAGGAGCTACTTTCAGGTTTTTAATATGAGCTTGTTTTTCTTGCCTAGCTAACTTAACTACCAAACTTTTAATATCGAGCTGCAGTCCATTTCTGGTGTTAACATACTTTTGGCATGTCATGACTATGTCACCTTTTTACTTCAGAAGCTGTATTGCAGCATAGCAGCAGTGTAGAAGAACCACCATCCTACTTTCCTACAGTCATTAAATTAGCCTCATCTTGAGAGTAATGCTTCAGGATCTTACCAATTATTTGGATTTAGGTGCCTTTTCAACAGAGAGGTTCTTATCTGTTAATAAGTATATTAATGCTTGTATAATCTGTTTGGTACTTTCCAAACTCAGACCACTTCATACACATTCTTTTTATAAACCTGATTGCCTCCAGATATTAGTTAAACTGCTGGATTAATTGCTGTTGTTGCATTATTAGACATTGCAGTATAATTAAAGAAAAACACATGGCAATTCTTGTTCAAGTGTATGTAACAAGCATTTTACCATCACTGTAGTACTCTTGTAGTGACCATTTTTCAGTGTAGAGGATACATTTGTTGGAATTTATTCTGCCTTTCCCACTTTATATAAATTCTTATGGGAAGGCAAATTCAAAGTGGCATGTACATTTCAGTGGTGAAACACTAATTCTCCCTCAAAAAATCTGCAAGTAAAGCTTGGTAATTTTTTCCATGTTTGGTTTCCTTTTTGGTTGCTATGTTTGTAGCAGTACTTGAGGTGATTTGTAGGAACTTGTGAAGTATGGCAGTAATTTGGATTTAGTTTGAGGAAAAGATTTGGAAATACCAAAGCAGGATATATATGCATGGGCAACTGACAAAAAATGAGAGAGACTCAGTCTTAAAGTAAACCAGTCTGGAAAAATGTAGTTTTCAGAGTTATTGATTTTCCTAATAATTGCAGGAAGCTGAGGCAGACTCATACCACTGAATTCCTGTTCAGTTTGAATGCAGATTGTTCTTAGTGGGGGAGGAATAACAACAGTGATTGCTGACATCAGTTGGAAAATAGGTTGTGCTTTTTATGAATAAAGTAAAATCTGTCATTAAAGCAATGATACTTAAGACCTTTCTCAAACATAAAGAGGAAATTCACTAGATACATATGAGCTTGATTGGTTAGCTTATTCATTAGTGAGAAGCCTTATAGCACTGGTTTCTTGACTTTTCTTTAATCCAAGAGACCTGAGTAAAGAATAAAAGTGTTTAAAAGAATAAAGTGTTACCAAGACTTTTATATGTGGATAGCTCAGATTTCTGATAGGAATTTTTGGAGTTTTTTGTTGGGATTGATCTCCCTTCACACAAGACATTGTGCTGATGTTCACATTAATGTGTGCAGCTTCCCTTAGATTAGATTTTTTTTTTCCTGCAAGATAATCTATTCTGTGGCTTTTCTGGCTGCAGAAACCTGGGTGCAGTTAAGTCAAGTGGAGAAACCAGAGTGTTACAAAGTGGAGCTCTGCCAGAGTTAAATCTAGTGAAAGAAACAATTATATCCCAAATATAGTAGTCTTACTAGTTCTGATGGTTAGTCCAGATGTCAGTGGTGGTGATCTGTTGTAGGGGTGCTGTGCTTGATCTGGCTGTAGTTTTTGACTAGATACGTGAAGAGCGGATTGTTTATTGCAACATCTGCTCTAGCCTGCTGTTTTGATTTGAGTTTTGTTTGCTGATCTGGTTTGTGTCTTTTCAGTAAAGTTTTTCATAGACCAACTAGTACCTAGTAGCCTCTGGACAAAAAAATGCTGGAGGTAGTTGTCATGGGGCCCAGAACATGTTCAGGTTGGTCAGAAAAGATTTCTAATGTGTGTCATGCACTACTGGTTGCAAGATGTATCTCATGGTATGGAGGCTTCACAAACCATGGAAGAGCTTTGGTAATTATAAATTAGGGAAAATATCACTCTTCAGCTTCTTTCTGTTTTGTTTGATTGGGCTTGTATGTGATAGTTAAATTTTCTTATAAAGGGAGAAGAATCTAAGTTGGAAAAACTTTTTCGTGAAGCTCATTTAAACTGGTTTTATGCTCTTCAGCAGTTCCTTAATCCAAAAGATTTTATGGAGTCTGCTTGAGTAAACACATCAAGTTTTTTTTGACACAAAAAAATTGTGTAGTTTGATAGCGTCCCTATTATGGGAAAATAATGAAATCTCATCTACTACCTATAGTCCTTTCATTCTTGATTTTTTTCCCTGCTTTTGTCAAAAAAATACCTTAACATTAATTTACCTCTTTACTTCAGTTTGATTTCCAAACTTCCACCATCCATGCTTTTTGTACTGAACAGCTTGAACTTTCTTTCAAGTCTGGCACATTTGAAAAGAGGCTGCTCTCTTCATTTCTCTTATTCTAAGCTATCTTTTGGTTTTAGTTGCTATGTTGAGGAGAAATAATGTCATTTTATTTGCTACTAGAGTCATCTTGGTAGATATCTGTGTTGCAAGTTTGTTCTATCTTTTCCAGTCAGGGTTTGCTCTGAACTTGTCCTCAATAGTTTTCCATTACACTTTCTTAATTGTTAACAAGACTTTGCAATTCTTGCTCTGTTTCTAGAAACATGAAAGCAACAGCAATGAGACAGTTCTCATTGTCATAAGGTTGGCTAAGTAACTCCTACATTCTCTTTGTGTTTAAAATGGCTGCAGTACTATAAAGATGCTTATTTGGAATTTAATTTCATTAGTGATCTAGGAAATACTTTCATTTTAGTAGGAAAGGTCTTTTCTGTTACCCTGTATTGCAATCAGACTGTTGTTTCAAGAGTTACCAGTCTTTCATACCTTCCCTTTTGTGACTTGTTTTTAGGAATCACTTCTTAAATAATGAAATATGAATATAAAAATACTGTTGCTGGTACCAGGCCAAGTCAGGCCTATATTGTTCAGGGAAAAGGTTACTTGGAAATGTCAATATTTTGTGCAAAAGGTACTGAAAATGAAGAGCACTCTGTGAGGTCTTTAGTAAAGCATATAAACGGGAATACAGATACCACAAAAAATCCTAATGGTGATGTTTGTGGTAATTGCAACATTGCCTACCATGGTTAATGAATTCTTTCTTCTGCCAGTGTTTGCTCAGTCAGGAGCTGAAGTATCTAGGAGCTAATTATAGCTGCATAATTTATTGTGAACCTTGATTTTCCTGTGGAGAAAGTGACTTCACAAAGCAGAGTCCTTCTGTCCAGTATATTGCTCTTGTTATGGTTTTGGATGATGTTCACAGGAACTCTACCACTGGTTTTAAAAGTGTAAAATAATTTCAGCTGCCAAATGCTTTGTTGTGAAATAAAAACTTGGCACCAACTTGTGCTTTTGTAGATGCCCAATGTGTAATTCTAGCATGAATTTGTAAAGCTGCCCCAGCAGTGACACACATCTGTTTAGTTAAGATTATTTTTCTCTTGGTATCTGGAAAAGAAAAGTTTGAAAAAAAATTTATAACTTCTGTATTTGGACACCAAAGGGTTAAAACACTTAAAGTTTAGTACTATAAAATAATTTTGCTTTAGAAATTTTAGACTAGTATACTACTGTTTATATAGGAAACGATTTTTCTCACTGTGGGCGTTTTAGTGTTCTGATCTTTTTTTTCTCTTTCTTCTTTTGTTTTGTTTTAATCCTTGTATCTGCTAATTTTTGTATAGGAATAGCTACTAATTCTTTTGAGATACAGCCTACTAAATTTAAAGTAATTGAAGCCATGAGTTGACCGGTAACTTTAATCCATTCTATATAAATTTCAGTGAAGAACTGAAAAATTGGTTTCAGGATGAAAGTTATAATGCTGTTAAGGCATAAAAGGCTTAGTATCTTGTTGTTAAGGTGGTCACATGATAATGGCTTACATATTGAATAATGTGCTACAGCACTTTATGTATGTTAATGTACTTTTAATCTTAATGTTGCCTGCAATATGTGATCCCTTATGATATAAGTTTCCTGTTTATGCACCATTGCCCGTTTAAATCAAACAGAAGATTCTGAAACTGTAAAAACTACACATGTCAATGTTTTACAGCTACGTAATTCGAATTGACTTGATTTTTTCAAGTAATCCTAGAAAGGGGGAGCATTCCATATAGAAACTGCTGAAACTGCCACAGGTGCTTCTCCGAAAACCTTACAGTTGTGGCATTGAATGTTCAGTATCGCTTCCTTTCTGCACACAAGGCATACTGTTGAGGTATTTGTTGCGGTGATTGGTTTTAATGCTAATCTAGGAATTCAGATATAGAATCTATAGATTTGCATGCTTTGCTTACCCTAATTTACAATTATCTACATTTTTATTTGTAAACTAACAATAGATAAGTTGAGATCAGTAATTTTTAACAGATATTGCCTTGATATACAAAAACTGTGGTTTATTTTCTTAGATTGTCGCATGGCATTAACAAAAACACAGTAAGCTGTAGGTGCTATAATCACTATTTCAAATTAAACATTTAGGAGATTTTTTTTTACATATATGATTTTCAAAATTATTTATTGTTGCCTTTTTGTGTAGCAAGTGTTTGTTTTGTTTTTCAAGGTATGTGACATTATAAGTTGAAGATAGTGTATTTCTAAGGTATTTCTATGTTAAGAAGTCATAGAAATATACTTGGGTTTTTTCCGCCACTGAATATGAAAAATGAACAATTAAAACAACTTAGATGCAATTTTCCTGAAGTAAATTAAATCACATTTCTAATTTAATGTGAGAAGCACAAGTCTTTGTTTTCTTTCTACAGATCTTTTGAAGAGTAAATTCTGTAAGTTATACTGAAGTAAATCTTCCTTGCACAAAGTCATACTTAAACAATTCTAAATTTTGATTGGTTTTTTGTTTGATTTTTTTTACTTTCTATGGCTTAGCCATAGCACAAGCATCTTGAATGGTTTTTAAAAGCTTGCCTCAGTTTTTTTCCTTCCTTTTGTAAACTTCTTAAATTAGGTTGAAATAATAAAAATCTCCTCCCAAATAAAGCTAAATTGAAAAGTAACTTTGTGTTTCTGTACACCAATCCTGTTTGGCCAGATAATGCACTTGTCTCTTGGCTTTGAACAACAATTTGAATTACATTCAACTCCAATATTTTTGAAAAGCATTTCAGAAGAAGGAAATACCTAAACTCAGTGCTTCATCAGTGTCCTCTTTATAGCTGCTTTAATTGGATACCAGGACTCTGAGATGAACCGGCCATTTAGAACGGGAGTTCAGATGATGTCATCCCAGAGGGAGAAAAATGGATACTAAAAAAAAAGTCCTCTTCATGCCAAGATCAGTCAGTTTTGAAGATTGCCTGTGGACATCACTTGATGGAAGAAGAAAACCATGTTATAAGAGTGTTTTAAGCACTGTCGTTCTGTGAATAAATGTTTATGCAGAAGTCAGAGCGTTAACTCAGTATATCAGTGTGCATTTTAAGTTTATTTATAAAACATCTGTCACTGCAGAACAATGCAAGTGTCATATGTCAAGAAACTTCAAGATCTTTTCATCCATATTCAGACTTTCACCATCTTTTCTCATGGATTTTTTCTATTTAGAATAACTTTATAATATGAAAATGTATCCTTCCTTACATTTGGCTTTCTTCTTTTGCGTTGGAGTTAGCATCTTATACTTTTATACTTTGAAGAAAGCAAGATGTTTTTCTTCCCAGCTCCTGGATTTTAGCCTACAAGAAGGCTGAGGGTAAATAATACCATGCCTCATGATTTAAATTTGTTTTTAGTAGTATGAATTACATGGGAACAGTAAATAAAGTATATAGCAAAAAATTGCTGCTAAGTGAAAAAGCCTGAACAGGACTCAGTCATTTTTCAAATACTTGAATTGCTGTGGAAAGGATGCAAGATATGTGTTTTCTAAACATGGAGTGAATTGACTCTCTGACGACTGCCTTTAGCCCAGGGCAATGCTAAGTAAGGAATTTCTCTCCTGTTTGTCAATTCATGCCTTCATGTATGTTCCTGTCTGAAGCAGGTGCCAAAAAAAGGATGATATTTTCAAAGCGTTTGTTTTCAGTGTCCTTTCTTCAGTTTTTTCACCTGTTCCTGTCACTAGACTGACCTTTGGAGTTGTCTTTAGCTTTTGACTTTTTTCTTTTTTACTGGAGAGACAAGGAATTAAGTTTTTGGAGCACTGCTCTCTGATTTGACAGTAACTAGGCCAATCTTTAGAAAATTCTGTACCAAGTCAATGAATACAGTTTAATAAAGGCTGACTAAACATAAAACACATGTCACTTTCCAAGACTTACTCTGATTTTCTTACTTATGTCTTCATTCCATCCTTCCACACCTTCCTTGCTGCTGACTTCTTCCTTCATAATTAATTCATTTGAAAAGTGCAGTGTTTGTAACCTGCTGTTTGTCTTGTTTCAGCTAGAAGCCTAGCCTAGAGACAAACCTTGAGAAGAAACATAAGCTTGTCCTTAAGTTTGGCATCTTTGTCGGAAACAAAAAGTTTTTTTAAAAAGTCAGTAATGGCAAAATCCCCTACAAAACAAAATGTCAAACCTGCTAGAAATTTCCGTGCTCATTTTTTAGTTCTGAGTAATATAGTTGCAGAAATAGACCTGTCATATTTGTTGTATGATTAGCAGTAACAAAAGGACAGTTTGCCCGAAGATTTAATATCAGTGTATTCCGAGCTTCTTGGAGCTTCCACTATTTCAAGGTGTTTAGGATAAAAGATCAAAGCTGGTACCAGAGGGATTTTTAACTTACTAAAAAAAGCGGAGAATGGGTGGAAAAGAAGATTTTTTTTCAAGACCCGTGACATTGAGGTTGTTCTGTCTATGCTGTCCACTGGTTTACATTTTTTTCCAGTGTTTTTCTTTCACAGCCCAGGTCTTGAAGTTGCTTTCAGTTATTATATCCTTTACCAATCTTTTTTCATTATGTCAGCAGCTCCAATTAATGAAGGACCTTTCAGGGAACATTTAATAATTGAAATAGCTGTAAATTTACTTGAATGTAGTGATTATCTCTGAGTTTTCTGCTTGTTGATTTTTTCTTCTGTTATTTTTTTAGCCACACATTCCATGTCACATGGCTACTACATTTTGTAGCCAAGTGAATCACATACTATTCCTCCTCCTTTTCACTTAATAGTCAGTTTACATACAATTGCAATTCGTAACCAAAGGCTTACACAGGGATTGCACAGAAGAGATTGAACTCCTCTTATGTGTGGTTGGGACAGTGAACCATTTCTATTTTTGTCTGTATAATCTATTTTGTCTACAGTAATGACACTTAAATTCTTAGCTCCTGGGATAAGCTGAGGCAGACACTTCACTGTCAGACATGGGCAGCAGATTTAGTATTAGATGTATTCCTAGTTCCTTGTAATTACAGCTGTATAACAGGATGGTTCCATTCTGAGTTCAGATTAACACTTTTAAATAATAGTCTAGTAGATAGCCTAGCTTTTTAATTCATTCAGGTACTCCAGGGTTTCTGGAAGGACTGTATTACAGTTTTTCTGTTACCAACTCAGAATCCTTACAGTAATTGACAATATTTCTAAATTACTTCGAAAAAAACTATTCCACTCTGATAAAAATGATACCTGTTAAGAGCATTTTCTTTCCTATTTTGTTCCTATTTACATTAGCAATTTTTTTTTTATAACTTGCATTTTGTTGTGGTAGGCTAATACAGCACAGCTAGCTCTTGCTGCCCTTTGTGTTCCCACTGACAGATTTTTTCCTCCTAGAAAAAGCTAGAGAAATCAGCCAAAGAAAAAGGTTTTTTTTATCTTCCTAGCCTGTTTTTGAGAAAATTATGGAAGAATTCTGCAATCTTTATCAGCTTTTCCTTTTCTCCTTCCTGTTAATACTGGAATGCAAGCCAGTATAACAGAAATTTGAAAGAATATGAAAGTCCAAGAATAATCAAGCTTTAATTAAAATCATCAACGTGGGCAACTGGCTATAGAAAAGATACTCAAATTAGTGCTCCCACTGTAAGTGAACAGAGAGAACTTAACAGCTCTCTAACCTTGCATAACATTTGTTCAAACAGTTTCTAGAGTCATCTAGAACTTACAATCTCCTCTTACTTAATTGATCTTTTTTCTTTTCATTACTAACTTGATAGGCTAAATTCAGATACAGGCCTTTAGGAGAGGTGTTTCTAAACTTAAGAAGCAAGAGTGTTAAATCCAACAGGCTTGAGTCCCTTGAGTGCTTCCAGAATATTTCTGTCATATAAGCATGTCTTTATCTACCTGTTAAGAGTACTTTGTTCAGGAAGAGGTAGGAATGAGACAGATCTTTAAATATCAAAAGATCATTACATTTTTAAATTTTGCAAATTCTTAACTCCTATTTTTTTTCTGGGAAATTTAGTTTTTCTTTCCCAGAGTTTGATTGTGCAGCTTTACACACTGTGATCTTAGTTTATAAATGTCCAAGTGCCTCTGGCATCTTACACTGATGATCCTTTGGAAAATGGTGACTTAACTCTAGTCTCTTACAAACCATTTTAAAAAGCAGAGTTAGTGTTCAGTAGTTCTTGGTAAGTAATAGAATTACTGACTCCTGAACTTCTGTTAAATTAGGTAGCCATTCAATACCATACTGGTTTTGTCATTTTTATCTTTGTGTAACTTTGTTTATTTTGCTCTTGCTTAAATTTCTTTTACTGTTCTTTTGGGGCTTTAAAAAAGGTATCAGAGAACTGAGCTTTTCTTCTTGAACAGAACAGATCTGTAAAAATTTCTGTTTCCTAAGCTGTAGTTTCATTGGCCTATGTCCTTATCCTGCACAAGTAAATCAGAATTACTGAAGGAGTGTCAAATGTTGCTTAGCAGCAGCTTCAACAAATCATCTAGTTCAACAGGGGAAAGGATTAACAGTAGAATTTCTGATATCATAGGCAGCTCTTAAAATGAGAAGAGAGCTCTCTCAAGATTCAGCAACCTTTATACTCTAAAATACTTTCTCCTAGTTTTAATTATCCTTTGTTCCTATTAATCTCATTCATATACTGCCAACCCTGGATGCCCTGAACAGATTATTTACTTCGCAACTCTCCTGTAGGTATTCAAAACTAATACCACCCCGAAATTTCATTTCTTTTGACTCACTAGAATTTTGAGTATTCTAAATTCTTACTTTGTAGAGGACTCTTGACTGCTGTTCTGTGGATTTTCACTAGTAGCCCAAGTATAGTGTAGTATGGAATGAAATTAACCCTGGTTTAGGTTATGGGTTTTGTGATTCTGTAGTATTTTGGCTTATCCATTTATGGAAATAGTCTTGCTGTAATAGTCAGTTTCTAAAATTTTTTCTTATAGCAAGTAAGTTACAGTGATCTAGGAAACAAATCTGGGCTTTGTTGTTTGAGCTCTTCTCATGAGCTGCAGTTTCAAGAGAATCAAGTCTATTAATCTTCTGAATTCTTTTTCTGTTAGCTGGTCTGTTTCTGGATTTTTAAGTAATGGACTTGTCTAAATGACTGAAGACAAGAAACAAAAGTTCAGTTTTTCTCACTAGTTACATCTGTCTGGAAAAATATTTGGAAAGATTAATTGGCATCTTTTGCATCACCATCTAGTTTCATCATTCCTGGCCTTCTTGTCTCCACTTCTATGCTCTTTCTAATGAAATTAGCCCAAATTGCTAAGCAGAAGACATTCTGTGAGTTTGTGTAAATGCATATGATACAGCACTTTTTCAAATTAAATCTCTACATGTCCTCCCTGATTTCATTCCTAAGCTTCTTGATGCACTAGAATATGCAAAATCCAGTGTCATTCTCATGTGCACAGAAAAGTCTTGGTTAAAATTACCAAAGCAAGTCCCAGTACTTATGATGTCACACACTTTGAAATGAGAAACAAACCAGAAACAAAAGTATAAGCAAAGCATAACTAAGTATAACATCTTTCTCTATCTATCTTTTACTATATATGTATATATTTTGTTGTTAGGAAAAATAGTCATGTTGTTGTTACCTTAGAAACCAGAATGCCATGGACAATTGCCAAGTCATGTTAAGTTTGTTTTGAGTATTTGATCTTTTGCTCAAGTTAAAGCAATAGATTGCAGAATAAACTGCAGAAGATGGTAAAATTCAACGCTTAAATTCGTCTGAAGTTTATGTAAAGATCAGCTACTTCAGACTATTTTAGAATAAAGCATTTTGAGAAGTTTAAATAGGAAGATGGTTTAAGGCACATAGTATATTGATTTTATTTAAAAGTGTATTGTCTCCCAAATTTTGCTTAGAAGTGAGATATATGTGCAAAAAGTTAAGATAGTTATAAAACTAAGATTGATAACTAATTTCTTAATGGAAAATTTGCTAAGTGTATGTTTTCTCTCATCACCAGCAGATAGATAGTCAGTAAGGGCAGCAGCAGCAGCCAGCTAGCCTGATGAATGAGTGTAATCCAGTTTCTTTGTATTGTACAGCTTGAGAAATGCCAGTGGCCTGACAGCAGCAGACCTTGCACATACCCAGGGCTTCCAAGAATGTGCCCAGTTTCTCTTGAACCTCCAGAACTGTCACCTGAATCGTTTCTATAGCAATGGCACCTTAAATGGGGTTCATCAGAATGCAGGTCCCAATCCATTCAGTGGTGGGACAAGTCGAAAGAGATCCTTTGAAGATACGGAGTCTGCTGGAGTAAAGAAGGCTAGAACAGAAGGTGAGACCCCCAGAGGTAATAAAAGGGATGGGTTGGTATTGTTGCTGAGAAAAGAAAATAAATGTTTTAAAGTCTCTTGGAGTGGATATTGAGTATTATTGACAAACTCACATATCTAAATTACATACTAATACAAGAAGCAGATTAATACAATTATTCCATGCCGCAAGATCCCAGTTCTCCATAACATCATCTTGGTGTGTTCAGAAATTTCTATTTCCAGAGAGTGCTAAAGCTGCATGGTACTGAGAATAATTATGCAGAGGAGTAAGAGCTGAAATTAGCTTCTACTCCTTCCTCAGTTTCTTCAGCTTCAGGAGGGCCAAGTAACATTCCATTGATTCACAGAGATGCCTGGATGTTCTGATAGTAATTTTCCATTCAGGGATTACTTCACAGTTCAGAAACTGCTATATAAGGTGGATGGAAGAAATTGAATGCAGAAGGGTTTCCCAGATCAAGAGGGGTTATGTCTGTAATTAACATACCCTAGATTTGCAGGATTGTTTTCCAAGGGGAACTGCTGTTTTACACAAGGATGTAAGACCAGAATGAGCCTTACGGTTTCCTGTGCAGCCTTCTATGTTGAGGACACTGTTGCTTTGCCAGCAGTGATGGAATAGTACAACCTAAAGATACTTTTTGGTAGCTCTCTGTAGAAATCTTTTTTTAGAAACACCTCGAGTAACATGACTGAGGAGAATTATCTTCTTCCTTTCTATTGGTTATCCCACTAAATTCTTACTAAAAACAAGGGAGTAATTCTGCACTCAAACCTCCTTTTTCCTGATGATTCTGAAGGATGCTTTTCTCTAGTATCAGGAAAAGGACTTCATGGGTCTTCATTGAAGACACTTTGTTCAGTTAAGGTTGATGTTCTAACATAGGTGACTTTCAATGAGATGAACAGAATGTGCTTAATTCCAGATAGCAAGGGGGAATTGAGACCTAAACCATGTTTCTAAATATGTTATAGGCAACATAAATCACATCAATATCAACTCTACCACTTGTTCAATACTTGCTATCCAAACACCACCTATACAAGAATCAGAGACCTTAACTGGGTACTCCATTGCCAATCATAAACAGGATATATTGTTTTATGTAGCTGGTTTAAATTATGAATTTCATTATGGAGAAGAGTCCCTGTGCTTCAGGACATGAGTATTTCCTAAGTATTTTCAGACTTCAGGAATGAGTAATTCCTAAGCAGCTACACAGAGTAAAAAAANGGAAGAGTCCCTCCCTGTGCAGTTAAATGCAAGACTTCAGGAATGAGTATTTCCCAAGCAGCTACACAGAGTAAAAAAACTTGCCCAGTATACAAGTGTCCATAACAACTGCAGAAGTATGTTTTCAGTCCATTGCTGTGTTACCAGGAGCCACTGCTTGAAGTCAAGTTAACTTATTTTGAAGAGCTACTCCATCTGAGTGTTCCTAAGTAGCTGTCTCTTTCAGAATATGCTCCAAGCTAGTCAGTAAAGAGTGTTTCCCCACAGTCTAGGGGAGTGGTGCTGTATCTGCATTACCTTTCACTGTACAGAGTTGGCCCTGTGCCTACGTTAGATTGAGCAAATAAACAGTGCTTGACGTGAACGAGTGCTCCTGACTGATTACAGAAATGTAGTAAAAGCACTCAGAGTGGGTAGTTTTTGAAAGTGTTAACAGTGTGACTTTAAGACCTTCACAAACAAATGCAAAAGCTTTGCTGCTTTTGCTTGAAGGTGATGAATCCTAGCTGTGGGAGTTGCATTTTCTTATCTGACATGTTTGCCCTCAAAGACATCAGCATCAGTAATAACTACTGCATCAATGTAAAAAGTCTCTTGAACTGAGAATGAGTCACTGTTCCTGAGGTGTTTTGGTAAACAACACAGCTGAGTAATGAGTTATCAGTACATCTTTGTGCTCAGCTGGCCTTTTTACAGAACAAGCCCAATTTGTGTTGATTTTAAACCCTTCCTAAAACCACACTGGTCTATTGTCCTTTAAAGACTATTTGCACAGGAGATTCCAGATGTTCAGAGAGTGAAGCCAGCCTTTTGCAGGGACAAGTCAGGTTGTGATGGCCAAATCTGAACAAATCACTGCTTTGAAACCACTTGCTGCAACAACATATGTCCCTTACAAGAACCTGTAACCAGGTTGAGAGAAGATCAATGCTTAAGGTGTGCTTTGCCCTGGAATAACTAAACTGGGCAGTGGATGGGCATTACTTGTAATTCTTTATATGCACACTGGTGTATCTGCTAACAGGTGCATAGTATTAAAAAAAGCCTTAAACCTCAAAATCAGGCAATGCTGATAACATGATACACTAAGATAGAAACTAATTACTCAAATATAATTAACAGAAGTAAATTGGTGTCTACTTTGAGAATATATGCCAAATTTTTAATTTTTACTTAAAAACATAAATTGGATTTTATGTTCATTTTTCTGAAATCAATTCCAGAAATTGCATCCTGCTTCCTGGGAAGGTCAGCAGAGGGTGGTGCACAGGTTCAAAGATGATGGTGATGATGCATACTGGGCCAGCTGGTCACACAGCTATGTTCATGCCAGTCCCAGTCCTGGCCCCTCTGTTGAGTCCTCAGCAGGCTGACTGGGCTCTGTGATGTATGGGCTGCTTACAAGCAGTGTCTTGGTGTCATGAGCCTCAGCACAGATGCCTTGGGTGTTCTGTGTGAGGTGTGATGGAGGGCATTCCTGGAACTGGACCCTGGAATTGGCCAACATAAAAATGCACTTACATATTCTTCTAGATAACTAAAAAGAAAAGTCTTTTCCTTCCTGTTTTAGGGTAGTTGAAGCCTGCTGATCCAAAGGCCCTGATGTCATTTAAGCCCTTAGTGATGTCTTTGGCCCTGGAACAGTTCAGGGCTTAAGGTTCTTTAAAAATGAGTAGTTTATGAACATTTTGGTTATACCCAAGGTAATGGGAGCTGAATTGCAGTCTGCCAAAGCCGGCATTTATAATATTAAGAATGTGTGCAGTGTGTGTAGAATAGTGTGTTAATGTCAGTGTGAGGGCAGGGCAGGGCTTGCTGGGATAGTAGTGGGGCACTGCTCTGGGTAGGTGCAAGAAGTGGCAGTGAAGTCAAGCCCATCTTGCTTATTAAAGCATTCCCCTCAGCAGTCTAACCACTTGGCAGCCTCTCTCAGAAGCCAGTTAGTTCTGCTTGCTCAGCTCTTGAAGAGATCCCTAGAACAGTCTGGTGTGGGTAAGAGTGGGTTACTGAGACACCTGGCCTTTGGGAGTGGAAAAGGGAACAGTCTAAACTGACAGTAGACAAATGTGAATTGGGCACATTGCCTGTAAAGCCTAAATATACTTCAATTTCTCTTCATACAACCTATTTGTACATCAGACTAGTAACTTTAATATGTAGGTGCAAAGTCTAATAGGTACCCTGGTAATTTTCTTGTTTGCTTTAATAAAGTACTCATCTTTTTGTTGGCTGAGTTTTCAAGTGGGCACTAATGACTAAACATGACTTTTTTTTTGTCAGCTTACAGCTTTGATGGCGTATTACCAATGCTGAATGGAGGAGCTGAGGACGATGCTGACAATATGCACGTTGATAGAGAGTTTGCTGTTGTATCAGGTGGGAGTGGACAGTTTCCTGTTAACTACAGCAACATTCAAATGGTTGAAGACACCAAACAACAGGAGAGTACTTCTGTTGGACCAAAAGAAATTGAAATATACACTGTTTCTGCAATGCAAACTCCTTGTCGTTGCAAGAATCAATATGCGTTTTATTTTTAGTTTAAGTATAAAACTTAGTCCTTTATTTTTGCACATTGTTGTCTGGAGTCTTGAAAACTATTGTATTGCTGTAACACCCATTATATTGGGGGTCTAGTAGGTATTGAAAATTAGCTGTTTCATGCAATGTATTGTAATGGTGAAAGAGAAGGTTTATTAGTAATTTCTTAATATTTCAGGTAAACAGAAGTCCATGATGGCTGTTTCACTTTTAACCTGAGGCTTGTATTTACGTTGTGCCTTGCTTCTAGTTGCTATAATTTTGAGTTAAAGGAAATTCAGAAATAAGTTAAATTATTTATTTAATTTTGATTGAGTCGATAGTAAGAAGACTTGATAGGAAAACATATCCTAGCTTTGAAAATAACATATTGTGACAAAACTATATCCTAAATAGTTCCATAAATACTATAGAGAGTAGTCTAGACATACACCCTGTGTTCAGAACTTGCTCAGACACAATGAGATATGGAGCACAGGATCCTGCTGTGGGCTTTTTTATGTAAACAGAAGACCAGACATCACAGTTTTAATCTACTATTTGGAACTAGTGTACCTGGGAAAACAGATCTTGTGTCTTGTACCAATCGTCATGAAACAGTCAGAATGTTACTAGGATTGGTCAAAATTAATGCTCTAGATTTTTTAAGGGCTGATTAATCAAGATGCTTTTGGTAACAAGATGTGTATAGAGTTCAATTAAAACTGTCTTGGGTCAGCCTTTTTTGCACTTTGTAGGTTAAGACAGACTAAAATAGTGCATTATTACATTCAGAAATTAATTTCCTATTTATCAATTTTTTCTGCCAGAAATATGTTTATGCTTTGTACCACAGATCCAATTCAAGAAAGGGAATGATAAATAATAGATATTTTAATATATTAGGAATAAATATATATATACGTATATATAATCAATACTTTAAAAGTAGACTATGATATTTTCCAGTGATAATTACTAAGTGTTCTTATTTATGGAAAAATTCTTTTCTTTCATAAATATACTCTATTACTGTATTACTATAGGTGCTCATTTTTAACCAATAACATTCTATAATTATCACTAGAACTATTCATTACCTACTTTTGCATATTAACTAATAGAAGTGCCAGATTTATTAAATTTGATTTGGCAAAACCAGCCTATAATGGTTTATTTTTAAACAGATAAAATTTTGCACTTTTCAGTTAATAAAAACACTATATGAAACCCCTTCTGTGCGTTTTCATCACTGAAGTATTAACTTTGATGTCTTGATGGGTTTGGGAGGTTTTTTTTCCACTTTAATGAGAATTCCTGGTTAGTGAATTTGGCTGATGTGGTTGTTTTAACTGATGTAGGGACTAAAGGGGAACATCCAGGGAGTTACAAATTAGACACATTTCTTGTCTAACATATTGATGTCTGTGAAGTATCACTGTTGTAACTCATACTTCAAATAATAGCCATGCAAAAAACAGAGAGAGAACCAAAACTCCGGATTCTTCCTTGTCAGACAGTGAGTGGTACTCATTATATGTCACTTAAATGGGAACCCAGTGTTTTACAAATGTGGGAAGTTGCCAATAGACTAAATTAACTGAATTAATTTGCATACATGCAGTAAATGCAATCCTGTTTTGCACATGGGTTTATGTGTTCATGGAGGCATAAACATATGTGCATGTATCAAGGATAATCATGGAATGTAAAATCTTAAAATGTCACCACATAGCTCTGTAGTTGCTATGTTTGCCTTGCTCATCTTTACCAATATAGATGTAAATTATATTTTAAAAGGCAGAATATATCACGCATTTTTTGTGCTAGTACTTTTGAGTACCACTGCAAAAACGTGCATTTCACACAGACTGATGAAATCTGTTCATGGAAACAAAACCCATTGTACTAATTACTAATTTCAATTGCTTCAAAACAGTTGTCAGTGCTTTTTGCATGCACATTTTTAGAATTTTGTTTCCTAACAAAAAAATTACTATTTTTTAGTCTTCTGTGCACTCTGCTGTTGCTATTGTATGGCATTGTGCATGAGGATTGTGCACATACTATTATAAACATAGTATTGAATACAAACCTGCTCAGTCTGTCATCTAGTGAGCTGCTAGCTACATTGAAGTACATTCTGAATAAAGGAACTTGGAAACTTTTATATTAGCACCCCAACATAACATTTCTTTATTTGACTTATTTCAACTGTACTGTGAGAGTTACAACTAAAAAGAAAAAAAGCCACAGTTAAATTACAGCTGAAAAATGGAAAAAAAACCTCACCCTTCACCCTCTCACAGATACTCAGTTCTTGTATGTACTTAACACTGCATCCCAAGAGGGCATTATAGCTAAAGTGGAAAGGTCACTTTTATTCCACCTTTGAAAACACTGCCCAGAATGTTGTCTGCTGCACTTATTTCATCCAATTAAATGAAAAAGAAAATGAGAAGTTCACATTGTCTTTGCAAAGATTAATATAGGCATATTTTCGAAACAAATGTGGATAGATATTTGCATTTTCAACATAAGAATCCATGCCACAAACTTACTGGTCAGACCTCATTACCTGGAACTACCTACATTGTTATAAAGAAAGGATAGATTTATTTTCAAAGCTGTGTATGGCAACATTTTTAAGTAAGTGTAGTGGAGGCGGTTTGATGTATTTCGATTTATTCTTAATTGTTGGTGACAGGTGTATTTCTTAATGCAGATATGAATAGCAGTAGCTCCATATTGAATGCACTGACAAGTGGATGTGCCATCAATGGACATTTGGATTTCAGCGCCGCACAGCAGCTCAGTGGGATGGATGCCAGGCGTGAGGAGTGCTTGGCATTAACGCCTAACGGAGTAATTCCTGGAGTAACCTCTCCCAGCAGGCACCGAATTCACACCAGTAACGGCACCGAGGAACCGGAAAAAGCCATGAGTAACTCCACTGATATGTGTGGATCTCTCCACCTGAATGGAAGCCCGAGTAGCTGTGTTTCCAACCGGCCCTCGTGGGTGGAAGACCCTGGGGACACTTTGCACTATGGACACTACCATGGTTTTGGGGATACTGCTGAAAGCATCCCTGAACTCAGTAGTGTTGTTGAGCATTCCAATTCTGTCAAGGTCGAACAGAGATACGACAATACTGTCCTAGGCACAATGTATTTGTACCACGGTTCCTAGATGAATGACATTTATATCAAACACATATTGAAATTGCTACCAAATGAAACTGAGGGGACAGAATCCTCACATAGCATTAAATTTGAAGATCGCAACTTACTGCTATTTTTACACTTTGTTTATATGACAAGTAAACCTTTAATTTGACGGCCTTATACTATAGTTGTAGTTTGTTGCATGTATGGGGCTTATTTAGTGATAAAATAGGTGCTGTCATGATGGAATGTTTATTGGTTTAATTTTTTTATTACGGAATGTTCTGGTTTTGTATTTTTTTTCTAAGCTTGTGAACACTATCTTTCCCTTTTTAGAGCTGTTTTCCCTTTTATTAAAACAATGTTTAACTGAATTTTGTGAAGAAAATGTTACATATGTGCATCACTTAGAGGTGAAGATTTTCCTTTTCCGTATCTTCTGCTGAAGCTATGGTAGCAATATCAATGCCGGCTCTCACTATGCAAGGTTGAAAGTGGCAATCTCCTGGAGCTTCTCTGACTTTATAGTTTGTACATTTGTTTGGTATAATTAGATGTTCACCTTTAAATTTTTTGAACGAGTTGTTTAAAAATGCAGAGACAAATTTGGAAGAAGTTGCTGTTTCACTTTCTGTAGCGTAGAAGTGCTTTCTGTTGTTGTTGGGCTCTTTGCATTACAGAGTGGGGAAGTGGGCTGCCTTTGTTTGGTTGGGTGTGCCTCAGGTTAGCTCTGTGGTGGGTTTCTTTGGCTTCTCTCCTTTGTAGGTGTGCTTGATGTTTTACCATAGCTCACAGACTGCAGGCATGTTGGCACTGTTCTGCTTTGTGCGCAGTTTAAAATTGCTGTTACTCGTTATAGAATTTGCCAAGTCAAAATATTTTGAGTTTGGCTGTCTTGGATATACATTTATTGTCTTTTTTTTTTAACATACGCTTTGAAAATGTAACGTTGTGTACTCTTTGGGCTATGCTCACAGAAAATACATTGTATTTAATGCTTAATACACAAATCAAAATTCATATAAGTGCACTATATGAGCACTAATACTATAAGTTGCTGCTTGTGTTATAAGTGAAGAGTGGGGAAGAATATGGTAAATGAGATAAGCCCTCTGAATTGTTGATTTTTTTTGTTCTTGTTTTGTTTAAAAAGGGACCTTTACAAATTGGATTAAAAAAAATAAACATAATACATTGTATCTGACTATTTTGTTGAGGTGTTATTATTTTAGCGGCAAGTTGAGAAAGCGTTAAATAGTTTATAAATCACAATTCTCATGATCTTTCTGAGTCCTGCTGTGGAATTTCTTTCTGTCAGTATATGAAAGCAAATGGGAACAGCCCAACAAGTTGTCCTTGACTGAATTACAGAAACACAAACTGGATATTTGGTGTATGACAAGTGGCATCAGCCTTCAGCTTAAAAAATACTGGGTTAAAATATTGCCTATCTGTAAATTAAAAAGAAAAAAAATTACAGTCTCATTCAAACATTTTTAAGCAAAATTGCAGAGAAGTCAGTGTTTGAAATAGCCTTTACACTCTACATGGTTCACTAGGCACAAGATGCTCATGGTGTATTCAGATTGAGAGCAAGACTGACAGGAAAATTGACCAAGTCTTTGCAGACCAGCAAAACTCCTCAGTGCCTTCTGGAGACAAAAAAAAAATACAAACAAAAAAGGACCATTAGTGAAAGCTGAGCATGACCTGAGATGAGCTGCTCTGGCATGGACATTAACCACTTGCTTGTGCTTGGACAGCTGCACCTGGGCCCTGTTTTTAGATGGTGTCATTGCTGGTGTAGTGGCCAGAGGAGCACATGCCATTGCCATTGTGCTGACACGAGACAGTGACTCTTCATTGGCTGTAGCTTTTGGGTTTGGGGATCTGCTTAGCATTTCCCAAGTTTGCTCCACATGCTTTCTTGTACTTCAAATAAATCAAAGCAACTCATGATAAGCAGTGCCATCTTACCTTCCTGGCTGTAAACTGATCCCTAGAGAGCATGCTTTGGGTACAGCTAAGTTGGCAAATGAGGGTGTAATGTTAGGTACATAATTTTAGCCTGTTAAGATTTATACTCTTTATAATGCAGGATTTTAAAAATCTGTGTACATTTGGTTTTCATTCACTTGCTCTTCACACGTTTTCACCTAAAAATACCTCAGAAGACATTGTACTTCAAATTCAAAAGGAGAATTTAGAGCTTTATTTTAAAAAGCACTTCTCTGCCTGTGTGTTCAGCCCCATGCTGATATAGAGACAGATTTCAAGGTCTGTATCTGTTTTCAGGCCCCATTGAAGCCAACTGTTAAATTAGGATTACGTGGAGACCAGTGAGGGCTGTATGAATTAGGTGCACTATGTGTGTCCCCCAGGTGTCTTCATCTACAATTAGCATTGCAAAGGTAGAACTCTGTGACAGAGTATGACTCAGGCAGGAGCTGAGGTGTGTCAATTTTAAAACATCAAATAAGGATAAGAATTCGAGGATGACATTTTTGCAGGTGCTCTTTGAGACAATATACTTTGAGACAATATATTTACTTGCTGCAAAGGCGATGTAAAGCCATATTTTTAAATTACCCAATAAATTTTCAAAAAAAACATGAAATAGGGAATCATAGAATTCCAGCGTGGTTGAGGTTGGTGAATACAAACCCAAGTGTGTGCTGCTGTTGTGAGCCCACACCACAGTCACAGGAAAAAAAATTTCTCATGCTTACTTGGAATTTTCTGGTTCCCAGTCTGTCCTGTAATTTGAGATACATGTGAGCAGTAAGTTATAAAAGTAATGAGTTCAGCAGATCCAGCTGCACTTCTGTGCTGAACTGGTAGGTAAAGAATTGTCAAGCACAGAAAGAGTTCTGCCAGGTGCAGCTGTGTCTTTCCATATGACAGAATCAGACCTTAAAAATCATCTACTTCCAAACCTCCTGCAGTGGGCAGATACAGGTAACTATTGATGATGCAGAGGTGTTGTTTTTTAATATCTTGCTGTTAAAATACAGAAGACTTCCCTGGGCTTGCTGGGCTAGAGCAGCTGAGGTAGTGTGAGAAGCCTGTCAGAGCTCCCAAACCCTCCTCGAGCCTGAGTTGCCAAGTGTCAGATTCTGCTGACAGCAGTGCTGAGCTGTTTGAATGAAGCTGTGCTTTGCAATTCCTGAAGAGACTGCTGGGTTTTTAACACCTGGAATTAAAGTCTCACAAGCTGTTTGCCTGGCAAGGGCAGTAGTATTGTAGGGCTGTTCATACTTGGGCCTTTTGTTCAAGTCTTAATTTTCAAGGCTTGCATCAAGCACACATATTTTTTGTAGGTGGTGCTTTGTCTTACTCTTACCTTGGTTCTGGAAATGCCTGTCCAAAAGCAAAGTTTTCTTTCTATCTGCCAGATGTAACTTGATAGCACCACTGCAAATGTCATATGGGATTCACTACCTGGTTATTCTCAACATCTTCCTCATAATCTTTTTTGAGTCTCAATTTTGTATGAAATTTCAGTTTATTTCTTTTTGGCTGATGCAGATGTTTCTGCCCTAACTCCCCCTTAATGTAGCTCCTTTCCTATTTTGTTTTTCAAAACCATTTGCAGAGTTTTGGCAGAAATACAAGTCAGTACAGATTTAGACAGTATTTTGATACAGAATATTTCTGACTGAGTAGTTTAAATTAGCAACGTTGGAAGAGGGAAAAGGGAAGTGTTATACTACTTCTTACGTAGTTACAGTCCTTAATATTTTTAACAATCCCCTGATTCCAAATAAAACCTAGTCTAAACTTCTAACAGCGATGAAGGAAGGCTTTCATTTGATATATGTATTAGATTAAGGTGAGATGCTGCTTGGCTTCAAGAGCAGATGCAAATACTTTCACATGCTGAGAACCTTCCTGATTGCTGGTCTTGTGTCTTACTGATCAACTGCTGCTCCTTGCTCTGGCTCTCCGTCGGTAAACTAGCAAAAGACACTCTGTGTATTTCACTGCTTTAACAAACTATCATCCTCCTGCAGTCTGAAATTGAACCACACCTTCCTTTTTACATCCAATTTAAAAATTGCTTCTGAGGTTCTGCCTTTCAGATTCCAGATGTGGCGCATCCAATAGAGCTGCCTCACGATACATGGAAATAAGTCCTGGGCACAAAGCACACCTAGATGGAAAAGGATTCCTTGCTGTCCCACACAGGAGCCAACCTACAGTACAGCTGTTACCAGTCACACACACTTTCTCAGCTACAGCCTGGCACACATCTCCTCCTATTTCGTGTACTGCCACTTCCCCAGTCAGTGCAAACCCCCTTCCCCAGCGCAGAACTGCCCAGTTTGTGTTCCCATGCTGACACACACGGCCCCTGCAGCACATCCTGTGTGTGCCCTGATCTGGGAATGTGGGGCAGCAGCAGCCACTCCTCCCTTGCTGGTTCCATTACATGTAACACACACTGCAGCTTCCCACTGACACACTCAAACCCTGATACATTTTCTCCAGGCTGGTTACTAACCCGGTGAAGTTCTCTTTAATAGTGCTTTTAGGGGCCTTTGTGACAAAATACCCCACACCTTCTCTGGCACTCAAATAAGTGATTTTTTGGGGATTGGGGTGTCTTGTGGGTTTTTTTGTTAGTTGCCTCTAAATGCCAAGTATGGCTTTGTGCCAAGGTGCAGCTAAAATTAATTTCTCAATGTTCCAGTGTGGAAGTCCTGGATGCCATGTTTGGGGTCAGGTAACCTGGGGACAGAGCAGTGTTGTGAATGTCCTCTAGGGACAAAAAGGAATAGAAGTGGCATCTCCCTGTGCTGGACAGTGCTGTGCAGCAATTAGGCTGAAGCATAAGAGGCAGGAGTGGAAGATGGTACCCTGGGAGCATCCCATTTTGCTGCTGCTGCTGCAGGACTGGACCACACAGATTCACAGAGCTGAAATCCTTGAGACCCAGCTGAATCAGGGAAAAAAACATAAGAAAGAGTCTTGTGTAAGCAGGATTTACTATTCCTGGCAACTGGTAACTACATTTCTGCTGCACTGCTTAATGACTCCCAGACATTTCACACCTCTCCTTCCTTTCCCAGAGTTTCCTGTCTCATATTGGTGCCTGGTTGTTCACAGGCAAGGATCAAAAGAACTCTGCTTTAAGGCATATGGTTTATTTTTAAAGCATATCTGGCTTTAATTTTTTTTTATTTAATACAGTGCAATAATTTATAAAAGATCCATCTACTTCACTTTGTTATGAGCATTATTAATACCCAATTTAAAAGCTTTACTACATTCAAAATCATACCCCACCCCCAAAAAAGCATAATGAATGTTACCTGGAGAATGAGAACGAAAGCTGGGCATCATCTTTCTCACCAGAAAGCCTAAGTGTTGATGAGTAACTTCTCTTTGCTTCCTTGAGATGGAGCTGCACATACAGGACTTGTTAACCATTTCCAAATCAGTGGGAATTAGGCTCAACTGTGTGAAGTGCAGTCAGGGGAGACACACATTTGGCACTGAAGACAAGTGCCCTGGCTCGATCACTGATCTGAGCAGCGTTCCACAAGGGAAATAACCAAGTACTTGAAACTAAACACAAAATCAAGTTGCATAGTCTTAATTATATTTCTTCTTGCCAGCTTAAACTGTAAGTTGAAGGAGAAAAAATGAGTTTGTCTGAGTTTGTTTTGCTGCAAAGGCAGGATGTAATCTTACTGCACAGGAAATACCACATATTAGTAGAGTTGTCCTTTTGATGTTACTGAAAGGTCAAGCAATGTTTGTAAATGCTAGCTGGCAGCTCAGTCTCACCAAAGATACTTGTGCTTTCCTGTGGCAACCACAAACTTCACAGTGCCTACAGTTTTTGCCTGGTTTTGTAAGGGGCAGGAGAATTGGAGATTTGTTTCCTTTATTTTATTCTCTTTGTTTCTAAAAGGTGTTGTGAGTTGGATCAAGTGTCAGTAACATCTCCCTAGCTTAGAACCTGAGTTTATTCTACTTCATATTTGACACACAGTATAATACAAACATTTTCTAAAAATCAGTAACAAAAAGACAAATTATGAAAATCAGGCAGGAACACAATGCAAGAAGAACCAAGAAAAAAAGTATATGCATGATGTAGGAAAGCATTTACTTAAAGGGTAGTTCCTGAGATTGAGCAATTCTTCCTACTGTAAGATGTCCAACCAGAAAACCCTATAAAGTCTAGGAAGTATAAAATCCTGAGGATTTTTGTATATACAGTACATTTAATAAAATGGCTAGGGATTTATTTATTGGACTATATTCATAATTAATATTTCAAATATGCATTTTCATCTGAAATTCTAGTATTGATAAATCACAGAGGTGTTTTCCATTAGCTGATGGGTTGGACACTGTTTCACTAAAACTGTCACCATTTGCTAGATAGATCTTCACTCTTCATCTCAGAGCATCATCCTACAGGTGCAGGTTGGCAGTGCTGACAGTCACCAAGTCCCACACTGTTGATCATCCCTTTTTTGAATGCACAGCAATTCTCCACAGGAGCAGTGCTGCCTCCATCACTAGGGGCAGCTGCCCTGTCACATCTGGGAGATGGCAGTTCTTCAGGAGGAATACAAGAGTATTCCAACTGCCCTTTTGGAGCTAAAGAATCACCATTATCCGTGCTGGCGTAAGACAAAGAATGAGGATCTGAATGACAGTGGCAGCACCCACCATCACATTTCCAATGTGGCTGCAAAGCAGCTTTTCCTAACACGAGCAGCTCCTGCTCATCAGCAGGGTGGAGTTGTGCCAGACCTGCAGGGACAAAGGGCTGGAGCAGGAAAGGTTCCAGGTGGAAGGAGAGCGGCAGTGGCAGCATGGCCCTCCCCCCTGGCAGATCCCTCTGCACACCAGGACCAGCAGCCTCCCAGTCCCTGGTGCCCAGCCTCCCCTGCTGGGAATGGCACAGACTTGGTGGGCACATTGGCTGTAGCAGCCCCATATTCCTCCAGCTGTTGGTAAGCTGCCCTGAGCAGCACTGCACAGCCCAGCCAGATGTGTGCCAGCTGGATGCTCTGTAACCAGGTTAGCGAGGCACCAAGCCCAAAATAACAAGCCCTATTTATCAGGTCTTTGGTAGTCTGCCTGAGGTTAAGCCTGCCATGACCCCAATAGTAAAAGGCAGAAGAGCTGAGGGAGTAATCCTGCTGAATCCAGAGACCAGAGAGTAAGATCATCCCTGGGACTCAATTTGCAGAGTGGAAGAACTGAGTTATGCACAGGTGACCTCTTGGGCAGGTCAGCTGGGTAGTGTGAGGCTGAAGACAGCATGATTGCCTCTTTTCATCCTGAAAGAAGTTCGGAAAACAGCAGCTCCAACATGGAGTGGCAGTAACACTGAGTTGTTGTCTTTTCTCCTCCTCTTCTCTATGTTCTCCCATAGGAACCTATTTGAAAATATCAAATACTCTGAGTGCTACAGATTGTTTTCCAGTGTGATTATGTGCAAGGAAATTTTGATTTATTATACATTTAAGAATAATCTTCCTCCACATTCTGCTCCTGTAATATGTCAGTGTGAAAAAAAATCCTTTCTTTACCTCAGATTTCATTTTAAGACCCCCTTCTGACTTCTCAGTCAACACAAATGTGTAGGATTCCCCATCCATTATTTGGGATCCACTATTTATTGTCTGCAGCCCTGAGTGCAGTTCTGCTCTAACCTGGATTCTCTGCTGCTCTCTGAGGGTGTGCAGAGCTTGGGCAATACCCTAAAACTGAAAGTGAAGAGGCACCAGCAAAGAGAGAGAAAGAAAACAAAACTGGTTACTCCAAATCTGCTAGGAAAAAAGAAAACAAAGCAAGGAAAAACAATATTTAGGATATCAAAGTGCAGCGATGGAGGTGCCTAGCTCACAGGAGGAGGGAGGATGGGAAGGAGGTCTCAGTCCTGGGGAGGGCTTCCCTGCTTTATGGAAGTCTAAATGCTGCAGAAAGACTCTGGAAGCAGGCTCCACATCCAGTTTCCCATTTGGAAAGGATTAACTGGATCAAACAGGACTGAAATAGAGTACAACCAGCTCAGAGGTTAGAAGAACACTTCTAGCAGCTACTTTGTCCTTCTGTCCCTCCCCAGTGTCAGAACCCAAAGCTGTGCAGAACCACTGGCTCTTCCAAGCTCCTTGGTCACTGCTGCCTGCAGCAAGCAGATGTTCCTCCCCCCTGCCTGGGGCTGCCAGCAAGGGGCAGTTCCCCTCTTCAGCAGAAGCCACGGCTGCCAGGAGAGAGTAGGTGGGTTTTTGTGGCAGATCAAAAGCAAGCTCCAGTCACTCCCATAATTTCCACTACCAAGGTTTTCAAGGAGGTGTGCTGGTACAGTGAAATCAAAGACCCCTCTCAGATGGTGAGGGGAGTAAATTGGGAGACAGTTGTGAAAACAGATGTTTGACACAGAATAAAAATGGGAAAGGACAGAAGCGAAGTGGGGAAGGCATTTAGTGAAACCCTAGCAAACATTTTGTGCACTCCCACACAATCCCTGGTCTGCTCCAAATGGCTAGAGGTGGGTTTCAGTGTATTTAGGAACTTCTGAAGGAGTTTAATCATTGCACATTGCAGGAAGGGGAGCTCAGCATGTGCCCTGTGTAGCATTTAAAATGTGGGAGGTTTCAATCTTGCAGATTATTACATGTTGAGTGTACTGGCTGAGTTGGTCTCTGGTTGCACCAATATTTAAGCTGTGCACATCAGCTCTGGTGCCCTCTTGAGAACCTTCTCCCTGAAGCTGCTTTGTTCTGTAAATGGGAGTGGCATTGTGCCAAGGAGTGTGTTTTGGCTTGCACACGGGACTGCAGAACACTCTTTCTAAATAGTGGTTTGCTATGCTTTAGAGCACATGGGCTATGGAAACATATGGGCCTCTCTGCACAATTTAGATGTCAGGGAAACAAGCCTTTGTAAGGAAAGAAATGGTATTGTATAGGCAAACAGACAGACTGAGTACTGTGCCAGATCCTGGGCCAGAGCTATGGAACTAGGAAGCTACTGAATGAAATGAAACCACAGTGAAATGGGGAGAGAGAAATTATCAATAAAAACCCAAGCAAGCAAATAAATAAACAATAAACAAAACAACAACAACAACAACCAAAAAAAAGGAAAGGAAAGGAAAGAAAAACATGAAAGACAGACTGTCATCAAATATAGACTCAATAAATAAAAACAGCAGGTGTCAATTGGAGTGCATAATAAAAGCCAAGCCCAGAGAGAAATACACCACTATTAGCTGAGGAGTCTGAAGACAGAAACGTGCTTTCTATTTTAATGCCCAGAATGAGAGCAAGTGTGAGCATTTATTTCCCATGGCCATCAGGAGCTGGTGGTGGCTTTCCACCACAGGCACAGAGGTCGATCCCAGTGCCATGGGAGGAGCCATCCTGCCTGCTGGTGACCTGCCAGGGGATGGGGCGGGTGGGAACCGAGGAAACACCGCAGCACCTTGGTCCCCACGAGCAAGCTGTGGAGATCAGATCACTGGAGCTCAGGAGAGCTGACTCAGGAGAGTTGTCTCTCACTTTCATAACCCTCCTGCGGCTCTAAGGAAAGCCTGAATCATCCTTACTCACAGCCGTGATTAAGCGAACAAAGGCAGCAGAAAGCTCCTTGGGGATCTCTGTGGATTACTGACTGCTCTACCCATCCTCTGACAGGTGGCTGTAGTAAAGCATCAGAGAAATATTCATGCCTGTTCAGTGAGCTACTGACTCAACTGGCTGAATTAACAAATATCCCAGAATCCAACCACGTATCTCTGCCATGCTAAGTGAGGACCATGCACCACCTCACTCCCTGAACCCCTTATTGTCATGTGAGCAGTTTAAATTAGTGCTTGTTGGAATGAATTTATGTGCATTTTTCAGCCCCCTTCTCCTTTTGAATGTATGGTGTTGCACATGTGGAACACTGTGCCAGATGATCACCTGTGTTTATTCTCAGGAGGGATGTAGTGCACGTTTGCAGATTGCCTTGTCCTCCAGTCTTTCATGACACCCCTCCTAGAGCAAGCAGACTCTGTACTGGTCATCCCAGTCTCAGCCCCAAGGAAGTCATTGACCCCCAGCTCCTTCACCCCTCTGTCCATACCTCATGTGCATCATAAGCCCTGTCCTCCTCCACGTCTTCTATTGTGAGGACGAGATAGAGAGAAATATCCGCCGGCAGCAGCGAATGATGAGGCCTTCTTGGGTTTCACTGTCCCACCAGCTATTGCTGCAGATTATATCAAATACATTCTTGTAGAAATCGGATTTTGAACTCTGACATTCAGCACTCCAGTCCCTCCTGTGGCTGGACTAGGGCAGCTGCTGGAACCAAAGGAGATGGCCCAAACAAAAGCCCACTTGTGCAGCGTTCATGTGTTATGAGTATCTCTTGCTGAACTGCTTAATCAATTCAGAGATAATGGAGGAAAAAAACACCTTCTAAATCCTCCATAGAAAAACAGAGCCTGGAATGGATTTCTGTTACCAGAAATACTGGAGAGAAACTTGGATGTGAATTAAAGGCTTGAAAGAAATTAAATTACTTGAGAGGATACCATAATTGAAAAGAAGAGAAAAGTGTGTGTTTGAAATAAATTTATTTGCTACCACGGGAGAACTGTAATTGAAAAGAAGAGAAACTTGTTGAGTGAAGCATTTGGAACGGATTTGAGAGGGAAAGAAAGTACAGGGCTCCTGCACTCTGAAATTAACTTCTTGCTTGATTTGTAGCATCAAACTTTGTAAACATCTATATCAATTAATTTGAAAGTTGGATGTCTTGCCCTAGGAAATCAGGCATTGCTGTTTAGGGATAGAAAAACATAATGCTCTAAGCCTGCTCCTCAGCTCTTACACAAGGTGGAACCAGGCATAGATTAAGATACAATGGTGTCCCACTCTGGGCTCCTCAGTACAGAGGAGACGTGGAGCTCCTGGATTGGGTCCAGTGGAGGCTTAAGGGACTGGAGTGTCTCTTAGGAGGAAAGGCTGAGGGAGCTGGGCCTGTTCAGCCTTGAGAAGAGACAGCTGAGAGGGGGCTCTGTCAATGTCTGTCAGTGTCTGCAGGGAGGGAGCCCAGAGGGTGGAGCAGGCTCTGCCCAGTGGTGCCAAGCAAAGGGACAGGAGGCAATGGGCAGAAACTGAGGCACAGGAAGCTCCAGCTGACATTAGGAACTTCCTTCCTGTGCAGTGACCATGTATTAGAACAGGCTGCCCAGAGAGGTTGTGCAGTCTACCTCACTGGAGATATTAAATATTGAAGAACTGTCTGGACACCATCCTGTGCAATGTGCTCTGGGATGATCCCTCTTGAGTGGGGAGGTTGGACTAGATGACCACTGTGATCCCTTTTAACCTGACCCATTCTGTGGCTCTGTGATGGCAGTGCTAGGCCTGGATTTCAGATGCAATGTCACCAAGGTTTTCTTCTCTGCCAGGGAAAGCCCACTTGTGCCTAAAATTTACCTGAGGGTAAAATGAACGTGCATCATCATGTAATGGCTCATGAACACACAACTATCTCAGAGAGTCCTATTGCACGAGGAAAACAATGTTTGCCAGCATCTGTCTAGCCCTTGATGGAGGAGCTGGTTTATAACTGGTCCAGTTATACTGAGCAGTTAAACTGAGCCATAAACTGAGCAGTTTATAGATGGCCCTTCCTATAAAAAGCTAAAAAGATATAAAGATAAAAAGAAAAATGGATGGATGTTGCTGAACAGCGTAGAGATTTCTCTGGAACCAAGAAATGGTTGGGAATGTCTCTCACACTGTTCCCACCCTGCAGTCCATACGGCATCTGTTCTGCACCTGTAGGTGAGCTGCAGCCTCCCCACACCATGGACATTTATGAAACATCACCACCCTGGGTTTTCCAAGAGACCAAAAGCTCTTTCACTGTAGTTTCCACTTGCAACCCTTTCAGGAATTCACTCAGTACCAAAACATGGGCTGAGTTAGGTGAAAATTAGGCAAAAAATGGCCTTGTGTGAAATTAGGTGAAAAACCACACCTATGTTTTCTGCACTACTGATCCAGTAGCTCGGGTCACTCTGGAAAACACCTGTGCTAGGTCTCCTCAGCCACAAAACCTACATCTCAGCCTAGGAACACAGGTCTGAGCTTGTTTTTCCTCTGCCTGACACACCACTGAGTGCATTTAGGACTGTGCAGGGTATTGAAGGCTTCCATTGACACCTCTGCAGCCACAGGGCAGGAGTGATTGATTGGCTGAGTAATAGGAACTTGCAAAAAGAACCAGCTGAAGATGTACAAGACAGAGTGGATGTCTTAAACTACTTTCTCTTCCTTGAAATAGCTCCTCAGGGTAGACATGAATCAACTGCATTTACAGTTTTACACTGTCATAAGCCTCAGGTCACTCTCAGGCTTTGGGGTTTCTCCTTACATGCTGTGTTATCCCCAGAATTGTGCTCCACTTTTTATAAAATTTACTTTTTTTCTTACTGCCTACATTTATTTCTTTGTAAGAACACATTAAAAAGAAACAAATACATTGAGTTCAAACCAGGGCCGATCTTGTTCAATATAATATCTTCCCCCATAAAGCTTTCTGACCTCTGAAAATTTCTCCTTAGAGGAATTAGGATTAGAGAATCAGAGGATAAGAATATAGGACCACTGGGAAATTCAGGCTGGAGGGGACCACAGGAGGTGCCTCATGCACCACAGCTCCAAGCAGGGCCAGCAGCAAGGTCAGACCAGGTTGCTCAGGGCTTTGCCCAGCCAGGTTTCATAATCCCCCAAGGATGGAGCCAGCCCAGCCTCCCTGTGCAGGACCTGCCTGTCCTCTTGGAG